>JAVIWB010003241.1:0-438068 GCA_031893035.1 Dermolepida albohirtum | reverse complement strand
ATCAACACTACCTTTTAAGGTGGATCCATACGTTATCCTTTTCAAAAATGTAGTAAGCACAACTTACTTAAGCTTAAATACTTGAAAGCGGGAATCTATATGTTCACCCTGGGTGGCAGTATTGATATTTAGACGCGATCAGGGGCGGAGAGATATTATTTTTCCAATAGTGTATTTCGCAACAACTATGAAATTAATCATTAAATTAACTCCTTATTGTGTGATTTTCTGTTTGTTAAATAATATTGCGCTAATCTAGTCTTAAAATCGAAGAAGTATTTTACAGGCTACTTTATTCTAAGTAAGTCTTAGTTAGTAACATCATATTATGAAATAATATTTTAAGTAAAACATCACGTATAAAATTAACTGTAGTGCATGGGATATATCTATGCTGAATGCGTTTATCTTTGATAGATTTTTATCTGGAAACGTTTCCATTTATTAAAGTGTATGTCAAGGAGAGAGTTCAATAATCTTTTTAAGTGTACGTATTTTTCCTTAAAATAATGGTTATTATCTTATGTAAATTAGGAAAAGAATTTGCGCAAATATGATCCTTATGTGAAAAGGCTAAACCAGCCAAATCGACCATGGATTACTACCTTTTTTTATAGAATATTTTATGGCATTAGTTACCATTAATTGCGTTCTAAGCATTATTTCATATTATCCTGCAAATAATTTTTCTCATATTCTCCTTTTTTGCATGACTTCTATTGCCTTTCAGTTTCAGTTTTTGGAAGGTCTTTTTCTATTCTGTTGAGTTTCAATTCCGCAGTTCCTGGGGTAATCCGATTAGTGACATTTTCTGTAAACGACCATACCATAATAATCTTTTCTTTTCAATATCTTCTGTGATTGTTTATTGTAAGCATATTTTTCTGATATTTCTTTGTCCCTTTTATGTTCTAACCTAGATTTTCTATAACTTTGTAATTTTTCCGTAACCCATCTATTTCTACTACTGGTAGTTTTTCTTATATATTTTAGTAATTTTCCATACTTTTAATTTATAGATGGTAATAGTTGATACTCTTATAAACACTTGGTTTTGTTTCGATCTATAATTGCTTTGACTATTACGTGGAATTTAGCCTTTGGCCGCTTATTTACTTTCTATAATTTTGTTGTCTGTAAAGCGATAACTTACAGTCTTCAGGTATTATTACAACAACTAAACAAAAGATCTAAGATTTCTTCTATAATTTTATTTGTCGACAATATCGGCCGTAACTTGAATGCATATATGCCATCTGTTTTGCAACGGCTTTATTCCATCAGAAAAAAATTATCTGTGTTGGTCTTCAAAACAAACATCAATCTCATCGCTTAATTGGTTATCGTTTGCAAAATTAACATCCTTTGAGATGCTTTTTCAAATTTCTTAATAGAAAGAAGTTGTACGGAGCACAACCTGGACTATATGTTGAGTGGTCTAGATCAAAGAAATTACACTGGCAAAGGATGGATTGGACTTTGGTTACTTTACGAACTCGCACATTATCATGAAAAAGGAGAATTCCTTTGTGATGCCAATCTGGACGATAGCCGTATGTAATTTTGTTCACGTATTAGCACAAAATAATTAACGAACAGAAGTTAATTTAACATATAAGTAGAAAAATGTTGCTACTATTGAACGTTGCTAAGCAACACATAATTAGTTATTTCTATCATGGCTATATAGATCTTTCTTTTGATCCTCCCGTATATAAGTACACGTAAGGAACGTAAATATGCAGCGTCTGGGAAAGAGGTATAGTGTTCTTGAAAAGATTGTAACTTTATTGGCGCCCATTATTATTGAGAAATTCTTATAGGCGTTTCGCAAAATTGTCCATTGAGCATGGTACTCAAAATTCTTCATACTTCTAGCGTTCTTATACGGAAAGGGTTTTCAGACAATATGATTTAACAGTGTAAACCTGAGATTTTAGGTAGCCCCATAAACAGTAGTTATAAGGTGACACATAGTGCATAGGTTGTTGATGTAGTTCTTGAGGGTTTTCGGATGTACTGAAAATTTATAAAAGTACCGAAAATTCTTTTTGTGAAAGTAGGCTTTGTCACTCGTGATCAAAACGGTAACATCTAACAGCATTTACAACATTGTTTCTGTGAATTTATATCGTTTCACGAAGTCGTTTTGCTGCAGCTTTTGAGCATCCCTAGTCTTATTATGCTGGTCCTAGTGTAAGATTCTGCCAACTAACTTGTCTGACATCCGAAAAGCGCGAGCGTGACCGCCATACGACGAAGGCATAGTTTGATCACTTCCCCATGTAGTTCTCTATCTCAAAGATCCTACTGCTTGAAAACTAGTTATTCACTTCATAATGACACCCTATCTAGACACACGACCATGACTACGAACATTAAAATGGTTTCGATATCGTCGTGTTGTGAGCACCACGGAAATATCTGTTTCAGTGAAGGTATTCTAAACAATTACACGATGTGCTAAAGACCACGACTACATTACTACTGAAATGGCATCTGACAATAAGTAGATACTAACCATTCCGAAATTATTTGGTTCATCCCAGCGCGCGTGGCAGTTTTCACAAAAATACCATAGCTCCTTACCGGAACTTGTACTCTGCTATCTTGCATTTCTCAATAGTTAACTAAAATGATTTTGCTAACATCAATTCCGTTGTCAAGAACGAAGGCAGTAAACTTTTTTAAGAACATTTATTTCTTATTAGAATCTTATGATGGTATTAGTAATCTCTCTTACAACAAATAATGCCAGTAATGAAGCACTCACAACAATTTAAGCAGAATTTATGGAAACAATAACCCTTGGCCTGCCAAAACTCCATGTAATTGGTGCCAAGCACTGTTAATTGTGGAATGCGAAGGCATGGATTATTATTATTATGATACTTATAAGGCTTAAATGATAAATTTTAATTTGAGGTCTTTAATATTTTAAGGAATAAAGTAACAGGTTATTAAGTAAAATATTATATATACAGGGTTCAGCAGAAATGGTTCAATTGTTTTATACATTAAAGAAAATTTATAAGTGGCATTGCATACAGGAAGGAATGTAATTTTTTACGCATAAGTAGCTGTATTTTTCCTCGTTTATGACGAGACAAATTGTTTTGATTTTCGAACATACACCTTTCTTTTGACGTATCCTTAAAGGAAATAGAACAAGAGTGCCATGAAATTTTGATATTAGAACTTGTCCAAAGTAAGTTTAGACAACCAAAATATGTATTTTAAAAAATAACAGCGTTGCGTTTCACACCTCAAATGTCGCTAACCAAATGACTTCATATATTGCGTCCCTACATTTCTTCGAGGCCCTCGTTTCAAAGTTAAAACTATGACCTGCATAAACAAGTCTTAATAAAAATAGTCAATTTGCAAAGTAATATTTAAAATTACCTCTAATTAAAAATTATAAGTTGTTTTGAAATAAACGCCGCTTAATATTTAAATCTTTTAATTAGTAAACAATAAAATGAAATACTAATTATTATAAAATAGTAAAGAATAAGTTTCCGTGAAAGCAGGTAAATTTAAAAAATTTGAAATTGAAAATTACAGATGTATAATGGCAGTTTAAAGAAATTTAAAGGTAAAAATAATATAAAATTGTCATCAATTACAATAGAATGTAGTACTTACAGTTAACGAAATTCATAGAAGTAAGAAAACCACAAGAAAGAACAAGCTTGAAATGAGACCGAAGAAATAATAAAAAGTATTTGGAATGTCTAGAAGAAATTACGTCTATGTACATATTAAGAAATAATAGTTTCTTTTATTACGAATTTATTTGAAAGTAGATTTACAATAGGTCAGAAAAATCGGTCGGGTTATCTTTAACAGAATTCAGATTTGAAGCGTGAAAAACTTACTGATATTAAAAAATATTTATCTATTATAAATAATGGGCCTTCGTTTATTAAGTTTGTTATAAAATCTGCCTGAATAAAACAAACGTTGAGAACTTAAAAATATAGTAATTAAGGCATGACTTGAAAATATAAAAATAATGAGTATATGTTCATGAAATATTATGTTTCGTTCAAGACATTCATATTATCAAATTTATTAGCTGTAAATATATACATATAAATAATAAATATAATCCACAATAATATACAGCGTGTTTCAAAAAGAATATACGTATTACAAAGTATTATTTTGTCCAAACTATCAATCGCAGTGCAAAGACGTTTCAGGTTGAGCTACCAAATTGATCCTCCGAATGGGTGGAAAATTCGCAGATGGTATCGACAGTTTGTAGATACAGGATGTGTATGTAAAGGAAAGAGTCCTGGCCGTTCTCGTGTTTCTGAAGAAAATGTTGCACGAATTCAAACTGCTTTCCAACGTAATCCTTCAAAATCAACTCGTTGTGCCATTCGGCAGTGACAACTGCCTACAACAACAATTTGGCGTGTTTTTTGAGGCGTCGGTTGGTTATGAAGCCGTACAAGTTACAATTGTTACAAGCTCTGCGTCCTGATGACAAACGGAAATGTGTGGCATTTTGTGACGAGATTCATGATGATATTGACAACGATAACACTTTTGCACAACGCATCGTGTTCAGTGATGAAGCGACTTTCCTTGTTAGTAGTCTGGTAAACAAATACAATGTTCGGTCCACAGAACCCACATGCATCCATAGAACATGTACGAGATTCGCCTAAAATCAATGCGTTTTGTGCGATATCCCGATCATCTGTTTACGGCCCATTCTTCTTTGATGGAAACTCGGTTAACGGTCAGCAGTATCTTGCAATGTTACAAAACTGGTATTTTCCGAGGCTGCACGAAGGCAACCGAATTCGTACTGCCATAACATTAGTGACGAAGGACATGCTTGCCCGAGTATGGGAGGAATTTGAGTATCGATGTGATATTATTCGTGTCGCTGATGGAGGACATATTGAACATCTGTAATCTGAACTAGAGAGGTTCCTAAATATCTGTGTAAAGTTTCAGATTCGTATGTCTTAAAGTTTAACAAATGTATGGATTCGAAATAAGTATATTGTTTTTGAAACACCCTGTATATGCTTGCTTCTACATTTTATTTTTTTCTCGCGTATCTCATGCATGTAAATATCTATATGAATTGTGCAATATTCTCGCATACTATGAACTAAATCCTTAAATTAATTGACTAATTAATTAGGTAGAAATTTACTCTCTTCATTTCGCTCGATTCAAGTACATCGGTGCGTTCAAATAATTCGCGTTATCTTAATTTTAAAATCGTAAATCGTAATTGACCATTCTACCTTAAGTAATATTAAACATCTAAACATTACGAAAGAGCATATAACTATGACGTAATAACAAAACTGGGCTTAAATACATGATATGTATATGTGTATATATGTATATATATATCAATGTCAAATGTATTTATCTTAGACAGATTTATCTGTAAACGTTAGAATTTTTGAAATTCATATATTATCTCAGAAACAGTAGAATAAACGTCAATATATTTTTCGTTAGAATTTTATGCATGTGTATATACATAGAAATGTAATTTCTAATCTCATCACAAATTGATGCAAATAATAAATTACACTAAAGTCATTTTAGCAAAATTGATGAAAATATACAATCAATGTGTACAAAAAAGGTAAATCAGGAAAATACGAGAGATTATTATCCAAGTCGCTTGTTTCAATTTACAAAATATTAATTAAACAAGATAAATTTAAAAGACCTAGAAAGTTTTGCGTTGTTATCACGATTCTAAAAATCGCGATGGATGATACGAAATGCAAAGTTATTTGATCAAATTTTGTGTTTGTCGGAGAAAATATGCAACAGAAATGGTTAGGGCAGTGTTTTGAGAACGAGATCTGCTTATTTTCGAGAGTATGACAAGTATATACATAGATGATTACAGTTTAGGTGCTGCAATTAGTGTGCTAACTGAAGAAACCGTCAACTTGAAGCAGTAATTACTCTCCTATATGCATATCCATATTTAAATAAATTGCCCTGTATAATATTTGTGACTTATCTATTGGGGTTTTTTGAAAGTTTCTATTCTCTTGCACAAATATTTAAACTAGTTTAGAGTTTGTAGTTTGTACTCGCTGAATTCTGTGTTAGCTAAAGCTAAAAAAGAAGATTTAGATTGGCAGAACACTATTATTACTGCGGATGAAACTTAGATATATTGTTATTAACCAGAAATGAAGCAACAGAGTACGCATTGGACTGAAGACGCAGTTCGATCAAAAGGTCGTAAAAATATGTCGCTAAAGCTCATTATATTTTTTGATTACAAGGGAACGATATATATGCATAAGGTTTTATGTAGAAGTATAGTAAGCGACAATTATAAGAAAGAAGTGCATCGGTTAAGGAATTATTACATTCCCAGAAAACGACCAGACGCGATTGAAAGGTTTCACAAGAATAACGTTTACTCTTATGTTACATGGCTATTACTGTGATACAATTCTTGAAGAATAAAAATGCCAACTATGTATTGTACTTTGTAGTCCTGATGCAACTTATATCTAAACCTTCAAACAAAAAAGATGTTGAGGGATAGCATTTTGAGCAGAATTGATTGCTGTTAAGGCTTTGGAGACGACGAGTTCTGAAAGAATAGCTTTCGTCATTTTTTAACAATAGTAGTACCGTTGGTAAAGTTTAGGTACCACTAGCCCTATTGAAAATTCCTCGTATATTTAATATTCTATATGAGATTCGCTTCTACAGGTTTTAACTTAATTATGGAGGCGTTAGGCATATATCAGATCAGTGTTCACAGATTATATATATGTATATATGTATATATACATACATATAAAGAATGTTTCAAATTGCGCGGTTTTTTTTAAGAATAAATAAAATATAGATGGCGCACTGAATTTGTCGTGGTATTTGGGCATTTAAAAAGTGTGATGTATGACATTTATAAAAATGGCTTCGTACACGATACAACAACGCGTTCAAATTGTTGAATTATTTTATGAAAATCAGCGTTCTGTGAAGAGTTTTTAGAAAATTACGTGAATTTTATGGTTTACATAATCGTACATCTGAAAGCACTATTGGTTGAATTATTAAAACATTTCAAGAGACCGGTTCCGTGGAAGATCAAAAAAGTGAAAAATACAGTCGTAGTGGTCGTTCACAAGAAAATATTGGTTTGATTCGTGAAAGCGTTGCTGAAGATCCTGAAATGTCCATTAGACGACGTTCACAATAACTTGGACTTAGTGAGTTACGAGAAATTTCGACCTGGTTGAAGTTCATAACAGTTTAAGAAGTTAGAAATTTTCTTAAAGATTTTGAGATAATTTGCTTATGCCAAGACATAGCAGTCAAGTGAAATTAAGAGAGTCCAGATTGTCTATTATCGTTTAACTTTTTGAAGGTAATCAGCAAGTAGAATTTCGCTGCACTCCCAAAAGATGTTAGTCGTAAGTTTTTCGGCCAATTTTTGCTTTCTTCCTAGCACTTGTGTCTGTCCCAGTCTAATTCGATTCTTGCTTCATTTCGATTGTATAATGGTGTACCCAGACTGCGTCTACCGTATCATGCTCTAGCTTCGTTAAAGTGTGGACTGAAATGAGTGATCCAGAGTTAACAAATGCACCATTGATCTTGTATATAATTTTTTAATACTCAATTCATTATGCAAAGTTGGAACCATTGATCCATATGAAAGGTGTAGAGCTTCTACTTCTTCGCATAATTTTATTCGACAGTCATCTAGCACCATGCCATATACTTTTTAATAATTTTTGAAGTACACACGTCTTTTGGGCGCCTACTTCGTTATTCATTAAATATGCTTCTGGCCACATTCAAATTCAAATATCTATCGTTTTATGAATGCAATCGATGAGAGACTCCTTCCCATAAACATACTGTATGTAGAATACGTGCGTGAGTATCAAATAGAAAATAATGCACTCAAGATTCTACATATGTATGTACTACTAGGGTTTGTTTATTGTATTACCTTTCTTAAAATATGTGTCAAAAGAATATTAGAAATATTTCGTTGAAATGTTGAGGAGTTAAAGCCTTTAAAATATGTTAATATAAAACATAAAATTACGTCATAGTTTAAAGATTTCAAATCTATATTGTCCGTGCAAATTATAAGATTCGCGAAAGCGGAAATGTGACAAATTTATTTAATTAAATATCTTATCATTTAAAAATAACTTTTATTACTATTTTAAATGCCAGAAATGCCTCTTATCATGCCATATTATTGCTGAAATTATTGTTGATTAATGATAAGTTTTATATTAGTTTAAAAATAAAGTGCACGGCATCTTTTGCATGTCTAATCAGCAAAACCTCCAAGAAATAAATGTTTAGAGTACATTTGTTTAGTACGTCAATGACATTAATTTTTGAAATATCATATATTTATGTAAATATTGATAAATGAGACATGAAAAATCAAATCGTTTTTGGAGCAATCTGACATTTTAGAGTAAAAATTTTTAAAAATTAACTTAAACTGTGGTCTTATCTATCGTTCGTTGCTATTAAACGATATATCAGAAACTAATGTTATTAACATATTAACGTATTACTTAATTGTTTTCAGACCTAATTGTTGTTAGTTTTCATTTATATAATGCATAATATAATATATATATATATATATATATATATATATATATATATATATATATATATATATTGTATTTTGTTCAACTTTTACGTAAGCTTTTCTAATCATATAAGTGACTTAAACCCACAAGCTTAATTTCCTTATTTGGTCAGTCAAGGGCTTTAGTAATCTGTACATTATTCTGCATTCTTGTCCAAGAAATTGCGCATAAAGTAAAAGTGTGTATTTGGCATTGGTCGAAAAATGAATTTTGAATAAAGAGCAAATATCAAGTTCTGTTTTAAACTCGGTGAATCGTTTACTGAAACGTTTAATTTGACGAAACAAGTATATGGTGATGCGTGTTTATCACGTACGAGTATGTATGAGTGGTATAAACGATTTAAAGACGGTCGTACTGACATAAATGACGACGAACATCCTGGTACAAAAAAAATTGTAGGTTAAAGAAAGTAACATCGTATTTGTGCGTGAATTTATCAGAAATGAGCCTAAATCCTCATTGAGGTACGTGGGAATGTAATTAAATATTTCCAAAGATTCAATTCCTCGCGTTTTGAGAATTTGAGACTGCAAAAGATTTGTGCAACGTTTGTACTACACGAGCTAACTGAATTCAATATTATACAGACTCGATTAAAGACTCAAAAAAGGACGAAAATTTCAGGTATGAAGAAGGCGATGAGACGTGGTGTTTTCAATATGATCCAAAGACCAAGTGTCAAAGCTCTGAATGGAAGCATACAAGTGAAGAAGAACTGAAAAAAAAACAAGTGAAAAGTGAAAACAATGTTGATTTGTTTTTATCATTCGGAAGGCATAGTATACAAAGAGTTTTTACTAGTCATACAGTCAATGCTGTACATTATCTTGGTGTTATGAAGCGTGTTTTGGCGCATATTCATCGTGTGCGCCCTCAGAATCTTCAAAATCTTAGCTGACGTTTGTTACATGATAATGCACCATCTCATCGCTCGATGCTTGTTAATAATTTTCTAACTAGAAATAGCATTTTATCCATCAAAAATTCACCGTATTCACCGAATTTGGTCCCTGTGAGAAGAAAGAACAACGTTATGCCGACGTCGAATGTCGAAGGCGTCGACAGCGATCTTGAAGAACATCTCTAAAGTTGCACTTTAAAATTCATTTGATATGTTAATTGACCGTGTAAAACATTGTATCGAAGTCGAATAAAATAAAATGAATTTTACCAAAATAGTAAGCTTTTGTTTTTATTTTAAGAAAGTTGGGTTTTCTCTGCGACAGACTGTGTATATCTGGATTGAGAATCTTTAAGCCTATCATTGGGTTGTTTAGGAATTCGTCGAATGTAGAAATTATAATCGGTATAATTTTGGCCTGCTTCTGAAGTCATAGTTGCTGTATCTCTTCTGCTAGGGAAATATATTTATTGTGTTCCTTTGCATGTTTTTGCTGAAAGTTATGGGTGTTAGATATGGATAAGACAATGGGCCACGTTCTTTTAGTATTTTTATGTGCTAATGTAATGCGGTCTAATGTTTGTTGCTGCGTGATCCGTGATAATGTTTCTGTTCTGTTTATTATTGTTATTATAAATAATTTGCATTCAATTTGTCTTTAAACAGTTGAACTTATTTGTTTTTGTAAGCTTTGATTTCATTTTGTGTTTTGTTTTCCATGTTTTGAAACAAGGTAAGAAGTTCACTTTGTATTCAAGTAAGTTATGTTTTATGGGATTACTGAGTTGAAAAAGCAAACAGGATTTCTTACTAATGCTACTCTCTAATTATGAAAGGCCCACGTTAAAATAACTGTCTTATATATTATTGTTCAGTTATTAAAGTATATGAGAATTACCGACATTTGCATTTTCATTGTGGTAGAATAAAGAAAAGCAAAACTCGACAGACAACCTCGAAAAATATTCTAAATCATTAAATCGGGTGATTCTAATGAATACCTATTGGCTTGTATTGAAAAGTATGGTACTATTAGCATGGTCCTAAATAGCACGTCAATTGTTATAATATGATACATTATTTTTAAAAACTACACACCAATTATATCATGTACAATATGTATAAAATAAAAGTCTTGCATAAAGTACATTCATAAAAGAATATTTCTAAGAGCTTGCGATTTTAATTTGTTTATTAATTGTACACGTCAAATAAAAACAGAACACATTGTTTGGGTTATACGGTACGTTAGTATCCACTATGGCCACACGACGTTATATAATTCCGTGTTTATATGACTAATAATATAAATACAACTGTTTAAAGTTAGATTGAATACGCATTATTTAATATGTGTTAGATAAATGAAAACTAACAACAATCAAGTCAAAAAAACAATTGATAAATACGTTTATATGTTAAGATATATCGTATACTAGCAGCGAATGGATCGTTCTTGTCTATTGATACGATAGATATGACTATAGCTTTGTTAAGTAAATTAAAAACGTTTACTAAAAAATCTCAGATTGCCGCTTATTATTAAACTATTTGATATCTCATCTTTTCCTCAATAATATTTACTTAGGTATATGATATTTTGAAAATTAATAGCATTAGTTATATCGCGCGACATGTTGATGTACCTAACAAATGTACTCTTAAACATTTTGCCTCGAGATTAAGCTGAGTAAGCATATAAAAATTGTCGTTCTCTTTATTTTAAAACTAATATAAAATTTATTGTTAATCGACAATAATTTCAGCAATTATATGGTATGACAAGAAACTTGCTCGGTATTTAAAATAGTAATAAAAAGTTATTTTTGTATGATAAGATATTTAAAGAATAAAATTTTCACATTTCCGCTCGCATGAATCTTATAAATTTAAACGAGCAATGTTTTCAACTCTTTAAATCATGACGTATTATAATTTTATGTTTCATATTAATATTGACATATTTTAAAGTCTCCGACCTGTCAACATTTTAATGATTTCTTTCCAATATTCTCTTAACCATGACTGTGCTATTTAAAAAACGAAGATTTCATGGAATAAAAAATTCCTTCCTGCAACATTGGGTCAGTTATAGTCAAAATTCTTGAAGTGGATATATCTAAAACAGGTCAAAAACTATTTCTGTTATAAAGGATTTAATCACTGAAGGTCGATATATAACCCCTTTCCACATTAATTTTCGTATTCTATGTACGTATTTCGACAACCATGTGTCATCATCAGCAGATAATTAAACAGCGTCGCACCTGGAAAACTACGGCAAAAATACCCATACGAAAACAAATTCCGCACACGATCTGTTGATCGTGGAAATCCAAAATGCACACTGTACGTTTTGGCACAGTGTGCATTTTGGATTTCCAATTTTGATGGAGCCTGTGGTTGATTAACTTAAGGTTGATATATAACCCCTTTCCACATTAATTTTCGTTTTCTATATACGTATTTCGACAAGTGCATTTTGGTTTTCAACGGTACGGATCGTGTGCGGCATTTGTTTCGTACAAGTATTTTGCCGTAGCTTTCCAGGTGTGACACTGTTTAATTATCTGCTGATGATGACAACTTAGTTGTTGAAATACGTACACAGAATACTAAAATTAGTGTGAAAAGGGGTTATATATCAACCTTCAGTGATTAAGTTAATCAACCACAAGCTCCATCAAAATTACCGTTATAAAGGATATTCAAGATAAAGAATTTTTCGTCTTGGAACGACTGCCAGAATTCTTGCAGTTATTTAGTAATAATTTTTATCACTTCTGCAGATATTCGGAAAATGAAATACATGTAGAGTGTTTTCCCAAGAGCATTTTTTAAATTTGTAAATATGCTTTCCTACACCTTTGTAACGGGTGGGCCATCTATCGGTTTAAATTTGAACCACCGATTATTTCGGCAATACTTATGTCATTCTGTTCTGTCACAAAATTCAGTATATTATCTCCACTGAACGAAATGAATCGATTTACACTTGAGCAACGTTGGGATTTACTTCCAAAACGAAGACAATTAGTTGGAAATTGCACGAAAATGTACAAAATTTGGTCGCAGATAAGGACCAACGGTGCCCGGTATACGCAAGTTTATTGCTAAAGTTCGTGAAACTGGTTTCATTGTTGATGCGCTAAGACGTGAGCGTGCTCGTACAGTGCGTACACCGGAAAATATCCAAGCTGTGGCTGAGAGTGTGTGAGAATCCATCAACATCAACTCGTCATTGTTCTCAAGAATTGAACATTTTACGCACCAGTTTACGTCGAATTTGGCGAAAAGATCTCGGTATGACGCCTTACAAAATTCAATTGGTTCAAGAGTTGAAGCTGCATGACCATCCGCTTCGTTTTCGCTTCTCTAGATGGGCTAACGAGAAACTGCACAATGATGTCGATTTTGCCAAAAAAATCATCTTGTCGGATGAAGCTCATTTTCATCTTGGTGGGCACGTTAACAAGCAAAATTGCCTTATTTGGGGCTCAGAAAACCCACACGTGGTCTTACAGAAGCCAATGCACCTATTACGAGTGATTGTTTGGTACGCCTTCTGGAGCGAAGGTATCATTGGCCGATATTTCTTTGAAAATGAGAACTGCGCAACCATTACGGTCAATGGAGACATCTATCGCACCATGATAACCGATCGAATGGGGTACTGTGAGGCCAGCCGCGGCGGCCATATAAATGAAATAATATTCCATCTCTAACCGGAACAATTGTACTTCACAACAAAAAAATAAATTTGGCAAAATTTCAAACCTTTTTTGTTTTATTGCATTTTTAAATTTAAACTTTTAAATGACCCATCCGTAAGCAATATTTTTGTATTTTTGGAATTAACGTATCAGTGCCTTTTAATGTGTAAAAAATCTATTCCTTTCAATGATTGTTTCCTCTTCCTTTGGAATTTTCTTTAATAAATAATACGTTCATTATTGATATATCGTATAAACTTGGGTTTACTAACTGGAGTTAGTAATTCTTAAGATTAACCGCTTTGGCTTGGTAAAAAATCAAAGTTAAATAACTGAGGTAATTGCTTAATCATCTACCACCTGCTTGGTAAATCTTAGATTTAACGTGTCTACCCAGGGTAGACGTGTTAAACCTAGGATTGAACTATTTGGTTAATGGATTTAGGTGCGCAAAGAAACGATTGTTTCTATTTTTAGTATGATAGTTGCCCTACAAGAAAAATTTCGTAGCCATAGTCCATCATAAAAGCTATTTACAAGTATGCAAAATTTTTTCTTTCATTTTTGAATCACTCTTCTAGATGTTGTTTATTTATTTAATTTAGATATTATATATTTTATATATTTTTGCTATTTAATGTTATTACTATTTTCTTGATTTCAATCCTATTTGTCATTTTGTCAATTTGTTATGCGTATAGTAATATGAATTTCTATTTTGGAGACCATCTATAGATTTTGTTATTAAATACAACATTAATGAGTGGTGTTGCTTGATAGCTTATCGTTTAATCAATTAATATTACGTTTATCAGTATTTAGGAGTCATTGGTGTATAAGAGGTCGATATAACGTTTATCTTACAATATTTGATAAAGGCCTATTCAATTTATTTAAATTATTTACCTTTGGACATTCTACACTTCAATGAGTAAAAAATAATTTTGTATTGATATTTGATATTTGTCATTTACATAATGCACTCGAAACAAAATGGTGTAATTATTTCTCAACACAATCAAAATTTTACGAAAAATATACAGTCAGCAATTGAATTATGAGCACGAATAGTAATATTCTAGTCAGATAGGGTAAGAATTTTTGTCATCTTAAAACTTTTAAAGGTAAGTAATTATTCTTTGGGAGGTAAAAAATTGCCAAGCTAGTATTGTTATACTCGCGAAATAGAAAGACGTGTTATTATTATAACTCACATTATCAAAAGTGCATGTACACATGTATAACGATGATGTAATGATCTCTAAAACAGAAATCCGTGTTGTTAATAGAAAATTTATAGCAACAATCGTCAAAGGGAATAAGTTTTTCAGCAGATTGCTGAAACGTATGAAATATCCAAGACAGCTATTATATGAATTAGTATGAAATTCAAATACACGGAAGTCTTGAAACAATCGAACATTTTCTAAGGCTGGAAAGCATTTTTAAAGAGATATTGCAGATAATGTTTCTGACAAAACGATTTAACGAATAATGATTAAATTGGTTTTAAAAAAGTTGTTTAAAGTTTAAAAAAACCTTATATTAGTGATCTAAATAGAAAAACAACTCTGGAATTCGTAAGAAAATATATTAAGAATTCATCAATGTTTTGGGAAACCGCAGTTAGAATCTGTGAAACTTAATCTGAAGTTTTCGGTTTAAAAATGCGAAGGAGAGTGAAATTATAAAGATGGAACGAAGCATTTAAAAGCATCTTAGTTCAGTCGATCATAAAGCATGGTGGAGCAACGTTTTTGCAGAAGTCTTTTCATGATGACAGGAGTTTGAAACTTTATGGGAATTAATGGCAACATGATTGGCAAACCGTGTGTTGTCATTTTGTGAGACAACTTAAATTCTTCCGCAGTAAAAATTAATTGTTTATCAGCAAGTTTGTTTTTGAAATAGATTACTTAAAGTGTAGATATAATCTGATCGAGAAGTTGTGGACTCTGTTGTAGTTATTACAGATGAAGATTGTCATATCAAGTAGTGGGCATGTGATTTTGTCAATTACAAATATAATTCAATATTGTAAGTATAATATATTTAAAGTACCCGTTGTAAATACAAGAATGAGAATGAAGGTTTGCTAAAAATATGTACAATTACTCTGTTGAGAGTAACATACCTTGTGTTATCTTAATCAACTGAGCCTTTCCACAATAATTATCGTATTCTGTATACGTATTTCGTCAACTAAATTGTCATCGGAAGATAATTAATTACAGTGTCGCACCTGAATCAGACTTACATCGTCGAAAGCCAAACACACACTAGTGTGCATAATAAAATAATGCTTTCGATTGTGCAGGTATCCAGATGTTTAAAAATGTAACCCATTGGAAACGACTGGTAAATATGTAGTCGTTATAGAATTTTGTACCTCAAATCATTACATTTTGGAATTCTTATTTGAGATGTGTGCCTTGAATCACTGTGTAACAGAATAGGCAACTACCTCTTTATGGGAGCGGAGGAATTTATTTTCATTTCATAATGAATTTGTTGAATATATTGGACTGAGTTGCGTTTACATTATTGGCTAGGAAGGGATACTTAGTTATCATATGTGTACTATGTCAGGTAGAAGATATATTTTGTTTATGGTACGAGTTGTGACTGTAACACGATTTGAAGGTTTAAGTATACCGCAATGCATATTTCATTGGCATTCGTTTTGTGAAATATGTAGGAAATAATCTGACACAGTACAAAAATCAACTGATTCAAATATTGTCCAACCAGTATATTTTCAGCGGAATCTTTTGCTTATTATTTCTGCCCTAGAATACATTCAAATAGGAAATGGTATTAATTACGTGATTTTTACAGACTCTAAATTAGTCTCTTAATTCAAAATCGTCCCCACTTACTGGTCGAATTGTTTAATTGTATTATATATTGATTCATATGGATAAAATTATACATTTTGTTTGAATAAAAAGTCATTCTAACATTCCCTATAATGATTACCTTACCAAAGAAGTTAGAGATAATATACCTCTACAACATTGTCGCTTACCATATTTAGACTTCTTGACAATTTTTCCAACTGATCTTAAAACAAATTGAAAAAAGTGATACAAAGTGACATATCCACAGGTTGACAAATTATTATCCGATACACTCTAAAATTGAAAACAGGCACTGGACGGACAAGATCTACATTAAAAGAGATTCGCAAACTCAAATTGCCAAGCTAACATTTAATTATTGAAGATTGTAGGCTGTAAAAGAATATGAAATAAAAGTGACAAATTTGGGCAGCCTTTAATATTAATTATATTTTAAAGATGTAGACAGAGAAGATTTTTCTCCTACTGGACAGATTTATAGCGGAAACAAATATTAACATTTTAACTTGAATCCTAGCAATTTTTCCTTTGCAGTTTAATTTTTTTTACACAGGGATCAATTGACTATTGTGAAAGCTAGCAACCTGATCGATTCCAAAATGTTTTTATTTGTATATCACTTTGTCTTTTCGGGTTGCTTAGAGGTAAAAAGTTGCTAATCGTTCCCGCCAAGGCCAATGTGCTAGAGATAAGATAAATATCCTACAATATTGTGCCCTATTTCTGCACGGAAGAAAAAACTTATCCATCAGATGTTCTAATTTTATGTAAGAAATTATAATAATATTATGTAATAAAAGAAAGAAAACCATTTGATAAACATTCAAAATATAGAAAAACTGTGGCGTTTTAGAGTAAATATAGCTTTTCCAAATATTTGACGTTTTTTCAACTGATATTAAGCGCTTTTACCAAACGATTAATTAAAAATTGTTTGTTAATGGGTTTGAAGTTGGATCACCGTGAAGTTATTGAATATATATAGATGGAAAATCATCAATTCTTATTAAAAATGGTCATCTTTGAGTAACACATGGATCAATAAGTCCCGAGACTAACCCATAGATGGCGCTCGTAGTAAACCAGTAACCACGTCTTTCTAGAGTACTAACCTTTGCTTGAAACGTGTCAAAATTTTAAGTCGATCGGACCAGAAACAGCTGAGTTATCGAGGTTGGAGTAAAGTCGTTTTGTAGTTTGTTTAAACAATGGAAAAAACCGAGTTTCGTGTTCTGATAAAACATTGTTTTTTAATGGGTAAAAACACCACGCAAGCAAAACAATGGATTGAAAAATGTTACCCGGACTCTTGTCCATCAAAAGCAACGATTTGTCGGTGGTTTGCCGAGTTTAAACGTGGTCGTACCGACACAAATGACGCGGAACGCTCGGGTAGACCTGTGGAAGCCGTTACACCGGAAAATGTGAGTGAAGTGACAAAAATTATAATGAAAGATCGTAAAGTGAAGCTCCGTGAGATTGCTGAGATGACACAGATATCATATGGAAGTGTATTTACTATCCTTCATGAAAAATTCAGCATGAAAAAGGTTTTTTCCAAGTGGGTGCCGCGATTGCTTTCGATGGAACAAAAACAGCAACGAGTCGATGATTCAGAAAGCTGTTTATCGCTATTTACTCGCAACAAAAAAGATTTCTTGCGTCGTTACGTGACCATGGACGAAACATGGATACATCACTACACTCCAGAGTCGAAGCGGCAGTCATCTGAGTGGCGCACAGCTGGCGAAAGCCGTCCGAAACGTCCGAAAACGCAGCAGTCAGCTGGCAAAGTCCTGGCGTCAGTTTTTTGGGATACACATGGCGTGATTTTCATTGACTACCTCGAAAAAGGTAAATCGATCAACAGTGATTATTATATTGACTTACTGGTGCGTTTGAAGGAGGAAATCGCAAAAAAACGACCGCGCATGCAGAGAAAAAAAATCCTTTTTCACCAAGACAATGCACCCTGCCACAAGTCGATGAAAACAATGGCAAAATTGAACGAATTGGGTTTTGATCTGCTTCCCCACCCCCCATATTCGCCAGATTTAGCGCCCAGTGACTACTGGCTCTTTGCTGATCTTAAAAAAAGGTGATTATGTTGATGAATAAAAAAAAAATTTGCAAAAAAAATGTTGTTTTCATTGTTAGTCTCGGGACTTATTGATCCATGTGTTAGTAGTGAATAATGAGTCCTTTATGACTCCGTCGGCTCTCCCATCAAATTTTGGAGTATAGTACCAAAGTAGTAAAAATAGATATATTATGTAATAAAAGAAAGCAAACCTTTTAACAAAAATTCAAAAACTAGAAAGGCAGTGGTATTTTTAGTGATAGTTTATCCAAATATTCGACTTTTTTCAAGTGATTGACATTTTTAAATAAGCATTTGAATCAGACGGTAATTAAAAATAATTTCCTAATGGGTTCGAAGTTGAATCACTGTGAAGTTATGGCATTCATAGATGGAAAATCATCAATTCTTATAAAAAATGATCACCTTGGAGTAGTAGTGAATAATGAGACCTTTATGACTCCGTCGGCTCTCCCATCAAAGTTTGGAATGTAGTACCAAAGTAGTAAAATTGAAATATTATGTAATAAACGAAAGCAAACCTTTTAACAAAAATTCAAAAACTAGAAAGGCAGTGGTATTTTTAGTGATAGTTTATCCAAATATTCGACTTTTTTCAAGTGATTGACTTTTTAAATAAGCATTTGAATCAGGCGGTAATTAAAAATAATTTCCTAATGGGTTCGAAGTTGAATCACTGTGAAGTTATGGCATTCATAGATGGAAAATCATCAATTCTTATAAAAAATGATCACCTTGGAGTAGTAGTGAATAATGAGACCTTTATGACTCCGTCGGCTCTCCCATCAAAGTTTGGAGTATAGTACCAAAGTAGTAAAAATTAGAAGCACTATTTTTGAAGAGATTATCAACTTGAAAAGAACAGTAAATATTATACGGTAATAAAATGAGATCAATACACAATGAATTGATTCCGACGAATAATCAAAAAATAACTGAAGTTAGTATTATATAATACAACAAAATTTTAGTTGTGGACTGCAAAACGGTCGTTCAATTCGTATTCTTGTAACCTCGGAAGATTCATATTCCCATGAAATTAAAGAAATTCACAGAAAGTTAAAGATTAATGAATCCTCCTCGTCGAGTACGTAAGCTCAATATAATTCTGGTCATCCTAGAGGAATTGAAAATTGGGATATGAAGTTTTTTACGCCTTCCATGTTCTGCAGGCATTTTATTGATGTCACCATTTGTTTCGCACTTTGGCGCACTATATACGAAATAAAAGATTTCTTAGTGGAAATGAAGTCACAAATAAAACGAAAGTAAAAAATTGTTTGAGATAAATTTTGATCATCGTAGTACCTATAAAGTAGGTATAAAAAAACAGATGTACTTTTTCCCAAAAATGTGTTAGTTTTAAATACATTCATTGACGAAACTATGTCTCATTATTTTCAATATAATTTTGATACCGAATTAGAGAAGACTCAAGACTTAATTTTAATTTTTTCATACAATACTAACACTTCTTGAAAATAAATATCATAACTCCGTTTACTTTAGTAACTATTTTGATGAATACAATATCTGAACCTATCGCATGATTGATATTTCACCTCAGAAAAATCGTACATTACCATAACACATCTAATAATAAAAATTAAAAAAGAATTTTGTTGACTTAACCTAAAACAAATTAAATCAAATAATGTATGTTTTATGTTGCATACATTTGGGAAAAATGTCTCATGCTTTATTAATTTAGACACATTTCTTTGAAACACAAATTTATCTCGTTCGAGTAGATTAATATCAAAGATATGAAACGTACGTAATTATAATTGAACAGATATCTACAACTATGACTGAAAATCGTATAAGACTCCTTGAACTAGTTTATCAAGAAAATTGATTTAGTTTATATCATATTTAAATGACCTTTAATAATGTTTTGTTATTAAATTCAGCTAAACGATATGTCTAATATTTGATAAATTCGATTATTTTTATATGTTTAATGAATGATCCTAATTACGCTATTTAAAAACAAATATTTAAACGTATTAATGAGAAATACTTATTCTATTATAAAGAAATCATTATTATATATTTAAATTTCTTTGTACAATCAAATATAATTTCAGCTCACCTTTTTATAGTAATTCTTTGCAATTGATGACACTGTAAAGCAGTCACACTAACGAATTGATAAGAGGTTATTTATGTTATACTAAGTATATAAACAGTACTTATTATTTTAATATGTACTTCACAGTGCGTGTGTTTTTGAAATAAAGACTTTCTAATAGCGCGCGCTTCGAAAGAACCACAATGCGCGTGAGTAAGGAAGTTACTGAAAGCTGAGAGAAAGCGATAATGCATTTTGCTGATATACTTATGTGTTTAATTGAAATACGTATATTTTTGGTTTTAAAAAAATTATTCGCGTTTACCGTTTCAGCTGCTATTAATCAATTGACATCATGCTATCGAAAGCAAAGCTAATTATGAATTTCAGCAGAGATACAGTCAGTTACAAAAGTTTATGTCCGCAATGCAATTGATATTGCAATATATGTTTTGGAATTAAAAGTAGTACAGCTGTGCGACGTGAATAAAGTAAGTTTATTTAATAGCAAATTGAAAATAGTTCCAGTAGGCGAAACTTTTAGAACTGGAATAAATGCAAATTTTACCAGAGTGTACTAAATTAAGCATCCTAAAAACTATTTTTTAATTTAGGGTATATTAAATTCATTATTTTGCTTTTTGGACTCAATATTAACTACTACTACTAGTAATATTAAAGAAAAACAGTTTCATGTTTGGGAAGGCAATGGCGACTGCTTGTTTCTTTTGGTTACACTTGGTGTAGTACTGGTTCACTATCTTTATATATGAAGAACCATTACAGGAGAGTACAACGTTATTTGCAAAATTGGTTACATTGGTTACTCAAATCAAAAGCAATGGCCAAGATAAAATTATTTTCCATTACGACAATGTCCCAGCTCATTTATTATAACTTGCACAAGTAAAAAATGTATACTACAGTAAGTATTCTAGTATATATATATATATATATATATATATATATATATATATATATATATATATATATATATATATATATAAATATATATGAATAAAATTATATATATATATATATGGGTAATATTAGATTCTCGGGTTCTCCGCGATGGTGGACAGAAATTCTCGAAAGAATTGGCGCCTCGACGTTTCGATGACATCACAATCATCTTCTTCAGGAGTTGTTTCGTAGTTCCAGGTTGACGCTTCACTACGAAACAACTCCTGAAGAAGATGATTGAGATGTCATCGAGGGGAGAGCTCAAGAATCTAATATTACCCATACTTACAACTGCGAGAATCTTCGTTCGAACGTATATATAAGAAAAATGTATTAGTGAGTGTTAGACCCCACGTTATGGGTGACAAAATGTGAGCCGCATGTTATACAAGTTAGAAATATAAAATAAATGAGAGAGATTCTGTTTTGTAATGAAAGATCCCTAATATTTTGTCGTTTCAATGTCACATTTAAATAAATTTAGTTCGATTACATTAATAAAAAAAACCTTTCCATTTTTTATTAGCAATCTTCGCTCACCACTTACCAAATTTCTTTCAACACTTTAAATAAACACTATAACTCAATAACCATGTAGATAAAACTCAACAAAATCAATTTTATAACCTGTATTGACACAAATTTTAACATTTTAACATTTAAATTACTTTTGTAAATTTTAATTTTAAGGCCGATGTAATTTACATAAATTGGTAATTACGTGAAGTAAAAATTAATTATTGCGTAAGTTATCATTTGATATAAATACGTTATTGTGAAACGCAAATTAAACAATTTTTAAATCGAAGATACGTATACAATATAAATTAACTATAGCTTTTATATGAGTTAAAATAAAGTTATTTTAGGATATTTATGACTACATATGTAGAACACTCGTAGTATTTTATAACTTTTTTATCTCTGTTTAACATTAATATCTTTCAATTTAGTTAAATATGTAATTTAGTTTATTTTATTCGTAATAATTTGTTTTAATACAGGTATCTGGTCGTATTTTCAAAGATAAAGTTTCCCCTCAATAGTATTCAGACAGTTCCTAGGAATTCAAGATCCAGTTATGGATAAGGTTTTCTTTTCTATTTTTCAGAAATTATCAGTTCAATTACCAAATAAGGTTAATGAAAAATTAAAATGTAATATAATAGAACTGGTCTTTATTTTACAGGTAAATAATAATTATTTCTAAACTTTTAATAAGCGTAAAATTGTGTAACCATAGCAAAATTGCATTTAATTAAAATATAATTTACTGCTTTAATTTGAATTATTAACATTTACTTCTTTATTGTCGATAATATAAATAAAATAAATTGCTTTTAATTACAATTTGACATTGATAATATTTTCACCTAATTTAGTGTAAATATCATTTAACCTAATAAGTGTTTTCAACTTCACAAAATCTCATCATAATTTATATAATAAATTAATAAATAGATTGCATTTACTAGATTCTCATATAGTAAACAGTTATAAATGAGTATACAAATAAAACTTAAATGGAAACAAGAATTTGGAATGGTAAAAATAGAGTGTTCTACTTTATATTTGATAACAAATTATTTGGTTCGTATTGAGGTTAATTTATTATGGATTATTACTCTATTAGTTCGATTTTGTTTTGTTAATAGTAGACCTTCTCTTCTACAATCTGATGCTGTTTATAATGTTATGGTAAATATCATATATACATACATATGTCTGAAAAGACTTAAAAAAGTTTATATTAAACATAATATTGTTCCTAATATTATATATGTATGTAGGTCCACTGCATGCCTCAATGGTTGTTTATAGTCTTATGGACATAAACATTACGAAAACTTATACTATTACTAGAATATTCCACCTTTTACAAGAACTCCTTATCGAGGTTATGTATGAGAATACAATACGTGGGTTGCTTTACAACTTTTGCGGATGATACAGAAAAAAATCAATTATGTTAACTATTTTTATTTTTTCAAAATATTCGCTTTAATGATCTACATTTCAGCATTCGGCAGAACTAGTTCTCAAAGCATTGGGCCCATTGTTCTTCAGAAAAAAAATTTAAATTCGAATCAAAGGTTGTTGAATGTACATTCATGAATTACAATTGACTGATCATATGACAATAGATTCTAGATTCAGAAATGAATTCTATTCCACTCTAACAGCTACCTATGAGTCAGGCGAAGAATATTTCACTAACTTCTATAAAACCAAAATTTGCCATTCTCGGCAATAAATTTTTTTTCATCTTTGTAAGAATCATTTCCTTGCCATCAGAATACTATATATATATATAAATAACATACATATTTAATCTATTGTTTGTAGTTCTGTAACTTCTTGTAACTTCCGATGATATTGTTACATAAGTAAATAAAGTACAAATAATAGATTAAATATGTTTACCTAGAATAATTTAAAACTTAAACCTAGCTATGAAATGAAACTCTATTTCAAGTGGTAAGAAAACGAATTATTTGTAATAATGAAAATAGCTTGATCCCAAACAATAAAATAATATTACTAATATAAAATATTTTTTAATTAAGACGTGAAACAAAACACAGTCAAATTTTAAATTATTTTAATTAATTTAAAATAATAATTAATAACAATAAACAAAAAGCTACAAAATCTATTAAAAATTCACGAAAAAATAATATGTTATTTTTATCAAAATAACAAAATATTAATTAAATAATTATTTGGAATTCTAAATTAATAATTCAAAAGATATGTATAATTGATTGCCTAATAAATAATTAACTACTGCGCATGTACAAATCATTTTCTTGAAACATAGGTAAAATTATATATTGTATAATTTACTATTAATATAAATATATTCAAATAAATTAATAATCAAGTGATAAACCATATAAAGTTATATGATGAAAAATATCTTAATAATCAAGGTATGTACAATTTATTTAGATTCTCCAATATAATTATATTTAATCACTTGTTTGTAATATGATTATAAATTACCTGGTTTAAATTTACGTATATCAGGACGATAATGTATATTTTTGTTCTAAATGTCTTAAATATTTTTAGACTTAACGTTAATTCATTACATTAATGAATCTGTTTCATTTTAATAATGTTCATTTTTTTCTGTAAATATTATCGTCTATTATGTTATAAGGAATATTTGGATACGAGTTTATATTAACTTCCGATGAAATTGTATTCTTGTGATTATTATTTCTCGGATTTCAGTATTAGTTTTTGGATATATGGATTCTTGTAATTTTTTAACTAGTTTAAGCCTCCTTCTCAATAGTTTAATGAGGATTCATTCAAATAAATCTAATAATAGGACTCTTACAGTTTCCATACGATTTAAATTAAATTTTTATAATTCTTGACAACATAACCATGTAAATATTATGTTAGGTTATTAAAAAGATATGTTCAATTGTATTTTAGTATATTTTTTATCATTTATTCATGATATACAACTTTTTAAAGTAGTATTTTTATAAGAGCAGAAATTTTATTTCTTTCTATCAAAACTTTTTCAATCAGCGTCATTTCACTATATCGTTTTCTCCAAAGCCTTGCATTGCATTTAATACGTATGCAGTTTTAAGTTAACAAATGCACGTTTTCAGCGAATTTGTAAAAATGGAGAAAATTGGTCATCGTTACGTTACAATACTTTTATTTAAAAAGCCTCAGCCCAACCGCTATAAAATCTGAACTGGATTCTACTCTGGGTGAGTCTGCTCCTTCGTTTACAAGAGTGAACTATTGGGCAGCAGACTTTAAACGAGGCCGTACAAGCATTGCAGTGGTCGACCAAATGAGGTGACGACTCCAGAAATGGTGAAGAAAATTCACAAAGCGGTACTGGATGATCGTTGTCTGAAAGTGCACGAGCTAGCAGACAAAGTAGGCATTTCCAAAAGTGCGGTACATCGCATATTATCTGAAAATTTGGACATGAGAAAACTGTGTGCAAGATAGGTGCCACGTTTGCTCACACTCGAGCAAAAACAGTGTCCAGAAGATGTTTCAATTGAGTGTTTAGCGAAGTTTCACAGCAACAAAGCAGAATTTTTGGGCCGTTTCATAACCATGAATGAAACATGGATCCATCACTTCACATCCGAGACAAAAAAACCATCAAAATAATCTACTCGAAATAGAGAACCGGCTCCGAAGAAAGCGAAGACT
Source organism: Dermolepida albohirtum (assembly GCA_031893035.1). Lineage (NCBI taxonomy): Eukaryota > Metazoa > Arthropoda > Insecta > Coleoptera > Scarabaeidae > Dermolepida > Dermolepida albohirtum. Next base: position 412,601 of record JAVIWB010003241.1, on the reverse strand, counting down.
GTTTCATCTGCAGGCAAGGTCATGGCATCGGTTTTTTGGGATGCGCGTGGAATAATTGTTATGGACTATTTTGAAAAAGGAAAAACTATCATAGGCGAGTATTATGTGAACTTATTGCAACGTTTGAACGAAGAAATCAAGCAAAAACGGCCGCATTTGGTTAAGAAGAAAATGTTGTTTCATCAAGACAATGCACCAGTCAAAATTAATGAATTAAAACTTGAATTGCTACCTCATGCACTCTATTCGTCAGATTTAGCCGTATTGGATTATTTTCTGTTCTCAAAATTGAAAAAATGGCTCAGTGGTCAAATATTTTCCAACGATAAAGAAGTGATCTCAGATGTTAATGACTATTTTGAGCGTCAAGACAGTTCTTATTATAAAAAAGGTATCGAACTTATTGAACATCGCTGAGAAAAATGTATAGAGCTGGATGGAGATTATGTTGAAAAATAAATATATTTCTTTTCAAAGTTTCTGTGTTTTCATTGTTGGGCCGGGTACTTCTAGGGCCACCCTTGTATATAACCTAGACTGGACTGTAATTACGTATATACTATATGTGCAAACTAAAGCCCTTATCCATTTCAAACTTTAAACATGCAATTCTCCTTCTTCATTCTTTTGTTTGTTAAGAAAAGAGTTTTTGTTGAAATATGTGATAGATATATAGCGTTTAAAGTTGAACAATATTCTCTAACCTAACAAAAAGAAACCTACTCTTGAAAAGTCATTGATCATTAATGAATTATTAAATTTAATATATGCGTAATATTACAAAAGCAAAGTTCTTCATTTTAAAAAAATTTGAATATTTTAATGTATTTGAAATGAATCCAAAGTAATTAAGTAAATATTACTAATCACGTACATACTCGTGCACATAACTTCAAAGATAAGATTTTAAAAATTGCAAGTTATGCAAGAAAAAAATAAGCTCTTTATTTCAAAGTGTTTATAACATTCGCAATTTTTTAAAATTTGCTTGTATTGTTAGTTTAAACGTTTTAAAGTAGTTCGAGTCAATATTAGAATCACGTTCAATCTTCTACTCGACACAAATGAAATATTTTACTAGGACTGTCATTTATAATAAAAATAATAATTAATTATTTTAAAATTCACAAATACTTGTGATAAAATTAAAAATTTGAAACTGACCTTAAGAATACAAAGGGTACCAGGAAAGTTTTGCAATATGATGCAACAATGAATCGTAGGAAGCTGCTTGTTGCTGCATGTTGAGACATGTTCATATGTGCATAGTACCTGCCGCGCCATGTCAATGGGCTCAGTTATTTATTAGCAATGAGAGTGTAAAGTGCTTGCGATAGCATGGTGGTCACGAAATAAGATAAAGGCAGTTTTGCGTTATAATTTCGTGCGTGATTTAAACATTGACCAGTGCTTGGAAGAAATGACTCTTGCACTAGGAGATGTTTGTCCACATAGCACAACGATATTCAGGTGGTATAGAGAATTCCAAAAGGGAAATTTAACTGTGGAGGATGCTGAGAGGCCGAGAAGGCCACGAACGTCAGTTACGGAGGAAAACGTTAATACTGTGAGGAAAATGCTTGGCGAGGACAGGCGAGTGACCTACCAACAGATAGAGGGTACTGGTATACTGAACAGTCTTTATTTAGAAAAAGAAACTTAGGTAATTAACAATAATTATCCTAGAATCCGGTGCTCCGCCTGTGGCACTACACCGGATGTAACCTAACCTTAATCTTTAGTTACTACAAAGCTAACTATCTAAATCTAAACTAGTCTTATCTAGAGCTCTAAGTAGGGCCTAGCCCGCGTCCTGCTTAAATATTATTCACAATTCCGCTCCTACCCTGCGGAAGTAGTCCGCTACTTATAAATCTCATTCACTAAAATGTCCAATATTCTATCATACACGTTCCTTCAGGTCGAGAGGCCAATGAATCGTTCTTCACCGTCGTCTTGTCTCCTCTCTACAGTCTTGGCCTTCCTCTTCCCGGTGGAATATCTCCGCCGCCTCTCCTCCTTTTGGGATTTTGGACCCCTGTAACAACAGAGAACCCGGTAGCTTCTCCACTCAATGCGTTCATTCGGACATTCATTCCGTAGATCTACAAATGCTCACCTTGTATACGTCGCGCAAGTATTTGAGCGTGTTAGTGTGTCGCTCGTACTTGTGTTTGTGCCGTGTGTATCCGTATTGTTGATGTTCCCCCCCCCCTCCCAAAAAAATAAAATAAAAAGAATTATACTTAAGTCATCCCATTTTGGCCATGGTTGGTCATCGTGATCGTCCTCGTGACTTGCGTGTATACTGAACAGTGCCTGCCTAAAGTCAATGCATCTATGAAGAACCTGCGGCCAAAGTCAAGAATGGACACCTGGTTTCTCCATCATGATAATGCTCCAGCACGACAGGGTTGAAACTTCTCGAGCACTCTCTCTACAGTCCAGATCTTGCTCCCTGCAATTTTGCACCGTTCGCGCATGTGAAAATGAAGCTAAACGGTAGGCGGTTTTCCAGTGATGAGGACCTTGTGCGGGCTTGGGACGACGAGTGTGCTGTACTCCCTAGTGAAACTTGGCAGAACTGGTTTAAAGATTGGTATCGGAGGATGGAGAGGTGTATGGAGTGTAGAAGAAATTACTTTGAAAGAATTAAATAAACAAAGCTGTATTGCAAAACTTTCCTAGTACCCTTTGTATATTATTAAATATGTACATTCATGTATAAGAGCAAGAAAATTCACAATGGTATCAGAATATCATTCATTGGAATCTATTTAGTCTATAGACATTTTCGTATGAGTATGTATTTAACAACGATTATTTATCCGTTTTGAAAAAAATTACAAAATGTAAGAAATTATGTATGAATTGCAAATAAATAGCATAGCCTCATATTAATGTTTTAAAAGTGTATATATTCGTAACAAAGTAATTTCAAAAGATTTTAAATTTCATTTTATATTTACGAAATGATAACAAAACTAATAAAAATAGATATCGGCACTTAATATTATTTGCTTTGATATTAATAATTTCATATCATGTTTCAACGTTAGCAAAAAATATGTGTGTACTTAGTTTTTATTTTGAAAAATTCTAATAAACACATAGTTTTATATGGAATAGATAAAAAAGTGCCGCTGCTCCGCTTAGAATCATTTATAATATTAAAAATTACATTTGATAACAAGCAATTTAATAGTCCACTGATACTTAATAAATAAGTGTGCACACACTCATAGTCACATACACACACAGAGAGCAGTGAAGCAATGAGGCCGAGAGGCAGGGAGACAGAGAGACAGGGAGAGAAACGAAGACGATTTGATGATACTCGAAGTGAAATAACTTTTTATTTTTCTTAGACTAATGATGCTGATGTGCAATTATGTCATTTTTGTAATGATCTTTCTCAAGATCGTCAAGTTACTGCTTTATTGCTGCAATGAGTTCTCCATCCAAAACGTCTTTCCAGTTTGAGTTTAGATAATAAGTGGTAATAAGTTACTTAAACTTGAAATCTTAATTGATACAATATTTTACGAACAACTTGGTGATGTGAATGAGAATTTTTATGGATAGTTTCGGATCGTTTTTTCGGAAATTGCTTTCTGTAATCTATCGGGTACGGTTTGATCCTTTGCAAGATAGTTTATAAATATGTTTCCTTATGAATTCCAAAAAATAGTAGCAATTACCTTACTCGCCGATGGAAATGTTTTGGCTTTCGTTGGTGGAGGGCTATTAGTACGTGCCCATTGTTCAGGTTTAAGTTATAAGTGAAAAAGCATATTCTTACATTTATTTTAACACAGATGTATAAAGTGTCTTCATTTCTGTGTAATATTTCGCATATTCTCCGTTTGCTTTAATGTGAGAAGCAATTCTTTTTGGCAAACTCTCTATTGCTGCAGTGATATTGTTTTTAATTTTACATTTTCAATCGAATTCATATTCGTATATTATATTCTTCTATAAAGTTGTCCAGGACTTCTTGCTGTAATATATTGTATTATCACATTATCACGGAAGGGAGATGTTTCACTGGTTTTACAGTACATTCTTCTTTGAAACATTCGAATGGTAATCTTCTCACGTATTAAGCACATTCTGTTAACACTTTTGCTTTTGATTTGTTACTAAAGATGATCTATGAAAAAGTTAAAACATTTAAATTTTGCAACAATTTTGTTTTTTTTACCGGACGACTAGACTTTGTTCCGTCCTCGTTTTCGAACAGTTCGCCTTGATATGTTTAACCTCTCTCTCAAGTTCTGATGAATTGACTTAAGTGACAATTGTCTGTTTTCTTTTGTTATTTTGATAATCAGACGATCATCATGAAGTATAGTTCTTCTTTTTTGCTACAATTTTGTTGAGATATGCTTGTATAGAGAATATTTTATTTGACTAAGTTCTCAACTGTCACATGAAACACTTTTTTTGTGCTATTTCACATTGCGAATACATTCCTATTTCCAAAAGGACACTGAGTTTTGGTTTTTCTCGTGTGTTACAAAAGAATCTTAATTGCAAGACAAAAACAAAACACTAAAATATATTTAAAACAACGCATAATAATTTTTACTTTAATATCATTGCACTTAGTTATTACCTCAAATAGTGTCAAAGCTAAAGTCAACTCAGATATTTCTGCAAATAGTGGGTTAGAGCAGGTAGTTCTGACATTAAAATACCATCATGACAAATTAGCCATAAATGATAACTAACCAATATTTGTACTTTATATACCACAACTATCTGAAAAATTAAATACCATTCTTCAAAAATATAATTTCAAACTTGTTTGCAAGAACAGTCATAATTTAAACTCAAATGAAAAAATACATTTAAAACAAACCCACATTGTTAACAGTAATTAAAAAAATTTTGCACAAAGAATTGTTTGTAAAAAATTAGTTTCCCGTTGGATATCGCTTCTGTTGACCGCTAAACAGAAAGCTGCTGGGGTGAATTGGAGTCAAAAAACTCTAGATCGCTTTAACGCTGGAAACTCTAAAAACGTGTACAACATCGTCAGTGGTCATGAATCTTGGATTTACTCATACTAGCTAGAAAATAAACGCTAGTAGTCTATTTGGGTGTTCTAAGGTGAAGAAAAGCCGTCAAAAAATCATCCGTTCTCGAGGTGTCACCAAAAAGACATTTGTCTCGGAAGCAGGTCATTTACCAACAATTCGTCTATAAGATCAAAGAACTGTTACTGCCGATTGGTATACAACTATAAATTTGAGCAAGCCATCGCTGAGTTTCGAAAAACCAACCCCGAGCGACGAATCATCCTCCACCAAGACAATGCAAGTACGCACACAACACGCAAGATAATTGAATTTATAACACAACAAAACGTCGAATTATTGGATCATCTTCCATACAGTCCAGACCTAAGTCCCAATGATTTCTTTATCTTTCCGAAAATTAAAAACGGATTACGTGGTCAAAGGTTCCAGTCGTCAGAAGGAGTAGTCGATGTCTTCAGAAACACTATTTTGACTGTATCAACAAACGAGTGGAACAACTGCTTCCAGAGTTGGCTCGAACGCATACAAAAGTGCATTAATCTTAGTGGAGAATACGTCGAAAAACAATGAAGTCTTTAAAAGCTATCCACTGGTTTATTCCAGTTTTATATGCACAACTTAAAAGACAACTCATGTATAACTATTTCAAGAGTAATCCCAGATCGATAAATTGAAAAATGAATTTAACAAGATTTTCTTCAAAATTTAAAATATACATATATTCGAATAACATTTGGTATTACATTTTAGTATGTAGCGTTTGTTTTAAAACAAACATTTGCACAAATAATAAGATAAAAAAGCGTAAAAAATTCACATGCATATAAAAGAAACCTAATTTTTTCAAATTCTGGTCGAACCAATAATGAATTAGCTTTAAAAAATAACAAAATATAATTGAAATGTGAAATTTATGTCATATATTTTATATTAAATATATGCAGGAACTTTATTAAGTTGGTAGGTTGTGTTTAATAATTACTCATAAAAGCTGTAACAATAACTTATATATACTCACAGATCGTTTCAATTTCAAATGGGAAAAATACTTAAAATGTAACAAATGCTTATGTAATTTTAGTTTATGATTAAAATAAAAATAAATGTCGAAACATCAAGTTTTATGGCAACTATAATATGAAGTTGAATCATTATGTTATTGCAGGTTTCTTGCTAGGAGTTATTATTCTACAGCTCCTTTTGCGTACTTCATGTTATTTGTTATTGTAATGTTGTTTGTATCATGTTGACATCTTTTGTTGTTTGTACACCACTAAGGATAATTAAAATCACGATATTAAAGAGAAGTCACATACCAAGAAGGTTACATATATAGCACAATTTTTCTCTTTTGTTTATCTTACATAAGAACATAAGTAAACTTGTACAATTATAAATGCTTCAAATTCAAATTTAAATTTTTCCCATGACTATACTGAGTCAGTTCCTATCAAATTCTGTTACTGGAATTATATGATTTCTTTCTTCGTTATGTGCTGATAAATTCACTGGTGTCTATAATTTTCCTTTTAAACACGTTACCTTTAGTATTGTTAAAAACTAACTGTCCAAACTGCTCCTTTTCAAAGACGAATCGTTTTTACTAGCTAATTATGTTATTTATTATTTTTAATTTATTTACAATTAAATTTTAAAGTATTATCATTAATTTCCCTCTACTTTCGGTTTTCTAATCATATAATTTATTTTTATATTTATTTTTCTTATATAAGTTATACAATATAACAGGTGGCGCAAAAGTAATGTCATAATTTGAATTGGCTGCCACTTTTGCAGGTGGCGCCAAATGTCACTGTGCTTTGACATTTATGAGCTAGATATATAGAGAATTAGATGTCAACAAGCCATGGAGCGATACGCACCTCAAGAACGTAGAATTATTGTTACCGCTTATTTGATCAATTTCCAGTTTGTTGTTTTAGCGCAGCGTGAATTTCGTCGTCATGTTCCATGTGCACGAACAATTAAGCGTTTGGCTGAGCGCCTCGTGCAAACTGGGTCCACTACAGATGTCGCAAGAAGTGGCCGGCCTCGTATTGCTCGTGCGATCAAGAACATCGCTGCTGTTGCCGACAACGTCAGAGAGAATTCACAAACATCAACGAGACGACGATGCACACAATTAGGCAACAGCAGATGTTCATTGCAACAAATTTTGGTGAAAAATTTAAAAATGTTCCCCTACAAAGTGCAAACTGTTCACGAATTGCTGCCTGCTGACCGTTGGACGAGGTTAACTTACTGCCATACCCTGTTAAACTTGGTGTAAGAAGAGGATGATGTCATATCAAAAATCATAATGAGCGACGAAACCCATTTCCACTTAAGTGGTTATGTTAATAAACAAAATTTGCGTTTCTGAGGCACAGAGAATCCACATGAAATGCATGAAGAGCCATTACATCCGCTCAAAGTGACTGTTTGGTGAGGCATTTGCCGTGAAAAAGTGATTGGCCCTTATTTTTTGAAGACGCCGATGGTACCACCGTAACCGTAAATGGTGAGCGTTACAGGCAGATGCTAAACGAGTTTTTTTCCGCAAGTTGCTGCATTAGTTCTCGATCATTGTTGGTTTCAACAAGACGGAGCAACAGCTCACACAGCTCGGGCAACGATGGAGATTTTGAAACACCAATTTTCAGGTCGAGTGATCTTCCGTTTTGGACGTCTACTTTGGGCCTGTTTAGAATCTCGTGTTCACCATAACAAACCACGAAACTTGCAAGTCTTGAAAGCTAACATTGAAAAAGAAATCGCCAATTTGAAGCCAGATGTTTTGCGAGCAACAATTCAAAATGTTGTAAAACCAGCTCAGTTATGCATAAACCCGGCAGATGGCCATTTGAGCGATATAATTTTTTTCCAATTAATGTCATCAATTTTACACTTTCAAATAAACTTTTTATGGAAACAAGCTCTTTTTTTTCATTTATAACAAAATGGCAGCCAGTTCAAATTATGACATTACTTTTGCGACACCCGTTATATATTTTATTAAATTATACTCACAGTCCACGTCTAATTTACATTAATAATTTTGTCTTTAATTTTAAGTCGACCGTTAAAATGATCTTCCAAATTTTACTAAATCCTTAATTATTTATTTCGGCATGAACTGAAATTATGTATTTGTTCAATTTAACTTCAATCTATACTATGTTTACATGTTATATATATTATTTTTAAATTTTTTGGATATATTTAAACTATTCCCATACAATATTATTACTTTTTAATGTCTGTAGAATCAAATTACTCTATTTTTACTACATTTTCTTAACAATTTAGCTTTCTCTCTGTTTTGTTTAAATTTCTTTCTTTTAATGTTATTAATACGTTTCTTTAATTTTTAGGTGCCTATTACTTAGGTATTTAATCTTATCATTATATGGTTTTGGATACATATTATAACATTTACTAATCGTGGCATAACAAACATTATATCTTTTTGTTTTCATACCACTGATTTATAAATTTTAAGTATTATTTTACTTTCAATTTAAATATATTAGATTATTTATGTACTTTTTATTTACGTTTTTATCAAATCTTATAAAAGTATATATTTAATACAATTTTAGCCAGTATAATTACAATATTTTAAAACCTTAATACTTAATAATATAATAATAAATAATTATGTTATATATTTTAGACGAGAGGGAAAAAATAGATAGCAGATGTTCTCACAGATCACGTCTAATGTCTGTAAAATGTAAAGATAATTGTTTGTCTACAATTAATATGAACGCATTCGACTAATTTTGAATGATAAATATTGTATATATTGCAACTGAATTTAGTAGTTTAATTAAATTGAGAATTGCATATAACTACTGACTAACAAGAAAATTTTTTATTTTTGCAATGGTTTCCATTCATATACACCAATATTTACTAATGTATTAGATGTACCGGAAAGTTCTGTTACAACAAGCTTCAATAAGTATGCGCATATTCATTTGAAGGATATTTCGCTCTCCCTTTTTATCACTGACTGTATACATACTAACTTAGCAAATAAACTAAAAGGAAGGTGAGTCATGTTAGTATTAAGTGAAATGCGATCGACTACTGATAAAGTTCAGTTACGCCACTATATTTTGTGCGAATTCTAACAAGGAAAAAATGCTACAGAAGCCTCTAGAAATTTATTGAAAATGTTTGATGAAGATGATTCCACAAATTTCAAATAGACGATTTCGATCTTTCTGATAAGCCACGTTCTGGGCGACCATCTTTAATCGGCGTCGATATCGTCAAGATTATGTTAGAGCAAAATTCTTTTTTGACAACATCGAAGATCGTTGAAAGGCTTGATTCAGCTCAACAAACTATTTCGGACCATACTCGGAAACTAGGATTGGTGTGGAAATATTCGAGATGAGAGCCATATGAGTTAAGTGAGAAGAATTTGAATGATCGAGTCATCATATGCACATCTCTGCTTGCACGGAACAAAATGGAACCCATTCTTGGACCGGATAATTGGGGCATATTGTGAATCCGGAAAACCTGCCCCCTTCATCTTTAAACAGAAGTTGAGCTCGAGCAAGAGAACGTTGTGTATATGGTGAGACATTCGAGAACCAATACATTTTGAGCTGTTGAAACTGAACAAAAAGATAAATTCGGAAAGGTACTGTCAGCAATTGGATAATTTTAAGAAAGCATTAAAAGAAGGGTCGGTGATGTTCAATAGGAAGGACATCATACTGCTTCATAATGTCAGGCCGGTGATGCTCAATAAGAAGGACATTAGCTAGGCTGGGATATTCTGTTGCATCTACCATACTCCTAGGCACCTAGCACCCTCCGATTATCACTTATTTTTGTCCTTACAAAATTTTTTGGCAGGGAAAAAATTCAAGAAACGAAGGTGTCAGACAAGCACTAGTTCAATTTTTCGCCTCTAGGGATAAGGCATTTTTTAAAAATGGGATGTACAAATTGCCAACACGCTGGCAAGAAGAGATAAATAATGATGGAAATTATATTATTCAATAAAGTTTATTCAAAGTATGAAAAATTAACGTTATTGTAAAAACCGACAAAACTGTACGGTAGACCTAATATTTTAAACTTGTATCGCTTACAAACAAATTTTAACATCACAGTTCGATACAGGAACTAATGTAAACTAATAATTATATGAAAAAGAAAAACGCGGAATTCAAAGAAAGACGCATGTTTCCTAGGAGTTCTGTGCTCCATTACAGAGTAAAACAGGACAAATATATAATGCAATATGTAATTACCTGAACGGATATTTCAATGTGTCAATTATTTAAATTCTTTTATCAGTTTATGCACTCAAATTGAAATTTAAAGAATTCTTATAGGTTCGACAACACAAAACCATCTAAAATATTACACAAATTTTCTTGTAAATTTTATAAGTCATCTATAAAACATCATACAAACCTAAATAGATAATAAAAAATGTAACAGAAACATTATAAACACGTGGACGTATAATTAGACAAAGAATATTTGTGTATTGTGCTTTTTCAAGCACAGCTGCTTTCTTAATTGCCTACCCAACATTTGATGGTCAAAATTGGATTCTTAATAATAATTTTAAGCTATCAGCAATGCTTTTATAAAATTTATTTTTAATCAAATCGTGGATTTCTGGTATTAGATTACGCAGAAGGGCATAGTAAAACAAAAAAGTATAGATATTTCTTTAGGCCATCGACTGGTAGGTAGGCAACCAAAAACTAACTACTTTGAAAAAGTACAATACACAAATATTCTTTGTCTAAATTATACTTCTATTTGCTTACTATTTTCGGTATGATCAAACATGATCCCTACATGGTTTGTCATACGATGCTCTTTCATTCTAAACCCTGACGCCTGCTTAGGCCATTTACATACTCCATCATACAGTAGGAAACGGGATAGTGTCTTATATTCTTAAATGACACAAATTACAGACATTAGAGAAATTAGTACCACAGAATAGATTATACTTATCCTTACTTCAGCTCTATTTCCGTATGTGTAAAAAGATTAACGTCGGTTTAATTGTTATGTAGGAGCGGTTTTTTAATAAAGATTAGATCTAGTATTACCGAAATATTATTTATTATTATCAAACAGCTTAACGATTAGCGATAAGCTTCTTCAAAATCGCCTCTAGAGTCTTAATTATCTTTAACACCGTTGCCGTCTATTTGCTTATGAAATACCTATGCGATACTGTTCAAAAATTCTGTCACAATAGTGTGAATGAGTGAGTGAAAAAGCTTCCACTTTCCAATCAATTTAGGTTGTTTTCTGAGGATGCGAACTTTTAATAATTGGTGGTTACTCTAGAACCATGTCGAACTCTTTTTATCGTTACTTGCCTTTACTAGCAAGAGTCCTTAATTCCTCTTTTGTCTATTTTGAATAGAAATGCAAGAACTTTGTCGTTGCTATATGTCTTTGCATACTTGTATTGGTTTATATGCAATGCGCTTAATTTATATTCATAACTAAAGCAATTTTTCAGTTATTTTAATATTAAAATTAGACCAATAACCTTGTCGTGGCTGCTTCCTACTTTGATTATCGGAGGACGGATAATATCATCCATGAGTGCTGCTTTACCGGCCTTACTCGACGATTCACAAAGTCGATTTGTGATAAGTTTGTGCGTGCAATAACGCCTCATAGTGAACGTTTTACTTATTATGTAAAGGCCAACAGACAGTTCCAGAGATATCTAGAATTATGATGCCTTTTCTTGAATATGATAAAGGATTAAAAAAATTAAAAGCAAAGAAATTCCGCTATCTAATTATAGGTGAGGTAAGTAATACTACTCTACTTTTACTTGAATTTAATTAGGTTACATTACGATAGATGCCGCTAGCAACAAAAAAATCTAATTGCGTTTCTTTAATATTAGATATTCAAAATTTTTATCAAAAGGGGCTTTGCTTTTAAAAAGTTTTGGAATCACTGTTCCTCGTCGTATTAGATAAATATAAGTTACTGTTAATCGTTGTTGAAATTTTTACGGAGCTGATAAATTTTATTCTTTATTAACCCAATTACATGATTGCATTGCAAAAATGGGCAATTTTCTACCACAAAATTGCGAAAAAATTTTTAATTTAGCGCAAACGAGCGTTAAATGATTATAAAGCATCAACAAGAGAGGAGAAGAATGCTGTTCCAAAGATAAAATATTTTGATCAATACGCAAATTTTGGATTAATTAGAACCAAAGAAACGACAAGGAGGCATGTGTGCGTTATTTGTGTGGAAATTTTGGTGTCGGATAGTATTAAACCCAACAAGCTTCAACAACCTTTGGAAACAGTTCGTAGCGCATTTATTAACAAATCTTTTCTGCTGCCAATTAAAATCATATGAAAAGTCATAAAAAATCTGTTGCGAAAAATGGTTGATTTATAAAAAAAATGTAGCTTCCTATAAAGCTGCATATTAAACAGACGGATGTAAAACACCACGAACCATTTGAAAAGAACCAATTCTGTTAACTGAAAATCTAATTTTAGAAATGATGCTTGGACATAATTTTCTCATATAACTTACAACTAAACTGGATGAGAGATTTTTCAAATTAGCTTGATGGAGCAACAGGTCAATAGTTAAAACGTGATATTGTGGAAACAGAGCTACATCACTTGAAATAGACTGTACGATATTCGTAAATTGCGTTTGGAAATGTAAGGTAAAAATCTCTTCAGCGTATTTGAACGCATTGCATTATTCACATAGATTCTTTGTGGTCGTGGTAGGTGTGTTGCTCTGAATATTGTGCTAACAACAGTTGCAGCTGTCGTCATGAATTATAAAAAAATGGGACCTTTCATTCAAGAATTTTTCACTGTATTTTGCTTAAATATGTACCGCATTATTTTTTTTATGCTGAGGTAGTTACCACAGGTAAATATTTACAATGTGTTTATGAATGAAAAGATGATAACCAAACAGACCGGATCATTGTGGTTCATAATCAAATTGGTGTTTATTATCTGCGAACTAGCGAAATACAATTATTATTTTTATAATATGCCTCAACAGTGCACGTACATTGTATAATATTGCACCGATTCATTTCTACTAAATCTGCAATGATGCATATACATACAATGAAGGTAATCGCTTTGTTAAGAGCGATGTGTGTTCTTTGTCGTACTCGTTATTAATAAGTTGAAATTAGAACGCGTTTGTTACTCAACCTTTACAGGTTCAATATATTTTAGATTTGAAAATTAATGCCTCGCTGTTGTTATAGTGCAAAGAAAAAGAATAAACATTACCAGTACTTTAATGAGGATAAAATAGTTTATTTAATTACTAAAATAAGTGGTAATATGTTTGGTTTTGTAAGGTAACAGAAATACAAAGAGCAACTTCAAATGAAAATTGTATTATACAATAATCATACATTAATTAAATTCTACATATATAATATTTATTAATAAGAATTTTTAACAAATTCACACATATAAAACGATTACGAGGATACGTAATACTTCATTTTAATATAACGTATAAATATATGTATATATATATTATATGTATATAATATATATGATATGATTAACTTTTTAGTTTATTTATAAAGCTTGTTTTCCAACTAGAGCATCTAAAAGTCGTAGCTTCGCCTTCGCTTTCTTGTACTGGACGTATACGTGTTCCATCGGTGCCCTATCCTCTTTTTGCAATTTCTTGCCGGTCCTAGTTTGGAAATCATCTTCGAATTGTTTCAAGGATCTCCTCAACTCTTTCTTTTCTTCGGTCGTCTGTCGTTGTTGCTGCTGTAGTTCTTCTAAGCTCAGGGAATGCAAATTTTCACCGATAGACGTGTCCGTATCACTATCAGTGCTTCCGCTCGTTGGATTTTGTTTCTCGGATTCTGTTTCCGGCGTTTGCGTAGGCAGAGATACGAAATCCATGGTTTCGTGTTCGTGAATTGTAGCCAATTCGTTGATATTGTTGCTTGGCTATAACAAAAAAATTTAATTAATTATAAATAGAAGAAAATGTTTAATAAATTTAAAAAAATGCCAGCCTTTAATACTACAAATAGACTAACTACAAAACTATTTATAGTTTTCCATACAGAAGAGACGCGCATTTTTCGGATTTCTTTTAAATGACCCCAAAGAAATAATTTCGGACCGGCAAAAATAAAAATTTCTTATTTTTACTAGCTCTAGACCATTATTTTTAGTGCTATGTTTGTCGATATTTTGGCAATGATTCTCTAGCTGTAAATTTACAATTAAAGCCTAATACATATAATTATTGAATTAATTGCATTTTTTATATAGTTCAAAATTGAGATCGAATCGTATCGCATCTCGAATCTACTTATACCGAAAGAACGATTCGGATCTGGGAAACTTGTCTCAGTCTCAGACCGGATCAGATTCGCATTTTTTGGTAGAATTCGCATTTTTACTATACAGAAATCTAGAACTAATACGATGTTAATAAATAATGAGATATTTGCCAGAGATATATCTAATTGGCTGAAAGAATTACATTGAAATTGAAAACAAAATACAACTCTACAAGAAGCGTGTGAAATTGACATGTCAACAAAAGGGTTCTGAAAATGATTGAAATGAAATCATTGTAAGAAATGGTCAAATTAAATTTAGATTGTGTAAGAAATTAGACATCAAAGAAGAACAATTAAAGAATTACATAGACCAAAGAGAATTAAATAACATGGGAAGAATAATTAAGCATTTTTTGAACAACTGAATTTGAAAGTACTACTGACCATGTTACAATTTTAGATAAGGCAAGAGACTTGATATAATTTATGAGACCGTGTAATATACTTATTTGTTATATGTTATTGCTATCAAAAAACGGTACATAAAATCTATAAATCATTCATCACATTTAGAATAAGAAGGTACACGTAATGGTAAGCTTTAATTCATTGCATTCTCCAACTTACCATTGATAATCTGACCAATCTCTTTAGTTGTCGATAACGATCATATATGGGTCTGACTAAGTCTCTGTCTTCCTTATTACTCGGCCTACCGTGCATAGATTCCAGGTACAATAATGCTTTTTGCACAGCGACTTTTTCCTCAACCAATTGGTCGCTGGTCATTTGGTCCAAGGCTTCGCTTCTTTCTGAGGTCGCTCTCTTTCCATTTAATCGCTGTAAAAAAATAAGCAATGCTTAACATTTGTCAGATCTAATAATAAAAAAAAAATATTAAAATTACAGCGTTGTTCGATTTTTTTTTTAATATCCACGTATTATTTTTGTACCTTTACTTTAAATGTGTGCAAAAATATAAAATTTGTAAAGAAGGGCAGCGGAGAGTGGGCATATTTAAGGATTATTTAGTAGAGAATATAAGTGCGGGAAAGGTAATTATAAGGTTATTATAATAGGAAATAGTTTAATAGAAGCAATATAAAACTCTGAGAGAGATGAAAACAAATATATAATTTCGAATTTAGTTTAGTAATAAATGAATTTTTTGGTAAAACCGCGTCCAAAGAAGCGAAAGCTGAAATAGTAAACGGCAGTTAAATCCACATTTGTAAAAGAGAATGCACAATGAACGAAAATAGAGAGGAAATTAGGAGAAAATATAAAACGATAAATTTGCAGAAGTTTTAAACACTCTGACTATAGTTTGATAGTAGACATACGGTATACGAAGTAAGTGAAGAAGGGAGGTGAAAAAATAAGAGACTAGAAAGAGTTTGGACAGCTGTAGTAAAGGAATTCGCAGAAATAAGAGAAGAAAGACGAAATGAACTAAACATTTTGAAGGATAAGAAAAAGACCATGTCATGAAATTCAAATCAGCTAAAGTCGCGCAGTTTAGGATTATATTTGTAGCCTTCATGTTTTAAAGAGATTGCGAAAAAATAGGAGATCATGAAGAGCTTGGAAGATGTTGTAAAAGAATTCGCAGAATAAGAGAAAAACATGAAACGAATTAAATAGTTTGGCGGGTAAGAGAAAAACGATATCCCGAAATTCAAATTATGCCTAAAGCCGGGAAGTTCAGGATTTTATAAGATTTTTGTTTTAAAGAGGCATTATTTAGTCAAACCCCCGAGGAATTCAGTTTTGTGTGTTCTTCATTAAATAACTATATTTTTCTTTCAATTAAATAACAAGCAAATTTTTAAAATGACAAACGTTACTCAGGTTCTACTCCATTTACTTTGCTGAACATATATTGCCAAGAATAAAATATATAAAGACTGACTAAGCATGCCACTTCCCTCTGTTTTATGATACAATCATAACACTCTCAAAAACTATTTTTAAACAACCGCTATTATTCATTCCGTCAATTTGTTCGCTAGTTAGTATTTGGCACAGTTTTATCGTCTTACATAGCATGGATTCGCGACATTAAAATAATGCATGAAATTACTGATTCTATTATAAATTGAAATTATTTATTGGGCATTAAAAATAGAAAAAAATATGTACATGTGGAAGACCCAAAATACATATTTCATATGTGCGCTTTTGGCAAAAACAAATCAGTTGTTGTCTTGTATTATACTATTGGGCAATTACCACATTAAATTTTTGAGATGGCGCCAAGAGTTCACAATTTTTTATCTAGCTAGTACGTGGTACAAAAATAGTTATCGCTAAGGTTGAGTTTAAAGAACTTTTCACTTTTCTGTTGTTAGAGTTAACGCCAACTAAAGTTGACTAACAATACATGATACATAATCTCAATTTTAACTCAGATAAATAAATGCATTATTGCATGTTGGATATGAGGTGTGGTTTGTAAAGTTGTTTACAATGTTAAAGTACCCAAGATATCAAATATTACTCTGTTATTTAATAAATTCTAGTTTATAAATATTGAATCTTTGTTTTTACTTACATTTTCAATCTCGACCAGGGTATCTTGCAAAGTACAGTCTGCCTTTTTGTTTTTCTCATTTTCAGTCTTGTCTCCCGCATTTTTAAAGTAAACAGTCGTCGAGTCTTCTTTTAACTGTTTCTGTTCCTTCTTCAATTTACTCAATTCCGAGCATAACTTTTTCATCGTTTTGTCGTTTAATTTATCGGCATGCGATGGCCTGTAACCGAATTTAACTTCGAACTCTTCGTCGTATTTCTTGATTTTCTTTTTGAGGCTGTTTATTTGTTTCGACAGGTGTTTCAGTCTTTCATCCTGCGGATTTATCTCATCTTTGCCCATCGATGTATTATTCTGTGGTACTTCGGAACTTAAATATATTCGTTGAGTGATTATTACTGAGTTTCTTGGTGAAGAGAGCAGTCTATTCGAGGCAACGGATAGGCTAGGAAGTGTTTCTGTATTTTCGCATATTAATCTGCTAGAGCTTGACGGAATCGGTTCGGAGCAATCAATTTGTTCATGTAAAGTGGTCAAATCTAAGGGTGGTGATATTGGCGTATGTACAGGACTGGGAGATCTTTCTTTTTCTTCACAGTGCAAGTGTAAAAAGTTACAAGAAGCATCTGTATCTTCATTTTCATAATCCTTTCGCATTTCCGTTACATCTGCATATCTTTTAGGACTTATCCTACGGAAACTATCGCGAGATGCATCATGTTTATCTTTACTAGTTTTTTGGAAGTGTTTGCTTCTTGGTCTTCGACCTTGTGTCGAATATTTAGACCTGTGCGTCATGGGTTTTGAAAACCTTTCATGCGACCGACGCTTTTCATATTCACACTCATCATAATTGAAAATATCTGCGCTGATATCCCTGCATGGTGATACCTTTTTGTTAGTATTATTTTCCTCGATTATCAGCGCTGATTCAGTGGTTTTCTCTGGAACATTATTGACGGTACCGTTTGTCTTTTGGAAGTCTTCGTGACTGGAAACTCTGCGGATATCTTGTTTACTGCCGATATCTGTACCATTTGGAATGGGTCTTTCCTCAGAATTGGAACGTATAACCTTACGTTCTTGGAAGATAGAACTGATGCTTTCCTGACGTTCCTTACGTTTTCTGGCCTTACAACTTGTTTTGGCCTCATCGTAAGTAGATGGTTGACGATTATTACAAGTAAGCATGCGCTTAACTCGAGCGAATTTGCTTTCCTTGTCGGCTGCTGATGTGGGAGGTTTACGACAATCGTCTATTGGGTTTGGGCCTTTCATCACGTCTTGGTCAACCATATGGCCACACTGTAATGAGAAAAACATAATATTTAGTGTCAATGAAAACAAATTAATAATATATAATATTATATAATTTTAATGTAAGGACCTTCGTTTATAATGTGAATATGTATCTTCATATTTCGTGCTGTAATTATTATGAAAAAGTCGTGCATGTTGTGATATTTTAAAAGAATGTTTATGGAAGGAAAATATTTATTTATAACTAAAAGTAGAATCAATGAAGGAATCTTAATTTTAACTTTGAGTGTAAACGTTCAACTTACCTAAAGTAATTATTTTTTACATTTATGAAATTCTTAATTTTCTTTGTTGTTATATATTTGGAAAACTCGAGCTAATAAAACGATTTATACATTAAAAAAAGTCAATTAAAAATTTAATGAATAATTCTTAATTAATTTCATTATATTTACATACGTCAGATAAGATATCCGTTCATGTTGAAGATAGTCGTTTAATGCTACTTCATATATTCATATGTATACCTACATAGTTGGCCAGTTGTTAAATGAAATTGATTGAAAACGAAACAAATGAATATTTAATTATTATTTTTATTGACCACGATCACGGGACCAGATCTGATGTAATTATGCTTGAGGAAATCGTTTTAAATCGTCACGTGAATGAAATTGCGGCGCGTTGAATTGAGAACACCAAAACAATTTCTCCTCGAATCAATTTAAGAGCACGTGCTTCGTTTGTTTTATAATTTACAAATTCATTCCTTATTGTCATCAATCCAATACAGATTGCGTGTTATTTTATGTGCAGACGTAAATGTTATACGTTAATTGTTTTAAAATGACAGGTAAGAACGGTACCTACATTTCGCATGATAAATTAGGTACAGATATTATTAACCAACACATCTAAGTAGGTACCTATATACAGTCAATTTCAAAATAATTATATAAAATTTTATTTTATTTTCTGTTATAGAAATTGCTGCATAAAGGTATTTGTTTAATAATTCATATGTAAACCCATTTCAAAATAAAACAATATTTAGTTTGATATGTTTAATTTTCAATTTCGCACCTGCTTTCTTTGTTTATATAATAAAATGACTTTTGTTTAGGTTGGAGAAAATTTTTGATTCACAAAAAGTAATAATTCAGTTGTTTATATGTACCCCCCACCTATAAACAACTGAATTATTACTTTAGGATGGAGATTCAGATGAATAATGAAGTTCAAAATGCCGCTGAAAAAGAAACATTCGAAATCATTGATGAGAAGAAAAAATTGAAAATTAAAAAATTACACACATTTTGAAATATTTTTGGATAATAAATGTAATGAGACCATAGAAGTAAGACCTAAAACTCGGAGAAAGTGAAATGAAAAAATCCATAATTAACAATTATGGATTTGGAAAATCCCAGAAGGAAATACGAGTAGTAGGCTAAGAAATGGAAAGACAGAAGATTTTTTAGATTTGGAGGGTGCTGATAAATATTAGAAAGAGGAAGGAAGCAATCTATCTAAAACGCCCATCATTTCTTTCCTTAATTAAAAAAAATTATATGTTTTACTGTAACTGTGTATACAGTAGTGATAATTAGTATACCACATCGATTCCATTGTGGTCGGAGAAAAGTTAGTTAAATTATGGTTAAGGCTATGTTACTACACAACAAGGTTATAAATAAAATAATTAAAGAAAAAGTTTAAAAATCAAGAATATATATCGTAATTATTTCGCTAGCCACAAATCTCAAGGAAAGTGACTGTATAAACAATAAAGATCGACATTAATAAAACGTTCACCACAATAGCCGGAAGAAGATTATGATAATGGCTTCGAAAGCCTGCTTTTCGAAATTGTGACTGTTTGCACACAGAGAGTTATTCAAAATACACCTTGACATCATTGAAGCCAAAAAAAAAAATACAAATCGAATAAATAATAATTATGATTTCCTTGCGATGTAGTATGTTTATTTGATGTTATTTCCGACTACGTACTATTTATATTAATGGATTCTGTAAAAATAAAAGTTGTGCTGATTTTTGTTTTGCTAAATTTAGAAACGTTTTTTTGATGTTTTAGAGTCGTATAATGAATGACAACTTGTTGCTCAGTGGATTATACTTTCATAAATATAAATGTCGTTCATTTCTACTCTTAGAGGTTTTTTAGACTTCGTAGGAATTCCTAAACGATTATTTTCTTCTTCTTCAAATGCTTTCCTTATTTTTTCTTAATAAAATACTCGCAACATAATTTTAGTAGGTCTATCTTAAGAATAGAAGTATTACTTAACGTGAAATTATAACATAAACATGTTATATAACATAAAGACTCCTCAAATCATTTTCATGATCATAATATTAGTCATAATGTGATGGCATAGATTATATATTAATGATTTGTTGTTTTTATGTTATACAATTTACTAGGAATTTAATTTCTTAAATGCTTTTAAGATATCTTTACTAAATATATTAAAATGATGACTATTAAATGCACATATTATAGTATGAAGAAGGTTAAAACGAACTTAAAATCGAATTTATTTATGCATTTATGCATTTAATTTAAGTGTTATCATTGTATTTTAATCTATTATTGGCATATATTAATTACTCAGGAACGGTATTTAAAATTTTTCGTTGAACTTAAATAACAAATATTTAATTAAGAAAAAGAAGAAGATTAAAAAAAAAGCAGGTGAAGAAAAGAAGAAATATATTTAATAAAAGAATTGCCAATTGTTTTCTAGGCAATCGTAATGTTGAATTAATATGAAAACTTAACAACTTTTAGTAAAGATATTTGTGATATTGGTATCAATTTAATGAGACAGATAGGAATTTAAAGAAAACAGAAAAAGTTTGGTACGAGCAAAAATTTAACAATATCAAAAGAATAAAGTTTTAATTTCTTTGCTTCGCGAAGAAATTAATATAATTTAAATATTAACTTAGACACTTAAATTCGTTAAACGATAAGATATATCAGAATGTCAATAGATTACATTGAGCAGATAAGTTATTTTCTTTAGTATAATTTTATAAAAAAATTGTTTGCAAATATACGCAATAAAAGTGTTTATTAATATTAGCATGTTATCTCTCAAAAGAAAAACATTTTTATTTTGTACACCAAGAGTATCAAATAACTTCTGATAAAAATTATCAGTTAAAAGTAATTTTCTTCAAGATGAAACTTGTTTTTTTTTAATATTTGTCATATTCTCTATATATTTCAGGGCTAAATAAAACAAAATAAATTATTTTTAAAATAGTGAACATATAAATAAAGTTGGTATGGAAGTAGTGAATGAAAATATGTATTTATATTAAACCATCAATTGAAATTCCTAAGTTATAGTTTATTTAGTGAAATAAAATACCTTAAATTATATTTCCTTTATTGATTGCTTTCGAATTTAAAATAATAAATTTAAATGTAATTTTCTTTAAGATGAAATTTGTTTTTTTTTAATATTTGCTATGTTCTCTATATATTTTAGAGTCGAATAAAACAAAATCTGAAAGCAATTATGTTAAAAGTAGTGAAGATACGAATAAACTTGGTGTGGCAGTAGTGAATGAAAATATGTATATTAAATCATTAATTGAATTTTGCAAGTTTATTTAGTGAATTAAAATAGCTTAAATTAAATTTTCTTTATTGATTGCTTTCAAATTTAAAAAAAATTAAAATACAACTAAAACCTATAATTTCAATTCAACCTTAAATATATATATTTATAAGGTGTGAAGCTAGCAAAAATGCTATGTTGAAAGATGATAAACTTATGGCTTTGTTAGATCATACATAAAAATAAAACAAATTATCGACTATTTTTAATCTTTTCTACTGAAATTCGCGAAAAAATTTATGAATGGTGCATTAGCAAAAATTGTTTTAAATCGATCGTTTTGTAATTTTTAATTTGCTTTTGACATTAACGATTAGTAATCATTGATTAGTAATCGTAGCTTCGGTAGTTCTATTTTCCGAGTTCACAAATTTTGTTATTTATTCCTTAATATTTGTTTATAAACTTAATAAGAAGTGCTCATGATTTAAAAAAAAATGTTGGGTCAAAATATTTTAAAGTTTAATCTATATTAACATATATTGATGATAATATAATAAAATAATTTTTTTTTAAGTAACTGGCTTAGAAGTTTTCATATTTAATATTAATGATTATAAAATAATTGTCAAAAAATGTTTAAATAAAGAAAAAAATGTTTCAAAATAGCTAACAATAAGATTCACTTTTTATTTATAAGAAAATATTATTATTACTGTAAAAACAAATTTCGAAAATTATTTTTTTATAAATTTTTATATTAAAATTTTTTAATATAACTTAAAAATAACTTAAGATTACAGTAGGATATCGAGTCAAAATAAATTAATAAATTACCTTCTGGGCCTTTTTATCATGTATGAGAATTATTTTCATCTTCATCTTGAAAGTCTTTAAATGTAAAATAAAACACACAAGTATTTTTTCAAAACTGCTAGAAAATATACAACTCAAGTTGTATAAATCTAATCGGAACTAGATTGTCCGTTTAATATCACAACATAGAACACTACTGCGAACGTACTACTGAATGTCGCAATGCTTGCATATATGTATATATATATATATACTTATGTGTGAACACATTACGTATCAGCTAGATATTTATCTTATGTTTATTAGGAATTAGCATGCTTTAATATATTTCGCGCGCCCGGAGTGATTTACAATTACTTCAATTGTAAATTAATATGTATGTGTGTGTGTGTATAAGATATGATTAGCCTGAAAAAATAAATAGAAGGTAGTAATTGCTTGAGATGATATTGAATTTTAAACTATCATTACGTCAGTGCAATAAATATTTAAATATTTCGGGCTTTTTAGAGCATCTGCTCGTAAAATATCGAAACGATACTATACGCATATGCTCGCAATTTGTGCATTTAAGTTTAACACAGAGCAATAATTTTGAGGCCACAAAATATGGGATATACAATCTATTTAGAAATTAGAATACGCGAATGTACTATAAGCAGGTGATTATAAAATCAATTCGTTTGTTTTCATGTAAAACATATCCCGAATTATAATTAGCAAGATATCAATGGCGGAATAAATTTTGAATGTCCGAATTAAAACAAACTCCTTGCATAAGTTGCATATTAATGAGCAGGAAATAAGGAAGATGGTGATAAGTAACCATGACTTCTTAGTTCGGCACGTATTCACTATATTTGCCTATTATAGCTTCCGTTTTTACACTTTTATACTATATTATGACTAAAGCTAAAAAGCTTAAAATTTACCATAAGAACAACAGACAATAAATTGGTTATTATAAAATCATTGCTCTTGCATTGATCAAAAGCATTGTTCATCATTGACAAGTTGGAATGCGTTTGTATCGTATGGTAACTGACCAACAAAGTTTATACGAATCAAACTAAGCTAGTCCAATGAACATTTCTGAAGAGTTGGCAGTTTTTAACTCCGAAATAAAAAGCTATTGGTTTGATATTAAATGGTTCCAGTGGATTGATTCCATTAAACCTATCCATTAATACTACTAATATTATAATTTTATGACTAAATTAGCAGCTAACTACACCAAACACGGTTCACAATATTCATTATACACTAATTTAGATTAATCACAACATCGAAAGGTGTGATTCTCTTCAGTCTTCTCGTTTCCTCTGTCGATTTGAATAATTTTGCGGTCTATCATGATATTTGACGCAATATCGAGCTATGGCATCTTTAACAGAGGCAATAGGTATATTTCTTGAATAACAAGAGTACATATCTTGGGATATTAACTATGGCACGTATTACCTTATTTTGTAGTCTCTCGTATCGGTTTAAGGATGGCTTTATATAGCAATAATTTATGCTCGATAGATAATTGTGATTAGTGTCCGATAAGCTAATACATTTGATTCTATTTGATGCCTAGCTGTTTTAGTTTTGTGAATATATGTCTGCAGTTCTCAGTTGTTGATTTTAACGGGTGGACATGTTCGTCAGTACATTGTAAAGGTGATATGTGTAGATTTGATTTTATTGGCTGACATGCGCCATTTTTTGATTTTGGATATTATCTAAGTTGATTTGAAGATTTCTTGAAGCAGTTGCTGGGTCGATGTGTGATTCGGGGACTGCTGTGTCATCGGCATAAGTAGTTATCGTCACAGTTGTAATTGTAGTTTGCCGTGTATATCAAATATAGAACTGGTCAATACATTTCCTTGAGGAATGCCAGATAAGATAGAGCATAAATTAGAATATGTGCTATTTTGTTTTATAAAAAAAGTGTCGATCAGTAAGGTAGGATTTTAAATTAGGGATTATGGGAGAGTTTTAAACTAGATTTATCTTAAGAGAAACATTAAGATTAGTCTTGGAGACAATATTCTGAAGTAAATGCAGTAAACACTACTGTATTTATTTCACTGCAACACCACTCAATTGAAAAATCCAAATATATCTTTCAATTCCTTTTATATAATTAAATTTTGACTCGTCTGTAAAGTTTATATTTTTATTTTAGTAGTATTTTTACTAACGTATTTAATGTACATTTAGTACCCTACAAAAATTGATAAACTATATATCTTCCTGGAACTAGAACGAACATTCTTTAAAGGGCACCTGTTTCACTGAGCAAGCAATGCGGGACAATTTATTTATCCATTAAATAATGCCTTTTACATAATAGTTTGTATAAGTGTGTACGTCAGCTTTATATTGTAAAATTTGATATGCTATTCTTACTTTAATGTTCTCATGGACTTGTTCCTACTGGATTATAAAAAAATATTGTTATTACATTTGTCATTTCTAAAGTAACCACAATGAATTATTAGTTATTGACGGTTGTGATGGATTTACAATAAATTTTGGCAAATTCTTCTCTTTATTAGGACATGACTTGGCAGAACTTTTACTTTTATTATTAAAATATTTACTTTGGGGTTTAGATTCTATTTTAGTCTGTCTATCACACAGTTTATATACACATTTACGTGACAATATAATGTAAATATTTTTACATAAGGTTTAGCACATATTGCATTAACTAGCATATCAAGCTGTTTCTAATATATTAGAAATAAGGTGTGAAAAATAGTATAATGTGTGCAAAAATGTGGTAATTATTTCAACATCAACACGTTAGTGTTATTAAAGTATTGAGAAAATATATGATACAGATTAAAAATCATCCTTTTTTATTTTGGGGAATTTATATTTTAATGCAGAATTTATAGTGGTAAGGGCATAAAATTTTCAATATGAAATCTGACTTAAAAGTAGAATATAAATAAATTGGTCTCTCTCTCTCTCTCCCTCTCTAGTGGTTCCACGGCCCAATTGAGCCTTGACCTCCTCAATTTCAGTTTATTCGTTCTATGTTCTCTTGTTCGCACAAACACGATCAATGGGGTTGGTATAAATGAAATGCATTTGCTAAGTAAAATTTCAAACAGCACCTTTGACCTCTTTTTAATTAAAAAATTATATTTACTTTAAGGTGTTTAAATTTTAAAAGAATTATAAACTGTTGAAGCTAAGTTTGACGAATATTATAGTTTCTGAATAGTTTTATAACACGCATCTCTCAAACTATCGTTTGAGAGGTATATTACTATGCTTGTTTATTAGAATTGTAAACTATATTTTCAAATTATCATTTATTTGTTGAATATATTTAGTGACGACGACATTACATCATTGAGATATTCTCATATGATTGCCACATACTATCGATTTGCATTACACGCTGCTAGTTAGTTTAATTAATCCAGCTTGCTTCTATAACCACTTGCACTGGAAAGACGTGGCACGTACGCTGAATTGTTTTTGTTACAAAGTCGCTAATACGTATTGTACACGTTGGTAGGCAGTTGTCGCAAAAATAAAAATGACGTTCGCGACACATCGACTGAGATCATTTGTCGAAGCACAGTTTCTGATTGCAACGCGTAACACAGTATCTCATACAGATGCATGTTCATAATTCAACATTCTTACAGTTCGCAATACATTTTCTTATACGCCAGTTAAATCAAATAATAAATTTATTTTGTTTTATTATTATTAGTAGAAACGTGAAGGCATGCCTGCTGTAACACACCACATTGTTTGCAAGTAAAGCAATGGCAATATTCCACCCACAGACGTTAAAAAACCAACACAAAAAACGCAGTGGAATGGAAGAAATGCCTTGTGGCGCTATATATTCCAAACTGTTTTGAAAGATACCATACTCTATAAGATTATAAATAAACAAAATTAGTATTCATATCTGTGTAAAGTTCTATGTGCAAGACTCTATCAAGTCTTCTCGTTTTAAGTAATTCCCGCGGTGAGTTACAGTGGAGTGTTTTGGAACGCGCATCAGTGAATTAGTTGCCAGTGCAAGTGGTTAAGAAAGTTCATGAAATATTGATTTATGCAACTGATATTGTCCATGGCATAAAGCCGAAGATTAGTTTGAATCCTGTTCTATTACAATCTCTAAAACTTCATTATTGGCCAAGATTTTGCGTTTACCCAAGGGCTAGTAAGTTATCTGCACTACAAAATGTCGAACCAAAGTTTCGCGGTTATTCATATGCTGCAAACGCATTATAAACTCGTGTATGTGTTGGAACTGGCGACTATTTCTGTTTCAGATGATAAATTCCGCTGAATCTCTAACAACTCATGATATTTTGTTATAAATTTTGTTCGACATTATAACGTGACAAGCGTTCGCAAGCTATATGGGAGTGATAATTGAAAAACATACTTTTAGATTTTTGAATTGCACAGGTCGAAAATAATCATTTGCACAAGAAATCATAGAATTAAACAAAGAGAATCTTCGAGTTGCGATTTTTTAAATTTCCAACGTAGAGATGTTTTGTTTTTATTGACAAAATAAGTCAGGTATTTGGCGAGAAGTTGTGTTACTTAGCTACCCTGGACGACTTTCTTTAAATGACACGTTTCCTGAAGTCAAAAATGGGTATTCCGAAATTGGTCGTATAAGGAGAATTCTAGTCATCTTACTTCTTACGAAGATACCTGAAAGTACGCGTGCTCAGTTCTTATTTAGATCTTCCAGCATATGACATCAGTTGTTTAAAAAAAATAATGTGCGAAGAGTACAGTACTCAAATGTACATACATATATCATTATAGGTGCTGAAATTTGAGTATACTGAAAAATCCTGAAAAATAGCATAAATCAACAGTTTGGATATTTAAAAATGAGTCTGTTTTAACAAAACTTATTCGAGAAAAAAGCTGAAACATTATGAATTAATATACATGTTTCCACTGTGGCAAGTTCTCAAGCAATCGTTCAATAGAAAGGATCATCTTGTATCACGATAATTCATAGTGCTGTTCGAACGAATAAGCATTCGATTGCCGAAAACTTAATAATGGGTTAATTGCCATATACTCTAGACTTGGCATCTAATAATTTCTTTTTGTTTACAACATGAAAAGGTTGGAGAAAATTATTTACAAATACGCTGACAGCAGAAGGAAATTTTTTGAAAAATTATATATAACACATATAAATAGATGGCGCTTCAGTAACCACGTCTTTCTAAAAATTTGCTTGAATTGTCAAAATTTTAAGTCGATCGGACCAGAAACAGCTGAGTTATCGAGGTTGGAGTAAAGTCGTTTTGTAGATTGTTTAAACAATGGAAAAAACCGAGTTTCGTGTTCTGATAAAACATTGTTTTTTAATGGGTGAAAACACCACGCAAGCAAAACAATGGATGAAGAATTACGTGGATGAGGAATGTGTTGATTTCATAAAGCACAAGATTAATTAATGCACTTAAATTACAAATTTATTTCGTTATCACAAATTCGCACGATATTGCGCAATAGTTTTAAACGAAAAAGAAAATTTATATTTCATTTGCACTGACCTAACAGAAGCTTTTCTTTTTGCATTCATATTTGAAGGAATGAAAGTAATAATAAACATCTACATACGTATATGATTTTCAAGAGGAATATTTACTGTACAATATTGGTATAGAGATTACCAGAAATCAATTTGTGATAGCGATTACAGGCAAATTTAAGTAATGAAATGAAGAAAATTAAAAACAAAAAACTGTTAAAAAATTGCAATTAAGAAAATTGAATTCATTAAAACTAATTTTTCGAGTTTTAATAGTTTCCTGTGATGGTGTTATGATTCGATGCTGAAGTTATAAAAAATTGCTTAACATGAATTGCAATGTACTATAACAAAAATTATTTTGATTATTATTTTGCAATGTATATAAAGCAGGCACATATAATTGAATGAAGTAATTTACAGATTCTTCTTTATTGTCTTTATTACTTTGATATTAAGATTCATAAAAATAATTTTATTTATAAAACAAATTATATTTTGTATGTATATTGATTTAAAAACTACTTCATGCATTTTTGTTTATTTAAAAAATGTATAATAAATATCTTTATAATTACATACGTATTTATGTAACCTGAACTATATATAACTTTCAAATAAGCAAAATTGTCACCACGGTCACGTTATCGCAAACACTGCTTTTCTGCTACTAGTCGCACAAACAAGACGAAATTTTCACCGATGATTTATCTTTTCCATTGTATGGCTTTCCTTATAATTAATTCCTGGTATATCGGAAATTGGAACGCAACGAATTATTGCCTACGCACTTGTTATTGAATACATAAGAAGCATAATAAGATTCTTGGTAAGCTCGTCTTATTAATTGAAAATACTATCCTGGAATGTTGAAAATATTTAGATAAAAGCCAAATAAACGAACGAACTTTAATGATTTACTATCTTGTTTGTTTCTAACATCACTAATGGATCTATTGTATTTAGAATCACTTCTTTGTGTTCGTAATACTAAATAATAAAAAATCTTTTTAAAAATATTTTTCATATTGATTTACACCGCTTATACATACACTGAAATTACGCACCATGTAGAGATATTTTTAATTCTAAAAATACATTAATGCATAATAGTCTTTAGATGCCAGAGTGAATAAAATAACATAAGAGTAGCGAACAGTATGTGGTAATGTATTCTCCTATCTGAGTAATGGATGGTCACGCAGTTCATCAGATCTTTTAATAAGTAGTTGCTATAGTAAAATGAATAAAAACATGGAAGGGTTCTAAAAATACTAGCATTAGTCGCTAATTCTTTATTATAAAGTGGTATCCTAATTTCCAGAATTTCGGAAACAAATTATATGAAAACGAGAGTATTGCGATAGTTTTCTAGTAATGTTTGTTTGACATAATTAATGCGCCACTTCGCGAAAAAGGAAAAAGAAAATTTAGCCCTAAATATTATGTTAACATTTCCCGAATAGTAACACGTATTTTACTTTGAAACTGCAC
This sequence comes from Dermolepida albohirtum, assembly GCA_031893035.1. Classification (NCBI taxonomy): domain Eukaryota; kingdom Metazoa; phylum Arthropoda; class Insecta; order Coleoptera; family Scarabaeidae; genus Dermolepida; species Dermolepida albohirtum. The sequence continues at coordinate 382,981 of JAVIWB010003241.1, read as the reverse complement.
TTCGTTATTTATCAAGAGTCCTAAAAAGTATGATGCACAGCTGTAGTAATACAAAAGACAATCAAATTAAACATTTGGCCGATCCTTAGAAGGACTGTTTTAGCAACGATTGCCTTGTTCGACTTGAGACAGGAGTTCGGTGCTGCAGCGGTCATTATTGCCTGAATCAGTTGGCGCTGGAGGAATTGCTCATGGTAGGTTTGTGGCCTCTCGTATAATTCTTGTGGGTAAATGTTCGCTTTTTACTATAGATTTTGATTCCGTCAAAATTGATAGTGTGATAATAATCCTGTGCTGGGCTAAAGATGACACAGTTGTTTTCATTTGTATATTTCAGTGTGTTATTCTTCTCTAAGAATACTTATTCTTCTGTTAATCGACCCTATATAAGACCGGTGGCAGTCTCCGCATAGTATTTCATACCTGCCTTGTTTTTGTAAGGGGATTTTATCTTTAGAATTTCCCATAACCTATTCTGTTGTCCTGTTTGTTGTGAATATAGTAAATACATATGTTGTGTTTATGTTTTACCCTTTTGATTCTATCGGTGGTTCCTTTTATATACGGTATTATTGTTTTTTTGTTCGTTTGTCATTTTGTTTTTTGTCAGAATGCTTCATTTGTTGCTTGATATTACATTCCGACAAAAACGACAAAGCAGTCTTGTTTTGAACCGGAAAAACTCACGGTACGATACTCGAATATATATATATATATATATATATATATATATATATATATATATATATATACAACTTGCTTTATTGGCTACATAAATGTAAAACCATTTTTGCCATGTTTGCTCGGAACCAACGAATGAAGCTTGGGCAAGAAGTTGGAATGAGAGAATATATTAATATTCATATCAAGTATTCAGACTTAGAATTCATTAGAAGAAAACAATACATAAATATATACACATTTTTTAAAAATAAAATTGAACCGAAATACTTTTTGTGCAAGTTTCTAGATGTCCAAGAAATCTGTGAAATAAATCTATATTATTTCGTGCAAATGATTTAATTTTCCGTTTGGAGATAATTAGTAACAGAATAACCTTTACCAATGATGAAACAGAAGAAAAAACAAAAAATGGGAAAATATTTAATATTAGGGAAAAGAAATTTTTAGTATAGATGGAAAGAAATAATAAAGGAAATATCTGTTGCTTTGTAAGTAACTTAGTGATATTTGCAAAAGATATACTGAAAGAAGAAAATTAAATAAAAACAACCAATGTATGTTGCATGTAACTTGGAGATTCTTGCGAAAGATATAATGAAAGAAGAGAATTGACGGAATACTAAATTAAGTAGTTAAGTAACCGCTAAAAATAGTTCCATTAGAAACAACAGAACATCAGTTAAGATGGCATAGCGATTTGTAAATATTTCGAATGAGAAAATGGTGAGAAGAATTTATGAAGCAAAAGGAGACAGAAAAAGGACAAGGCTGCTCAATACATCGAAGTTAGAAGTGAGAAGGGCAGTAGAAGAGGAAGAAATTGAATGAGGCGCGGCATCGTAACTAACGCGAGGAAAAAGGAAATGAAAAAGACCATGGAAGAGGATATAAATCAATTTTATCTGGCTTTAATATAACCGCAAAATAGACTGACGTCAGGTTATCCAAGTATATAATTTAGATGAACTTTAAAAAATAAAGTTTATTGAATATGTGAGAATATGTTCAATAAAATGGAAAGATATTTGTCATTTGTCAAAAGAGTATAATAGTCAATTTCGATATTTCCTTCAAATATTCAACAAATTTTACGTTATTAATTTTCTACGAAATTTATAATTTATAAACTAAAATTAGATATACACATACTTAAATTATATAATTTATTTTCCTATAATTCTTTAATTGTTTTGTGGTCATGACAAGTAATTTTTATTTTAGTACATAGTTTCTTTTTAAGGTTGTGCATGGTTAGTTTGATACCATGTTAATTTAAATGATTCAGCATTTACGAAGTGGCAACCTTGACTTTATCCGATTAATTTCCAGACATACAGAGTGAGTGATCTAGATTCATTTTCATTCTTTACATATCACTCTGGCATTTCTTTCTATTGCAAACAAAGAAATATTCTACAATAATGTTTTCGTAATCTTTGTTTACCAGAATGCCATTAGAGAGATCTTTTATATAAGTTTTATGTAGAAATGAAATTTTTTTAATTATTGTAATAATCATACCATGCACAAATTAAAAAGGAAATAAAAATATTTAACTCTTATTTATTCAGTTGGCGAACTCTCAGAATAATTTAGTGCAAACTGTCATAACATAAATAACTGAAACGTATAATTTTGTAAGTGATTTAATAATTCAGACTTTTTACTATATTTATAAAAATATTTTGCTACATTTATGCAGTATACTCATAAGTTACTCACATGAATAAAATAAACCGGGCATGGCATTACGCTACTGTAAGCATTTAAATTTTCTCTGTGAATCATAATTAAATGGACTCATAAATAAATTGACGAAGTTCCAAATTCGGACTAAATAAAATGTAATTTAAATTAACTTGTTCTGATTATTGTAAAACTGTAAATTACTTATTTAATTTGAAATTAAGCAAAAACAATAATGTCTGCATGGAAAATTTCTTGATAATTGTAATAATTATTACGTGTACAAATTTATATATTCGATTATTTTAAAAGTAATTATTTTACCTACATACCAGTACCACAAAATTCGTCTTCAAGTAGTAAGTTTTCCAAAGAAAATGTTTTCTTGTCATGCGTTGCATTAGAGAATAATTTATTTTTATTATATTAAAAAAACATGCAGATGAAACCAATCAACAACGAGTTCTTGAATTGCTATTTCTTGGAATCAGACACAAGTTTCGGAAGATTTTCTGAAGTTATACATTTATTAGAACTTATTTCCTAAGCATTTTATACTGTTACAATAATCTGAAATAATAAAATGCTAAGATAAAAGGAAGCGCTGTAAATATGGTTTACTACTGATGCACATATTAGCAGATATCCTTCAGAAGTATTGAGAGCCAAATAATTAACCACTGAATGTATAGGTTATACGGATTTTTGTAAATAAATTCTACTTGTATGCATAATTTTCATAGTCTTCTTAGAATTAGGAAGCGGCAAGTAAAGAATGTGAGTTATGCAAAATATAAATAATACTTTCTTATTTTAATGAAAGGATTCTAATTGGGTTCTTTCGCGGGGCGTGTTTTTTTAGTAAGGGCCGTTTTGTTGTATATACTAATAGGTGGTGCGCACGCCACAACGAGTGCTTGCATCGTGTCTCGGTATTCCTTGGGAACAACTGTGCTCTGTCGCAGCTGTGTAGGTAACCTGTACTGTCTGCCCTGTGTTTTTAAAATGTTCAAGATTATTGAATCGCCCGTCCCATGTGAGGTATCTCCATAAATGCTGTAGCCTACGGCCAAACCCTGCGAAAGCTAAACAGAGCGATCCAAACAAAAGACGCGGCATGCCGACAGAGGGAATTTTGCTACTCCATGACAATGCAAAGCCTCACACAGCAGTTCAGATCTGAGTTTTATTGAATTCTTTTGGCTGGGAAGTTTTGGACCATCCCCCTTACAGCCCCGACCTTGCGCCGAGCGATTTATATCTTTTCCGCTATTTCAAATACCATCTCGGCGACAACCCCTTCAACGATGATGAAGACGTGAAAACGGCCGTGACCACTTGGCTATCAGAGCAGGTGGCAAGTTTCTATAAAGAGGGTATTCAAAATCTTGTTGTACGGTTTGTTAGGTGTTTAAACAAACTTGTTGCAAAATAGAGAAATGTATGTAGAATCTGAAAATAAACTTGGTTTTTGAAAATTGTCTTTCGTTTGGTTTTTATTTTCAAACGGCCCCTACTTAAAAGACACGCCTTGTATTGCAATACTATTATATATAATTGGGTAAGATGTTTTGAGGTTTAGGGCAACTAGTATTATTTGAAAAGAATTTCAAATAAATAACATTTATTTATTTAAAAAAGTCCAGCGTTTAAAATTCCATTGCATGACATGAATATTGTTATTGTCTAAGCACTCTAATTGTTGTTTACTTAGTGAAGTGAAATTATAGCACATTTCTGTGTAGTTAGCATTCGTTAATTTTCATAAGTGCTAGAGTCATTCAAGTCTTTTTTTACTCTATACCGTATAACAGCTGAAAGTTCCTCATTTTGGAAAAAATTAAGCGATTTAATTGAGTGTTTTAAATTTCATAAAAAGTTGAAAATGGAAGATCAAAGAGTGCAGTACTATTTTACTTTTTACAGGCATTAAGCTTGTAACGTTTACGATGACAGTGCTTTACAGAAATGTCAGTATCGCGAATTTCCGTAGTTGACGATGACAAATTAAAGGCGATAACTCAAGAAAAGCCACGGTATACGACACAAGAAACTTTAAACATTCAAGTGTTGACGACGTGGTGCGAAAACGGTTTTGGTCTCGATAGGAAGATTCTTCGAAAGTATATGCAGAACGGTTATGATAGGATTTTAACGGTGTCGTATACTTCGAACTTCAATGAATGAAATATTTACTTCACGTGTGTACTGTCGGCATTTGAATAGTTTGACCGAATCCAACATTCAAAATATAATGGAGTGACCTTTTCTTATAATAATAAGTGTCATATGAAAGGCTTGTGAAAAATACGTCGGCTTTTCTGATGACTCAATACTATAATGGATCAGAAAAGTCGGAGCATTCTTAAACTTGGTATTCGTATTAGGAAACGTGTTAAACACGCAAGACTACTACAGGAGAAAGAGAATATACTTGTACTAGACTACGCTGAAAACTTTGTGGAATGACGTGTAGATAGAGCAGTTTCAGACAATTTTTGCGATACGCCGGCAAGTTGATTCCCTAATAACATCAACTGTTAAAGTATAGATACTTTGAAATATAGCTGGTCCAATTACATCGAGCTGGCAGAGAATTATGTTGAAAATTAAATGCAATTTTAAACCGCGAAGTTACTTTCTTTATTTATATTCCACGAACTTTTCAGTCCATCTTCGTATAAATATGCTACACGTGTATATAAATGTTATATCAGCTAAATGATTGTCTTTCACTTAAAAAATCTTGTTTCAATAATAAACATGTGTTATAAGGTATTTCTATAAATAAATCTCTACTAGTGTTCGATTAAAATATCGCAATTATACAATGAACTTCCATTTTTAAAAGGATAAAATAATAGTAAATATCGATCAAGGCTTGTTACAAACGTTGTTTTAATTTAATATCGATAAAATACTAGAAGGTAACAGTTATATTTAATGACCGATTAGTGCCTTATATTTTTATAGAGAATCAATAGATTGACAATTACTGTGTATTTTTAATTAATTTTTGGAATTTTTTAAAAGAGAAAAACAAGTAGTTATTGTTGTATGCGTTATATTTTAAAAAATTAGTTTGTTTTTTACGTAATGTCTATTGCATTTGTTTATCGACAATTTTAATCTGTACCCTTGAGAGATTCCCAACCTACCTCTATATTTATATTATTCAGACAGAATGTCGGGTTTATAAATAACGCATAAACACCGCTTGGCATTGCGTCTTATATTAAAGTTCTTTGGGAAGTCTTGCTCAAGAAACGATGTTTACATACATATGTACATACATATGCGTACATTAGATTTAATATATGATATTTCCGTATTAAACTTTTCGTCAAATTTTAAATACGAGATATAATAATAATAATGACCTTTATCTTCCAACGGTATACTATTACAGGACAAACAGAAAGAGATATAAATACATACGTATCCATGAAAAATACACAAAATAAAGCATATACAGAAATTATAATAAAAAATTTTTAATAAATTATGAAAAAGAAAAAATAAAAAAAAATTAATTGCCGTAGATTATAGGTTGACTTTTTTTTGTTTTTACACAGCTTAACCTAAAATACTTTCAAATATCTATTTGCATTCGAATATCATGAATCACATCCAATTGTACTAATTTATTAGAAGACACAGAGAACAGCGTAATTTTGCATTAGGTAATAATCTTCATATTAAACCGAAGATTTTAAATTTCATTACTGAGGTGTAGCCAAAAGGACTAATAAGTTTCCTATTAAGTAATGTTGATGGAGCTCGTGGTTGATTAACCTAATCACTTAAGGTTGCTATACATATAACCCCTTTCCACATAAATGTTATCATTCTGTATACGTATTTCGACAACTAAGCTGTCATCATCATCAGATAATTAAACAGTTCGTAGCTGGAAAACTACATCAAAAACACGCACGAAACAAATTCCTTACACGATCCGTACCGTTTCGTGCGGGTTTTTGCCGTAGTTTTCCAGGTGCGACAGTGTTTAATTATCTGCTGATGATGACGACTTAGTTGACGAAAGACGTATACAGAATACGAAAATTGATGCGGAAAAGGGTTATACATCAACTTCTTATTTGAAAAGAATTTTTTCAAAACAGTGATTTTCTCACATATTATTTGGAAAATATAAGCTTTTCCTCTCTATTTACTTCACTTATGAGTTTCCCACAAGCAAAAGTTTTATTTTTTATTATTTTTTTATTTTATTGTTTATGTTTTAACGTTTCAGTATTAGTCGTTTTTGGAGAAATAAATACGGGGTTTACTGAAAGCATCTATGAATTTAGGGCGACTTTCATATCATTTTCTTGCAATATGCAATGCGCAATATGGAGTATGCCTTATCTGCAAATTTACTGTACCATTGTAATAACGAATTAAGGCGATTCAAATATTGTTAGAAGTTTGCAAATACACAACTACATACACGTGTACGTATGTATAGATAAATATTTCGTATTATGTGATTACTCATGATATAACATATTACTTTACAATTTCGCTAAATATTTACAAAACAATTTGCTTCATAATTAAACAGAAACATTAATATATCTTTTGCTTTTTAAATGACTCATACAAAAAGTTAGATGATATATATATTACTGATTGAATATCGGCCAACTGTTGGTTTAATATATATATTTCAAGGAAACTGTCTTAAGGAATGTGTGTAATAATGTTTAAATCTAATGTAACGTACAATTAGTATTCCATACATCTCAGCGACAGTAAATCTACTTAAAGTCAAAGTACGACTGCAACTACCTTTAAAAAAGTAAAATGAATGGTAGATGGAAATTTACCAAATTACATTTATCTAGGTTATGTAAACATGAAGGTCCTTGACTCAAGGAGTTTTGAATCATTCCGAAACATTACTAAGATTTGTATATTAGTTAGTAGATATGTAAAAGGACATTCAATATAATATGTTCTTAATTATGTTCTTCCTTAAAGGTTGAACTGCCACACACAGCTGCTACTGAATAAAAAACTTGCAGATGCACAAATTTTATAACAGGTGGTCGTAATATATAAATAGTATACGTACTATATGTATAAAAAGTATATAAAATAAATGGGTATCTTAGAATATATTCAATTTTGAAACGGGAAGCGGAAAACGTGAATGTATGTGTCAAAAAATTGAGCTTAACATAAATATATATTATTTTAAAAGTATAATTGGTAATTTTTGTATAAAACGTGCATCTATTACTATTATTACTATATATTTGGACTATAATCCAATTTGATTAAATATAATGAAATTTACAATAAATTTAAAATAGACAAAACCTCGAAAATTATTCTAATTTTATTATATACAGGGTGTTTCAAAAAGAATATACGTATTTCGAATGCATATATTTATTAAACTTTAAGACATATGAATATAAAACTTTACACACATATTTACGAACCTCCCAGGTTCACATTACAGATGTTCAATATGTCCTCCATCAGCGACACGTACAATATCACATCGATACTCAAATTCCTCCCATACTCGGGCAAGCATGCCCTTCGTCACTGTTATGGCAGTACGGATCCGGTTCTTCAACTCTTCCAGGTTCTGTGGGAGTGGTGCTACATAAACGTTGTCTTTAACGAAACCCCACAGGAAGAAGTTACAGGGAGTCAAATCCTATGGAGCCCAGCTGAGACATGCTAAGTCGCCAGCTCCTTGACGACCAATCCAACGGTTCGGTAGAGTTTCATTCAGATATTTACGTACTTGGCAACTCCAGTGAGGGGGTGCCCCGTCTTGTTGAAAAATGAAGTTGTCTTCGTGCAGCCTCGGAAGCACCAGTTTTGTAACATAGTGAGATACTGCTGACCGTTAACCGTGTTTCCATCAAAGAAGAATGGGCCGTAAACAGATAATCGGGATATCGCACAAAACACATTGATTTTAGGCGAATCTCGTTCATGTTCAATAGCTGCAAGTGGGTTCTGTAGACCCCAAATTCGAACATTGTGTTTGTTTACCAGACTACTAGCATGGAAGGTCGCTTCATCACTGAACACGATGCGTTGTGCGAAAGTGTTATCATTATCAACAGCATCATGAATCTCGTTACAAATCGCCACACGTTTCCGTTTGCCATCAGGACGCAGTGCTTTTAACAACTGTAACTTGTACGGCTTCATAACCAACCGACGTCTCAAAACACGCCAAATTGTTGTTGTAGGCAGTTGTAACTCCCGAATGGCATGACGAGTTGATTTTGAAGGATTATGTTGGAAAACAGATTGAATTCGTGCAACATTTTCTTCAGAACCAGGAGGGCGGCCAGGACTCTTTCCTTTACATACACATCCTATATCTACAAACTGTCAATACCATCTGCGAATGTTCCACCCATTCGGAGGATCAATTTGGTAGCTCAACCTGAAACGTCTTTGCACTGTAATTACGGAATTGCACTTCGCAAACTCGAGAACACACAAAATGATTTTTGCTGTGGAATAGCCATTTTAAACATACCAAGAAAAACAGAAGATAACTGACTTCTAGCGGTTATTAAATAAACTAGACTATGTATTCGTTTCTCCAATAGCCGGGCCGAGGCGCAGCGATCGATAGTTTAGACAAAATAATACTTTGTAACACGTATATTCTTTTGCATCACGCTGTATATTAAATATAAAAAATTTAAGAAAATAATGTAAAATAAGCTTATTCAAAGTTTTCTAGAAATTAGCAAAAATTTGTTTTCGTAATGAATTTAACCTTCTTAGATGGAAATAGAAATCGACATAAACTGCTGGCGGTAAAATTCATTTGTAACGTTAATGGAGCTTGGTTGTGGTTAAGTGTAATACAGTAAAGCCCGTAATGGTATTATACAAAAAGTATCAACGTAAATGAGTAATTAAAACACAAGAAAATCATGTGAGTTGAATACGAAAACGCACAAGTAATATGGATTTATTCAGAGAACTATAGAACAACAGGAGTAATTTTATAATACTCTTTGTTTTGGTGTATTTATTTTCAGAATCAAGATATCTGTAAAAAACAAGGAAGCATAACTGCTATTTTTTATTTAATAATAAAATATACGCAACAGTTTCTTATTTGTGTAATTCATTATAAATTTTAAGTTATGTTTCGAATGTATAACATTCATTGAAAATATTTTCTATGAAGAAATTAAATAGTTAATTTCTATTTCCAAATTAATAATGTAATCATTTATCAATACATGTATACATATGTAGATACATTTTAAACGGTGTAATAACTGCTTCCCATATTATAAATAATGAACCTGACGAATTAAAGAAAAACACTCCAGAAAATAAATAATTTGTAAAAGGTATAAAAATAGCTTAAACAAATGTATTGGAACAAATAGCGAACTATTCGTACAACTGATTAATTTTCTCGCAACATCGAACATAATTAGGGCATTTTCTAGTACATTGCCTACCTATTGGAACATCCATGCAGCCGTTTGTTAACAAAGAGGATAAAGTTATTGTAAAATTGGCTGATTAAAAATGAAAACCAAGAAAATGTTATTGCTCAGTGTTGAAAAAGACGATTTAAAGTCGGATCTATTACAGTACATATATGAAAATAACAATATGAAAATGAAAGTTAATAGAAAATTAAAAAAGACATTTGAGTGACCAAGATTTTTTCTGCGAAAAAAGAAAATGTATAGTACGAAATATCAAAAAAATCTTGATGTGTCTATATTGAAGATCTTCAAGAGCTATAAGATGACAAAAAGCCTTCCAGCAGTGACAAAAGTAAGAGAAAGTGACTTACTTTTATGAAAATGTATCTAAACTACCCTTAAGCTTCTAAAATCTAGTTACTTTTACCAATGAGGCGAAAATTAATATTTGAATATCTGGAGACCAAGCAATAGCATGACAATAGATATCAATTGCAAAAAAGGAGTATTTATGTTTGACAATAACATATGGTTGTAGTTCTGTGATATAGGAATGTTTCAGAGTGAGGAACGTTGGGATGATGAATGTCATGAATGGTACTATGGATGATTGTTTTACATAAATGTGCTTATAATGGGTGTTCCAAAATTAACGCAAGATTTGTCGTCATTTGTGCAGTAAAGTGTTGGCAACCCTAAAAAAAACAATTCGACAGCTGCCAGTTTAGGGTTAGTAAAAATGGAGCGTTACACGGTAGAACAACGTGTCTTCATTACTGAACAATATTTCAAAAATAATGAAAGCTTGGCGGCCGCAGTTCGAAAATTTCATACAAAATATGGTCGGAATAGTGTTTTAACTTCGTCAACTTTGAAGAGATAATTGAAAAATTCAGAGAGACTGGATCCGTTGGAGGCGCCAAACACACTGGTCGTCCAAAAACAAGCCGTTCAAATGTCAATATCGAAGCAGTACGTGACAATCCAGGAACCTCAATTCATCGTCGTGGACAAGAATTTCAAATTTCAAGAAGCTCTCTACAGCGTATGCTCACTAAAGATCTGTGTCTCCATGCTCCATGCAAAATTCAATTAACACAACAACTGAAGCCTAATGACCACGCACAGCGAAGAGAGTTCGTTGAATGGATTATTAAACACCAACAAATGGATGCTGATTTTTCGAGCAAAATCATCCTAAGCGATGAAACACATTTTCACCTTGATGGCTTTGTTAATCGCCAAAAATTGCTGCTTTTGGGGTTCTTCACCCCATGTGATTTTCTAAAAACAAATGCATCCACAACGTGTCACTGTTTGGTGTGGATTTTGGGCTGGAGGCATAACTGGATCATATGTGGTTTCAACAAGACTTTGCCACATGCCATACAGCCCGTGAAACAATTTAATTACTACATGAGACATTTCCGAGTCGTGTACTGTCTCGTTTCGGTGATCAGAATTGGCCCCCTAGATCGTGTGATTTAACACCATTAGGTTTCTTTTCATGGGGTTATTTGAAATCAGAGGTCTGTGTCAACAAGTCCACAACCACCCGTGCATTAAAGGAGGAGATTCAACGCTGCATCAACGAAATTCAGCCACATTTATACATAATGGTCCTGGAAAATTTCGACAAACGAGTGCGTACGTGCATGCAAAGCTGTGGAGGCTATTTGCCCGATGTATTATTCGATAAATAACCCTATCCTACGTACTTTATGATTCAATAAAAAAATAACAATCCAAAGAATAAAAACTGTGTTTTCTATTTAATTTAAATCTTGCGTTAATTTTGGGACACTCTTTATTTGGCATGTAGGTGTTTATTTTCCAATATAAAATGCATACTTCCATGATTTGTCAAACAACAGTTTTTTGTAAAGCTCCAATAAAGCTTCACGTACTTCCACAATCATTTAAATCTTCTTGAATATTTGCAGAGAAAACTTATTTGTAGACTTAGAAAACATAATATTTCTAACAGAAAGCAATAAATTAATAAAATATATTAAGTGGAAATTATTAGCTGAAATTTCACACAAAATTTAGTTCATTCTATGTTTAAATGATTGGTTTCTGTTGGCCACTCTAAAAATTACCAAAATGCTCTTAAATAACGCAAATGTTCGAATGTTTTTGAATAAGCTATTTATTTACTTTCTAAATACAATATTTATTCTCAGGAAAGTCTTTTTCTCTGCATTATCGTTGATCAAACGTTATTTAGGTATGGAATGTATATTATATGAATTAATTATATTATACTATATACCTATAATAATTATTTCTATACACAATCAAGCAATGAACTAAAATTTATGTGGCTGACTGTATATTTATACATGGTATGTATGTACAAACTTGTTAATACGAGGAAGACAAAAAATGCTGTCATCACTGCCATCAGTTAGATACATTGACGTAGTTACATAAATAAACCACATGACCGAAAATTACTATAGAATTTGCTGTATCAGATTATTATGACACAAGTTAATCGCAATATGTGCTTATACATAATGTTACATAATCAAAGACAATCTTTTACATCTGGCGAGGTCAAATCATACGTTTGTACCGAACAATTTTTAATTGCATGCAAGGACGGGGTTAAAAACTTACTTAATTCGGGCTTAAATTAATTCGAATATTAATAATAAAACAATTTATTATTAATGTTAACAAAGTTCTAGGAAACAGCTAACTAATGGAGCTATTTTCAAAGAAACTATAGACGCCAACAGAATGTAAACCACTATAAATTACAGAATATTAAATGTTTGGCATTTCTTATATCGTTTATATATATATATATATTGTTAATTTAAGATACTGTAAAATACTCTGCAAAATTACAGTTCGATTTTTTACTCACCATAAATCTTTTACGAGGATGATTTGACGGGAGTGACTTTTCAAAAGTTGGCAACACTTTCGTCGTGCCGCTTACTGCCAAAATTTCGTCCAAATCTGTCAGATAAATAAGTTTTTACGATCGTTTAAAGTAAACTGTTTTTGTTTTTGTGTTAATATAGAGGAAAAAGAATTTTATGTATTAATTATACATTATCTTTTACGCGACAATACCATTAAGGAAACTGAACAAAAGTTACGTAAATATTATGGTTTGTACCTTCCTATAAAATGATTTGTAAATGGTTCACTTATTTCTAAAGTGGTCATATGAGCACAGACGATGCTGAAAAAAATATAAAAAGCCCAAGATGGATGTTTACTGTTAAGTAAATGTAAACTTGTGTTACAATTTCAAATAACAGTATGACTAAGTTCAAACTAAATCCAAGAGAATTTTTTCGTCGATAGGTTACCGTAGGTGAAACCTGGATACAGAATTTCTTGTGATAAACGTGTTCCGAAGAAAGAAAAACTCGTTTCTTCGGTCAATAAAATTATGGTAACGATTTTTTAGTGTTCCAAAGGCGTAATATTTATTATCAATTTACAGAAGGGAAGTATAATAACTGGCCAATATTATGCTTATGTATTAACACGTTTCAATACCGAACTGAAGAAAAAACAACCGCATTTATTCAGAAAAGAAGCTTTGTTCCATCAGGCTAATGTGCTTTCACAGTCGTCTGTTATAATAATGAGATAAAAATTGCTACCTTATTCACCATATTTACCAGATTTGATTCCGAGTGACTTTTCTCATTCCAAAACTTGAAGAAGAGATTTAGGACAAATGAAGAGTCACAACGAATGTCTATTATGACGAGCTTCTGAAAGGTTAATCTTCACAATGCTTAAAAAAATTGAAAGAGCCACTGGGCTAATTACATAGAATTTGATAGGAACTATGTTGAAAGAAGAAACATATTTTTTGACTCTAAAATAAATGTTTCATTAAAAAGTCACTCTCCCATTAGACCACCCACGTGCTGTGGGCTGAATATTAAGTTTTATTTCAATAATTAATTATTTACGTTACATTAGAAGACGATGAAAGAAAATATGTAAGCTAAATAATAAAATAAATATGTACCGTACTTTATAAAGAACGGGTTATTTGATAGAAATAATATACGGCTTACAAAAATATCTACGGGATGTATACGGTAGAAAGGATTGACCGATTCTGGGATCGCTGCCGCCATCGCCAATGAATTAATCAATTACAGGGCTAATTTACGGTACTTCGTTATTATTGTCAATTACGCGATAGATTCTCAATTGTGTGTTCAATTCGGGGTTATTTACATATAATTGCTCTCAATTACGCAATAAACTCCATACTACGCGCTAAACTAGCAGTTTTACGCGTATTGCGTAACTAATGATTAATATTAAAATTGATTAAATATTAATATTATTTTGAAATTACTATTTTTAAATTACAAGTGCGTAACTATTATTTAAATGTAAGTGTTAATATTATTTTTTCAATTGGGGGTGCATAATCTATTTACTATTTTCTGTCAATAAAGTTAAAAAGCTCCAACAAAATTTGAAAATATCTTGACTTTACCCATAATATATGAGATTTGAAATTTCACATCGAAAACCATATAAAACTAAAAACAAGTAGAAGGGTTCAGCTTGGAATTGACAATTTCTATTAAAAGCGAACGCTATTTGGTTATTAACAGACTGCAATAGAGAATATGAAAAAAATCTTCCTGTAAAATGTTTCTTAACAGAGCTTTGATTGTAACAATCTGCTTCTGGGCTTCCGGGCTTGAACCGCGTCAATGGTATAACTGCCGACGTTTCGTACCCACTCGTATGGGACATATTCAGGGCGTGACTACTGCTACTGTCTGTCGCACTGAAACTGTTTCAGATAGTATAGACCACGACCGCGGAAGTCTACGTACCAGAATTGATTGTAACAGTCTACAATTTCCAGTCTGTTACTCAATTTTTAGAGAATAGCACCATTAGTTTTAGGAATTACAATCAAATTTAGATTTGATTGTATTTCATAAAATTTAGTTCTAAATTTTTTAGCCTATTATAATTACAATTGAATTAGCACATTCTGAGATAAAATTATTATATCTTTTTGCCAAAATTATTTTATTTACTTTTTTATTTTATTGACTTTTCCAAGTGAATATGTTATAGTGTATTGGAAATATATGTAAATTAGATCAAGCAGTAGTATTGTCCTGCAAAGAATTCTGGTCTGTATGGTTAAAGTGTTCGAGGCTCTCAAAATAGGCATTAATTTTAGTTATTGCCTCCATCGTTTCAGCTAAATCTTTCTCCAGTCAGGTAATCATTTTCTAAATTTGGAAATAAGGTCACTAGGTACTAAATACTGCGAGCAAGATAGGTATAATTCGTAAGATATATTAAATATTTGTAAAATTAACGATGACTAGGTTTGTGTATCGTAATGGATTTTTTCTTTGCTAAATGGGTGTTCAACTTGTAGTGCTGCCTAATAATTTCCTGTACTATTCCTTTCTTTCCCAATAAAGTCATCTTCGGGGCATTTCAATTAGTTTTTATCGAGTTTTGTATTATTTTTCGTGTGGCGATGGATCCAGTTCTCATCAACAATTACAAAGGAGCGCGCAAGTTCAGAAAAATTACTTTGGAAAATCTAGGCTTGAAACGTTCGATCTTCGATGATTTTCATCGTTTGTTGAGGATCGCTGCATCCTCCATCTAAAAACTGCTATAAAATGTTCAATCTTTAATGTTTTGGTCTATTTCTATCAATCATGATAGCCATCTACCTTTTTCATATGTAAATATTCAAGTAAAACGTATCTTCACTTATCTGAGGTCTATACAATGTTCATTAGTTTTCATATTTTGATACGATGATGCATTGTAAGCGTTTTCAATGTTTGGTTGATTTCTTCCAAGACGTTTATGGTCGTGAATTCATGTTCGAATATTTTAAATTCTGTTGCCCATTTTTTCACTCACGAACTTCTATTATTATTGTGAACGAAAAAGCATCTTTGGTCAAAGTTGAGTTAATCTCACTTTTTATTTAAATTGGCATTAAATTTTCCAAAACGAATATTAGTTATCGTTCGATACTCAATTTTTCAATTTTAAAAAGACTACAAAAGTAATTTACTTCAAACACTCGGAAAAAACTGATTGGTTGATGGCGGATCATATGGTAACAGATTCAAAAAATAAACTCCTCTATTTGACACTAATCACATTTATGCGTCAGTCCGAGAACATTTTACTCCGTCCTCATACTACAGAGATACGTTTTAAAAACGATTAATAATTTAATAAAAATTTTAATTAACTTCCACATAATGTACTTGGTCTTTTATGTTTGTATAGAAAAAAATTCTCTATTCTTGTGGACTAAATTACATTGTGTTAGGAATAAAATAAACGCAATATAGCAAAAAAATCATCTAAAATAAGCTTCACATTCACTTAAAAGAATACAATAGCAGAACAGGAACAAAACATAGTCACATACCGTTTGAAATTTCGTCCGCGTGTGATAATGAGTAGGCGGGCAGTTTCTGGCAACCTTAGTATAAAACTTGATGCTAATTGTATCCACAGCGTCAGCTTGTACGTTTCGTAGCATAATGTTCAAATGTTTAACAAAATCGAGCGACACGCTAACTATGGAATACAGTATCCGTTTTTTAACAACAAGAAACATGAAGGCTGCAAATATTCATCGCTAGATATGTGGGATTAAATTATTAAATGAATTGTTGCGATTTTTAGATTAAAAACTTTTAAAATAGACATCAAGAAAATTAGTTTAAATTAAATTTTATTATCTAAAAATTATGAAAAAGATGGCCGAAATTGATCTAAGCCGGCTGTTACGTGGTCACAAATGAAGAAAACTTTTTAACCCTAAAACTACAATACCAATACCATAAATCAGCTAGTTCCGCTAGCTAGTATAAGGTGAGAATACAATGAATGGAAATTGGGTGAGATTGTTCAATAAAGGTTGACATGTGTCTCGTCAATCATCTGTAATCAACGACGACCTGGTGTAAGCATCTGACATTAAAATTCGTCTGGGACATGAGATTTAGCATGATGTATTGTTAGTGAACTTTATGCCCCAAAGAAACAATTAATTCAGCTTTAGGAGGCCGAGTTTTATGAGAAAGGGATCAAAAAACTTGTCATTCGTTATGATAACTGTTTAAACCAGCAAAAAAACTTATATAGGAAAATACATAACTGAAGATAAATGTTTTAGGAAAATTTCTACTTGTTTAGTTTTTATTGAAAAACTGACCTTATTTAAAAAATAAACGACGTATAAGAATAGAGATATGTATATGTGATAATGACAAGGAAGAAAACTATAATGAGGAGAACCACAGAAAGTTCTAAAGCTGGCAATGTCAACTGATAAACGTCTATTATTACGACCACACGGCGAATATGGAGAAAGACTGTATGATTATATTTGATACTAGTATACAATTAATGTAAATAATAATCAATAAGTAGTTCTTTAAGTACTCAATAAGTAAAGTAATTTTGTTAAATTTTCCCTTTGCACCATTTTGCTGACGGAAGTCAGTTTTTTTTTAAGTTTAAATTAAATCCATAGATGAAATGAATGAAAAATAGTAGCTAACAAGTAAACCAATATCCCAACAGTCGCTTCTCTCAATTCAGAGCTCATCAAGTAGTTTAGCTTTGTCCGTACTTCTTCGCACCTGGTTGGTATCATAATCGAAAAGATTATGATACCAACCATAATCGAAAAGAAAACAAAATAATGTAATGTCCCGATAAAGATACCAATAAGATGCGTAGAACTGCTCGCAAAACCAGACAACCTGACGTGCTCTCAATTAAGTGACACGACGACGATCGTTTCGTTTAATCATTACTTTGTTCGGAACTAATTATTTTTCATTAATTACACTACATTTGACAATTGCCGTTTATATGCTGATGTCTCTGTCAACATATGTTCTTTTCGCAGTCAAATATAAGTGTTTACACTTATTTCTGATAGATGGACATATAGTTTCCTCTCATTATTTTATAAATGTTTAAATATTAAATTTATGCTGTTATTGCGTATTTAAAATATGTGATAACTGCTTCTAAAACTTCCTTTAAAGAAAGAAAAACTAAAATAACTTATTGTTGTGTAATCTATAGATGAAGTATTTTAAGAGCAGAATATTCTTAAATATGGTTGATAATTATTAAATCAAGTCCAAAGTGCAATTATTGCCAATCTTCCTTTGGATAATACCAGGTAAATAACTTATATATATATATATACATATGTATGTATATCGCGAGACTCTCGATGTCGAAAGCGAGTGAACATTTATTGGATTAAATATAATTTATGTGTTTACTCGTTTATAGTTATTTATAAATCAGTTCCGTAATTACATACCTTATTGCACATAGGCAGCTTTATTTGTACCACGATCTTTCAGAATGAATGAGGTCTTTCGTTACTGGTGATGTAATGTGTTTAAGAGAGAGATATGTAAGTATATGGAACAATACATTGAAGCAAGTTCTTGCATAGATCCCTCAACGATCATCATTGGAGTTCTGAAGACTTAAAGTTATGCTCGTTAATTGGAGTGAATGTATAGGATAAAATAAAGACCATACCACTTCGTTTACATACGTTTCAGAAAATAGAGTGAAGTTTTTACAATAAATTTATAATAAATTTAATATCTAAATATATTAAAGGTATTTATAAATTATTAATTTATAGAACAAGAAGTTAGAATTTCTACGGCAAAGATATTTAATGAAGAATGCATTAGAGAACAAAAAAAATGCAATGAAGTATACCAGGTGTACCGGAAAGTTATTACCGGTTATTTGGTAAAAAACTACATAATTTTCAAGAAAATGGAAAAACGTATTTATTCAAGGTGTTGGCTATTTGATTCTACACATCTTGCCTATCTTTTAGGCAATTTATGGATGCCATCCCAAAAAAACTGTTTGTTCTTTGAGCAAAACCATTTATCGAACCATTCTTTGAAATTGGCGAAGTGCTGCTCTGCAAGCGCGTGTTCCATTGATATAAAAAGGTGATGGTGAGACGGGGCAAGGTTTGGAGAGTACGGCGGGTGCGATATCATGTCCCATCCTTGACCGGTTTTGTTGTATGAAACGGCGCGTTATCGTGCTGTAAAATTACTTTATTGTGTCTTCGGGTCCATTCTGGACGTTTTTCTATCAGTGCATTGTTGAAATTGATAATTTGCTGTCGGTAGCGATCAATATTAACTGTGTCACCAGGTTTCAACGGCTCATAACACATCACACCACTCGGGTCCCACAAAACATAGAGCATTTTCTTGCGACCAAAACGATTTGGCCATGGAGTCGATGGGCCGGCTTAGCCAAGTGATTATTCATCACCGGTCAGCATTCGATGCAGAAATGACTTCCGATCATACCCTTGAAGTAACATTTCACACATGATTTTTCGATTTTCCATTTGCCTGTCATTCAATTAATGTAACACCCATTTTCCCCATCGTTTGGATTTTTCCCATTGCTCGTAATCGGTCGCTAATCGTTTCTTGAACCACATTTAACGCCTTTGCCTATTATATTTGAGTTTGGGTTGGGTCTTCATCCAATAACTCCTGCAGTTTTGCATCTTCAAACTTTTTCGGTCTACCAGAACGTTCTTTGTCTCGCACATCGAAATTACCACTTTTAAATTGTTGAGACCACGCCTAGCATGTTTTTATGTATGGAGCATACCCACCGTAAATTTCTACCAGCAAACGATGACTTTCAGCGGCTTGTTTCTTTTGATTAAATAAGAAAAGTAATGCGTGCCGCAAATGCACTTTTTCAAGCACGAAACTCGACATTTTCAAAGAGGTATAAATCTATGACAGTGTTACTTTCCCAAAATATCACATGTACGGCTTTGAAGCTTGATACCAGTAGAACAAAATGACATATGTGTCAAATTGCATACTTAAGCCTAGCGACATCTGTTAGAAAAATGGTAATGAGTTTTCGGTACACCTCGTATTTGCAAGTAAAAATTATATGAAAATTACTTAGGTAAATAAATTAATATGAGAAAACATAGTATTTCAGGCTCGACGAAATGTGAATTCAAGACAAATGAGGAATAATAATAAACAACATATGTATCGTTTTTGCATTTTTTATTATTACAATCTGCTCATCAAGAACACTTAGCATTTCTCTCTTTTATTTTAATATCAACGTATGACTACTAAGTCTGTTTATATACATAAATAAATGAAATTAAAATTAGAATCTATTTCTTATTTCATATGATCCCTATCTAAGCCTTCGAGATTGCTACACTGTTACTTATTTATGAGAATGATTCTCTGCCTTTTTTGATGTTTGCTATAGTGTCTTATTTCTTGTGTTACGCGCATAGCATTAAAATGTTGGATATGAACCACGGGGCGTTAACAATCTTGCACAAAATTTTTGATTAGAAACATACCAAAATATTCATATTTAATTTTGAAGCAGACCCCACAGTTGAATGCCGTATAACCACGAAGATTTGAGTACGGTTTTATTTATAGGGTACCAGTTTATTGTATGAACCAATTTTCTGAGTTTGTTCGAAATACCTTATACATTCTACTAAATTGGCATGCAAATGCCAGCCGGGTTAATTTGTAATTTAGATTAGTTGGTACATGAGTTTTTTTTCTGCATCGAGAAAGTAGTTTGGAGCGATTTCATTTCGTTTGCCCTCATTCATTTGTTCTGAAGCCACTTTTGATACATTCGGTGTAATTTTTACTATAAATTCGATATAATCAAAATATGTATTAACCTTTAATTATTGTGTAAGTATTTCACTAGCTAAAGGTTAATAGTTAGTTCACAGAAGTGCTCACGTGAATTATGATTTGCGCTATGTGGGAAAAAATGTCTTGTTTCTATAGAAATTTAAGTTTCAAGGCATAAATTAGAATTAATATCGGGACTTCTATTATCATATTGAAGAATTAAACATTTAGAACAATTAGTATTAATAAACATAGTAGGGCAGAGTATTTAAAAAAAACTCTAAGCGAAAACGCTGAAAAACTACTTCATTTTACCGTTCGTGTAGATAATCTTGATGGATGGATACATCGAGTTAAGAAAGGACTTTTTTGAATATACGTACATTATTCGGTACATAGCTTGCATGTGCTTTATTTAATAAAGTTAATGTAAAACTAAAAAGTTTTTGAATGGTTTATTTTATTAGAAATTATTATTTTTATTAAAAATTATGCTGTTTCCATTTTTCTTGGAAAAATGGAATTTCCTATGTGAAAGATGTTGTTGTAGTTGATTTTTCGTCAAACTGTAACTTAGTATCTACAGATACGAGGGTAGTTTGACAAGTAGTGAGAATGGAAAACAAAAACGAATTTTTTAAATACAAAATAATTTTTATTTTTCAATATATTCTCCTAAAAGAGCAATACATTTATTCCAACGGTGCTCCAATGCCCTTATGCAATCTCTAAAATGCGATTCCGGAAGGCTTGCAAAATACTCATTTACGAAGATGATAAGCTCGTGTTAGACGAAAATTTCTTTCCACCTAGTGCCGTTTTCAATTTTGGAAAAAGTTGGAAGTTGGAAGGGGCTAGATCCGGCGAATAAGGCGCATGCGGTACTAATTGGAAATGCAACTCGTGGATTTTGGACATCGCAAGTGTGCTGGTATGCGAGGGAGCGTTGTCTTGGTGAAACAGAATCTTTTTCTTTGCCATTCCTGGCCGTTTAGCACGAATCTCAACATTTAATTTTTGTAGAAGTTCTGCATAATATTGTCCGTTTATTGTGGCACCTTTCTGAAAGTAATCAATGAGCAAAATACCCTTTGAATCCCAAAAAATTGATGCCATCACCTTGTTTGCCGATAAAGCGGTTTTTGCTTTCTTTGGAGGTGCAGAACCACGTTCTAACCATTGTTTCGACTGTTGTTTAGTTTCGGGTGTACTGCAGTGTATCCAAGTTTCATCGCAAGTAACAAATCGCCTACAAAAATCAACCGGATTCCGCTTACAAAGGTCCAAACATTCATTGGAAATGCACAAATGAGTGAACTTTTGATCGGACTTAAGCAAACGCGACACCTATCTTGCCGAAAGCTTGGAAAGGCCCAATTCTTTCGTTAAAATGTGGTGTACGCGTTCTGTTGAAATGTTTACCATGTCTGCTATCTCTCTCACTTTGAATCGTCGATCTTGCGTAATAATATTATGGATTTTTATAATCATTTCCTTGGAAGTCACGATTTTGGGTGCTCCAGAGCGCGCTTCATCAACACAGCTTATTCTACCACGTTTAAATTCATTTACCCATCTACTTATTGTGGCGGATGATGGAGTAGATTCACCTAATGTTTCCCGTAACTCATCTTTTATTTCGGTAGTTTTCACACTCCTAATTACGAAGTATTTAATCACCGCACGATACTCTGCTTTTTCCATTTTAACAAAACGACATGTTGCTTCTTTTTCAATCAGCTGTCAAAAATAAACTAATTAACCGATTTATCTAAATATCGGAATGTAAACATATAAATAGGCAACCTAAATTAAAGTGCATTTGTTTTACCAATTAGAGCGCCACCTATGTGTCATTCTCACTACTTGTCAAACTATCAAAATTTCACTTTATTAATTCTATTTTCTGCCAGCAAAAATTCAAATATTTATTAAACATACATACGTCAGAGTTGCTTAAATTGTATTGAAAACGGAAGATTGAAAAAGTAACAAATCATCAAATAAAGGCATTGAGTCCTTGTAAGCCGATTTCGAAAAAATTAATACCATAAATAAACGTTGGTACCCTATTTATCCTGAAATAAAACCTTATGAATCCACAAATTTTTAGTTGTATTATTATACAAGTTTGTCATAAGTTTTTAGGGAAAATTAAGGGGTAATTCTAATTACTTCTGAAAAGGACTTGAATTTGCAGGCAATTATTAAGCACAACTGCTTACTAAATCTTGAAATTGAGTAAAAGTGTGCTGTTTTATTAGAATAAAGGACCAAAAAACATTTTCTTGTATTACAAAAATTTAAATTGTCGAAATTTTGATGTTTATTGAATATTTTCCATACTTTTTAAAGAGAATGGACTGAAATATTAGAGTCATAAAGTCATAAAGTCTGTTTGCTTAAAATCAATTTTATTTCCAAAAGGCTGTTAAATATTCAAGCATTAGTGGAATAAGTCCACAGTTAAGTAACATTTCATTGAATAATATTAGCTTTTCGGAAGTAGCCGACTGCGTATACGAAGATGGTTCAACAACTACGTGGACTAACAAAGAAAATGAAAGTTTTTTGGACAAAAAACATTTTATTTTTCAATATAGTCTACTGCTAACTCAACGCACTTATTCCAATGATATTCCAAATGAGTAGTGCCTTTATTGTACGTTAATGAATCTATGTCTTCGAAATAGCTATTTACAGCTGCGATTACCTCGGAACTGAAGGAAAATCTCTTTTCGCCTAACAATGTTTTCAATTTTAGAAATAAATTAATATCATTGAGAGTCAAATCTGGAGACTAAGACGAATGAAGAACAAATTAAAATTCTAATTCATAAATTTTGGTCCGATGGCGATCGCTGACTTGTGGATAGGTGCGTTATCCCGATGGAAGAGCACTTCTTCCTTACCAAAGGAAGCCACTTATATTTGATTTTGATTTGAATTTGAAAACCCAGATATTGGCTATTGATACGAAGGAACGACATCTAACCCTGTCAAATCTAACTCTCCTTTGATTTTGGTTGGTTTTCGACCTTTAAAATGTAAGTACGTTAACACTCTTCACAAAGCAGTTTTTCCATTGTTTACGAAATCAAATGAGCTGAGATGCAACAGATCAATTGACAGATCGTTCGATACTATCATATTTAATCTAATAAAAGATGGTTCTACAGAACGGTAAAGCAATTTTCTTTGACTTTGCGCCATCTGTGCGTTAGACCACGTATTTTTCGAACCTTTTGCGTATACGGGTTTTTTTATTAATACCGTGTTTCGCATGCATTATTTTTGTAGTGTGTTCAAATATTTATGATTTTATAAAAACGTACCAGCTGCATTTAAAATTGCAGCAGTAGGAGATCCTAACGTCCACGATCTACTTTTTAATGCTAAAATCGTTAGTATATTATTTAAATAGTATGTAATTCATAAGAACAATATTTGTAAAATATTAATCGGTCTAATCGAAAGACTACATTTCTAATAAAGAAAAAGAATTCTGAATTCCGTTTTCTATTTTTAATATTAAATACTAAAATAATTTCATATAACTTTAATTAAACTTCCTTAACAATAACTTTTATAAATTATACAACTATATTTTATGCCTGGTAATGATAAAATTCCGTTAAAATTTAATTAAACCTCCAATAATGAAATTGCGCCGTTATATTTCATCCCGTTGCTGAAAGAAAAACGCAATTCGTTCAGCTAATTCTGGTCATGAAGGAAATGCGTAGTAACGGAGAGTTGTAAAATCAATAAAGCTGATTTCATACCCTTGCCCTACAAATACAAAGGTGGCGCCGGTCCAGGGTTACTTAATAAAGCGCCGAGCCTTTCACAACGCGTACGCTTTATTGAATTTAAATGCGCAGACACGCCGATTGTTTCCGCCACTTCCACATTTTTTTTGCGTCTCGTCAAACTATGTTTTTGTTTTTTAACCCTGATATGTGTAAATAGTTTATTAATGTTTTAAATTATTAATATTAACATAAAAGTTAAAAAAACGTGATACTAATGTTTCTATTAGCATTAGCAATAAATTTTATAGTAACATAAATATGTAATTTCTTTTATTATTTAATATTGTTTTGTAAAGGATACACAAATGTGACACAGATTATACTCGAAAAATATCGTAATACATACAACTGCCACCCAATATATTTGTAATCGAATATTTCTCTCCGTCTTTAATAAATGTGACGTAATTGCCATAATTTGAAGAATAAATTTATATTTATCAAAGAGTCATCGAGAGTAATTTATTCTTTTGCCGTATTTTGTTTTGAAAGGATAATATTCAGCATAAAGTAACGTCTCATGTTAATTTTTCATAGTTTAAATTCTTTGGAATACCTAGTGTATACATATACAAATATGAGGGGTGTTCGACGTATTTTAGGTATCGGTTTACTAATGATGTCGGTAACGTGACAAATTCATTAGAGAATAACATTATTCGAGGGTATAAATATAAAATTTCATATAGTTGTGATCATTAGTTCGCTAATAATTCTTAGTCAACGAAAATCAAAATGGCTGACGTGACAATGTTGAAGAAACTCGAGTACCGAGCTGTGATTAAATTCCGTGCAACAACGTAAAAGTCAAAAAATCATTCACGAAGCGATGGTGGCCGTTTACAAAGATTATGCTTCTTCGTTATCTAAGGTTTAAAAGTGGCCAAAAGAATTTATAGGGGCGGAGAAAGAATTGAAGCCGTCCTTCGCTCGGTCGGCCCAGTTACTGTCGCTACAGAAGAAAATGTTGAGGAACTTGTTCTGGATGACCGAATAAAGGTTGAAATGTTAGCCCACTATTCTTCACGGTCTTCTTAACCTTTCAAAAGTCAGGGCAAGATGGGTGCCACGAATGCTCACGGCGTCAGAAAAACAAGTGTGAGTCGAGTGTTGTAGAGAATTTCTAGAGCTCTGTGATAATAATTTATCAAGTATTTTCGACCGAATTATTACTGGAGATGAAATGTGGGTTCATCGCTATGACCCTGAAAGTAAGGAGTCCTTGCAGTGGCACGAGAAGGGTAAGACTCCTCCCAAAGAAATTTAAAGTCCCTCCGTTTGTCGGAAAAGTCATGGTCAGAGTTTTGGCACTCAAAAAGGCGATGTTCTGATCCACATGTGCGTATGTTCAAGGCCGGTGGTTCTCAAGAAATTAACCATCTATTACAGCCGGGATCTAGGTTCCAGTGATTACTATCTATTCCCTAATTTGAAAAAAGACCTTCGTGGGCAATGATTTTCCGACGATGAAGAGCTTGAAGCGGCAATAAATGTATATTTTTCTGGCAAGGAGGAAATTTTTCTTTTTACAGGGTATTGAAAAGTTAATTGGGAGATGTAATAAATGCATTGAGATTATGATGGATTATATTAAATAAAAATAAATTTCATTGTGCGTTTTTCTTCATACTGATATCTAAACTAGACATAAGTAAAAGGAACCACAGTACAAGGCATGTCTTTTATTAGTATTAAAAGTTTTACCAATTACCAATGACTATTGAAGTTAGCAATATCCATTTTTGAATTATGTGATGAATAAGCGCCAATTATATTTGTATTTTGTAGTGCCATTTTGGCGAAGCCGTCATAAATAAGTAAAGAGTATATAGAAGTAAAAATTAAACAAGTCTTTAGAACATATGTGGGCAACAACCGGCCCACGGGTCGGATCCGACCCGCTGTAAGATTTGATCCGGCCCGCGAGACATTGTCGTATTATTTCATGTCTGATATCTATCGCTAAAAATTATGAACACTACTTTAAAATGCACTACTCTTAAACGCGACCCGTGAACGTATTTGCACATTAAAGTTTGGCCCGCAACATGTCAAATATTTTGAAATTTTTCCCTTTTGTAATTTATGTTAATGGTCCATTTATTTAAATAAATGTAAAACCTGTCGCATAATACTACCACAGTTTTGTTACATATGTGATTAATTTGCTTCGAAGAAATTCTTATAATGACGTTAGGAATGTCGGTCTCTATACGTATAATATAGGCAAAATTCTTAATAATAATCAATGGCTAAACAGCTTAATGCCAATTACAAGGATATAAAGAGCATTGGTAAGCCATTGATTATTATTATGCCCGTGCTCGTGATTCGATTTAAAATCTTTGTTTGTCAGCATTCACTTAACTGAGCAAGTCAGTTTGCAAACCAGAAAGATTTTAGACACTAATGCATGAATTTTGAGCTATGAAAGAAATGTCGCGAGAATTAAAGAAACGCAACTTGATGAACTGTTTCATTTATTTCGTTGTTACTACATCCAGAGATTTTTCAGGGATGAGAATTAAAATTATCAATGCTACATTCAACTGAAACGATAAGTAACTGCTCCTTAAGATAGCGGCGTATATATGGATCTGATGTGTATAAATCTTCATGAGGTTTTGAAATTTCTGACACCGTCAATAGAAGCAGCTACACTTTAGAATAAAGAAGAATTTTCAATACTATTTTTTCGTAAATGATTTCTTCTTAACTTCGAAATTTATTCTTAACATTTCTTCATTAACATACATCACATTAGAATACAATAAGTTAGTATTCTAATGTGATTTCAATGAAAATGGTTTACCTCCAAATATTATGGTACCTACTAGTAACAGTAGTATGTGAGTACTGTGTTGCCGAATGTTCAAGTGTATTCTGCAAACATACGAAGCATGGTACAACATTTTAACATTAAGATTTTTGATTCAAAATTGAACAAAGATTGTTACTGCGTGTAGTTCTTGTACACATTCTATACATGCTAATAACTTTATAATTTGTTGTGGTAGGTCAATTAGTCTGCTTCTAAATAAGTCTAAGCTGTTTCAAAAACTAATAGAGAACTAGTTAAAATCTATTTAGAATTCGAAAGGACCATTGCTTATCATCAACTTGGATTTAGAATACGTTATGGAACGAGCGAGCAAGGGGTATCAGGTTACTAATAGAATTGCTAAAGATTTTTTTGGATAGCAAGGTTTGCTTTGACATTCTGGCTTTCTACATATATAAATTAAGAATGTTATTATTATATCTTAAGGAGCGATATTTCCTAGTAAAATATTCTAACAGACTTCAGTTCATGTTATTAACACGGATGTTCTACAAGCTAGCATATTTGCTTCTCTCATTTTTACACCGTCGATTTACTTATCAACAACAATGTTCTCACTACCGCATTTAGGGATGTCACAGCAGTATTAACTTCACATGATTCACTGCAGACATTATAACAACTTCAAAGTAATCTAAATAGCAGTCAAGATTAGTTTATGATATTTTTACCCGCCGCTTGTTTAGTAATAAAAAGAGATGCTAGCCCACCTATTATATAAAATGCCCAAATATATCAACAAGGTGACGTTAAATATCTAAGCATATATCTTGCCCACAGGTTGATCTGGAAAAACCCTTTTAATAAACAGAAAGCAGCTTGGTTTAAAATTTAGTAAAATTTACTAGTTAATCGATCATAAATCTTAATTAGCTATAACTGACAAGTTATTAGTATTATAAAGCAATTTTAAAGACAATATGGTCCTATAAAATCCAACTCTGGAAATCTAAATCATACTATTGAAATACTCGAAAGATTTTAAGTACTTCGTATGATCGTCGACGTTATAATTTTAATAAATACAAAAATTTATTAAAAAGGCATACAAAATATTGCCCAATGCATTGGTAATTTTTTAAATAAATATGCATTAAAATCTGGGACAGATTATTTAAATATACATCTAGAGTACAGTTTCTAAGAATCCGTGACATTATTGTTGCAACTAACAATTAAGAGCTCTTATCTATGAAGATTTTTACTTACCAATAAACTTTTGTATCCTTACACATCACAGAACAGTTTCGTGTGCAAACCACACTAAAATAAATATTTATGCCCTTAAGCTTACTTTAATAAAAAAATTCCATATTAGTCAATCGTTATCTTATTTGTCAAGAAACAAATTCAGACTGATTATGAATTAATGCACGGGATTTGGTTGATTCAATTTAAATTGCGAATTTAAGCCTGGAACATATTTATTTATGAGAGTCTCTGCATACTCAGCATATTCTATTACTCATCTTACTAAAAACAATTACGACGTTGACTTTAACTTCAAACTACGAATGAAATTTTAAACCGATTTAAATTTAGCGTTTATATTAACTTACATTTTTATGTGATGTTAATATTTTTACGTTTTAAAATTTCATCTAATTTTATGTAAACAGTTCAAGAATGTTAATGTGTTTTTAGATAACCAAAATAAACAAGTGAACGAAAAAAATCGCATTTCTGAATTGCAATTAAATATTAAATAATACACGTTGCGTCGCGTTTGAATTATCAGTCAAGGTTAAGAATTGTTTACATAGAAAAATTTGTTTCAAAAGTATGAGATTATTCGCGATTACATTATGTATTTACACATATGTATGACTTGACATGGATATTTGTTTAGTGAATGAAAAGAAAGTAAATTTACTTTGATATTTTTTTCTCAGAAATCATTGAGTTTAATTTAAAAAGTAAATTATCTTGAAATCAGTACTTGCAGAACAAAAGCAATAAAAAATATTCAGTAAAGCACTTATATTATGCATGTTGTATGAGGATAGCCGTTTATATTTCGGGAATAGCAAACAAAAAAAAAATTTATTATCAAAATTAGTTTTATTGCTTTTCAAAATATTCTCCTTAAAAACCAATGCATTTTGGATTCTTTTAAACCAATCCGAAAAGCATTGCTGCCGCTGTGAAGGCGGTATCTCCAAAATATGAGTTTTGAATGCCCCAACTGCCTCTTCCGGCGAAGAAAACCGATGACCACGAAGTTTATTCTTCACGTGTGGGAACAAATAGAAATCGCAGGGTGCTAGATCAGGGCTGTAGGACGGATGGCTAATCAATTCAACGTTTTGCCGTGAGAGCTCGCATTGTCATAATGGAGAATGATCTGTCGTTTTCGGTTTGTTTTCCTTATTTCTTCCAAAAACTTTTAGCAAACAAATAGTTGTGTA
This sequence comes from Dermolepida albohirtum, assembly GCA_031893035.1. Taxonomy (NCBI): domain Eukaryota; kingdom Metazoa; phylum Arthropoda; class Insecta; order Coleoptera; family Scarabaeidae; genus Dermolepida; species Dermolepida albohirtum. The sequence continues at coordinate 353,371 of JAVIWB010003241.1, read as the reverse complement.
TCATTCGGAGTTGACCGTTTTATAACTCTCTAAAGGCATGCTTGCAGGCGACCATTTGTTTTGATGTGCTTCGAGCACGAACAACTTTTGTTGGTTTTGGCTCACCTTGGAATACCCACACAGTCGAGTGCTGTTTACTATCGGGCTCATACGTATAGATTCAAGATTCGTCACCTGTGACGACTTTATAAATGTTCTTTGAAGCACCGCCATTGTATTTTTTTGTGCATTTCTTGGCACCAATCGATGCGAGTCCTTTTTTGAGCGGTTGTCAAATTATGTGGTACCCAATGTGGTGAACATAGCTTCTTAACGGCTAAATGTTCATGCAGGAACTTATACACGCTGGTGTTACTAATACCTACAGATGCCTCGATCTCACGATATGTCACAAGACGGTCTTGTATTATCATTCAGACACTGCATTAATGTTTTCCGACACAACAACATTTGCGGGACGATCTTCACGAAATTCATCGTCTAAAGAACGCCGTCTAAGTTTGAATTCACTATACCAACGATATACTGTAGTTTTCGATAGTACTTCATCACCATATAAAGAATTCAGCTCATTGATGCATTCTTGTTGAGATAATTCACGCCGAAAGTTATGAAAAATAATTGCACGAAAATGTTCGCGAGTTAATTCCGTTCCATAATGCAATCATCAGATCGGAGACAATACTAACAGTGTTGCCAGTTCCCGAAATAGAAACGGCTATCCTCGTATTGGGGTTATAGAGGAACATAGTATTTTTATTTCACTTTTGCTATATAAGTATGAACGTTAGACATAAAGTAGAAGAAGCTCAAATTAGTTACAGACAGGAAGATATTATCTATTGGTAAATTATTATATTTTAATGGATTTATAACAGATTTCACGAATATTAAACGAATAATATTGTAGTAGAATAATTTTGTCTTAATTATAACACAAAAAAACTATAAATAACAAGAGCTTCTAACGTGCCCTGTGAAAACAGCAATTCATAACAGATCAGAGTTACTATTTTATTTATATCTTAGCAATTACAACTCTTTTTTTTTTGAATGAATTTTTAAACTTGAGTGAATCAGGATGTTTTTAGTAATATAAGTGTAAAAAATCTCCAATTATATCGGGATGACGCTACGGTAAAGGCATTTCGAAACCATATGTAATTCATGTAGAAGTACTTATTAAAAAACCTGCTTTTTCGAAGCTGGAAGAGTTTCAATGGAACTAGCATTTGTCAGCTTTAACAGACGAATGCATCTCCATTCCAATAACATTTTTGCATTAGAATGAATTAATGTATTATATTTATTTTGATTATGAGAAATCTCTATTCTCTATTATATTTGTGATAAAATATCGGTGAATCTACAGTTATGTTCTATGAAATATCGCCACTCTAAAATGTTAATTAATTTTTGAAAAATAGGAATAATTTAAACTTCAGATTTAATATTACTATTATATTGGGTGTCTCATGATATGATTGCCACAGCTTAAGGATGTGTGTTACTCAAGCAATTTCAAGTTAAAAACGTCTAACGAATATATTCTCAAAACTCCGTCGTAATTGAGCTACAAGCATTTGAAGTTTTAGATAACCCTACTAATGCAGGTATTGTGTACAGCTGCGAAAGAATCTCAATGAAAATTATTTAAAAAGAAGTCGCTTTACTGAATTAGTTGTTCAAAATGTCCACTCAGTTCTATAAATAGTCTAGCACTTCTTAGAATTGAAGAGATAGCTCTGCTAACAGTCTCAGGATCAGCGCAAATAGTTCTTGCGGCATTCATAATTCTAACATGTTTTCTGCACAAACCATTTTTTTTGCCTTCCCCATAAAAATAATCTAGGGGACTCAAGTCTAGTAACCTTGGTAGTCAAACAACTACTGAAGCTCTTCCAATCCACTGGCTTGTATAATTTTGAAGATTTGTTACTTGTTTACTAAAGTGCGGATGTGCGCTATCGTGCTGTATCTAGACGCTTTATTGAATTAGTTGTCCAAAATGTCCAATTGAGTTGACATTTTGAACAACTAATTCAATAAAGCGTCTAGCTAAAGCGTATAAATAGTTTGGCTCTTCTTAGAATTGAAGAGGTAGCTCTGCTAACAGTTCAGGATCAACACGAATAGTTCTTGCGGCATCCATAATTCTAACATATTGTTCTACATAAACCAAATTTTTTTGCCTTCCCCATACAAAATAGTCTAGGGGACTTAAGTCTAGTAACCTTGGCAGTCAAACAACTGCTGAACCTCTTCCAATCCACTGATTTATATAATTTTGAAAATTTGTTGCTTGTTTACTAAAGTGTGGAGGGACACCATCGTGCTGTATCTACACGCTTTATTGAATTAGTTGTTAAAAATGTCTACTCAGTTGTTCTATAAATAGTCTAGCTCATCCATAATTCTAATACATATGTAGTTCTACATAAACCAAATTTTTGCCTTCTTATTGAAAAATAAACTAGGGGATTTAAATCTGGGGGCTTTGGCGTTCAAGCAACTGCTGAATCTTTTCCAATCTATTGATTTGTATAGTTTTGAAAATTTATTACTTGTTTACTAAAGTGCAGAGGTGCTAGATCGTGCTGTATCTACATTCGTCTTCTTACATTATGAGGAACATCATTTAATAATGGTGTAAGTTAATTTTCCAGGAAACGTAAGTAACGAACTGCCGTAAAACACTCTTCATTTATAAATGGACCAAATATGTATTTATTGCATAAAATAAATATTCGACTTATGTGTTGTTCAATAAAATATCAGTAGTTTGAAAATATTAACTAAATACAGTAAAACTTGTGTAAGACGGCCAGTGGTACTAAAATAAACCGAGTTATAATATTTATTTATGATAAATGTTGTATCAGACAATTAAAACGATCACTAATTCGGTGCCAAAGTTATATCAACACGTATCTTAGGCGGTGAATTTGATTGTAACTAACACGTTTTTGGATAAAATTATATCCGTTCTTCTTTATCTCAAAAATTTGTTACCGATTACTGTAATCAGTTGCATGTTGTTTATTTACTACAACAGCTTGGCAACATTGTGCTAGCTCATTGTTGGCAACTTTTCGCTGATATCGTAAATTACGATGCTTGAATTACTTTCCATAGTTCTTGTGTAGTTGTTGGTTTAGCATCAAAAACGGATCAATAGGATTGAGGTCCCGAAATTGGGCAGTCCTTAACCTTATTTTATAGAGTGTCTTTGGTCATTTTTCTGCTGGAAGAGCCACTTTAAAGACATATTTTCATCTGCGTATGGCAACAATATCTCGTTGAGTATTTTAGTATATACATATATTGTACATGTGTGGGTTTACGGTACCGTCGGGACTCCGTTAAAGGTAAAACACCCCCAAACCATTACTTTGGCACTGCCATATTTAATAACTTTTGTGGTAAATCTAGTTTGAATGCTGAGTTTGCTGGCCATCGAGCATAAAGCGGTTACTACTAAAACCAAAAAAAACTACTTTCTTCACTTCGTAGAATATTTCTAAACCATCGCAAATGATCTTTGGCAAAATGAAGACGTCTTTAGATGTGGCGTTTATTAATAAAGGCACCTTTTTTGTACTTAGCATAAAACTTTGTTTCAACTAATAGTCTTTTGATTGTAACGCTGCTGGCATTCAAATTAAGGTCATGTTTTATTTGTAGAGATGATGTAGAAGTTTTTTGCATAATGTATTGTACATACAATATAATTGTTATATATTATATATTATACATATTTCTACATGCTTTTCCCTATCTTCGACTTGTTTCACTTTTTTCCTTCCACTTTAAAGCAGTATACATTATGCTTGTCCTTTATACCTCCAGTAAAACTGTTACATATTTTATAACAAAAGTTTGATTATTTCATTATTCTTTTTGGTATAACTGTTATGTTCCGTATAATGCATTGCTGTTTATAAATTGAATTGATTATTTAATTTATTATGTGTACTTAACTGCGCATATCGTATATTCCCTGATAACAATTGAAACAATGTAAATGAGATACGTGAAAAAAAATTTGCCTGAATTTTCTTACATATTTCATCAGTACTATCAAAATAATATAAAAAAGAAAATTGTTATACAAAAATTAGCTAAAATATAGTTTGTTATTGCTAAATAGCAAAGTTTTGTATATCAGAAAGCGAGGTAATCTATGTCATCTTTTGGCATCTAATGAAAGCAAGAGTAATGGTTCAGAAATAGATTTTTATAGTAAAAGCAAAGTCGAAAAGAATTCTTCCAGTGGAAGTGAACTTGAAGACGATCTATACAATGACAGTGGATTACAAATAGAGGATCAAATTAAAAGTGTTTATTATTTTTCATCAATTTTTAAGGTTTAATAATATCTTCTTTAACAATGAATTGTTAATTTTTTATCGAATAAAAGTCTAATCTTTCCCCACTTTGCTTATCATTCTTGATAAAATTTATAACAAGAACATTTGCTTTACGTTCAACGTGTATACTAGTCTGTGCTTGATTTTTGAAATTTTTTAAATAAAACGCCGCAGTTAAGTGGTTAAAAGGAAAAGAATGAATGAAGAAATCGTCAAAATACAGGGCGTTTCAAAAAGAATATACGTATTTCGAATGCATATATTTATTAAACGTTAAGACAAAAGAATATGAAACTTTACACACATATTTACGAACATCTCAAGTTCAGATTACAGATGTTCAATATGTCCTCCATCAGCGACACGAACAATATCACATCGATACGCAAGTTCCTCCCATACTCGGGCAAGCATGTCCTTCGTCACTGATGTTATGGCAGTACGGATGCGGGTCTTCATCTCTTCCAGGTTCTATGGGAGTGGTGGCACATAAACGTTGTCTTGAACGAAACTCCATAGGCAGAAGTCACAGGGTGTCAAATCCGGTGACCGTGGAGCCCAGCTGAGACGTGCTAAGTCGCCAGCTCCTTGACAACTAATCCAACGGTTCGTTAGAGTTTCATTCAGATATTCACGCCCTTGGCGACTCCAGTGAGGAGGTACTAAGTCTTGTTGAAAAATGAAGTTGGCTTCGTGCAAGAGATATCGCACAAAACACATTAATTTTAGACGAATCTCGTACATATTCAATGACTGCATGTGGGTTCTGTAGACCCCAAATTCGAACATTATGTTTGTTTACCAGACCACTAACATGGAAAGTCGCTTCATCACTGAACACGATGCGTTGTGCGAAAGTGTTATCATTATCAATAGCATCATGAATCTCTTTACAAAATGCCGCACGTTTCCGTTTGTCATCAGGACGCAGAACTTGTAACAACTGTAACTTGTACGGCTTCATAATCAACCGACCTCTCAAAACACGCCAAATTGTTGTTGTAGGCAGTTGTAACTCCCGACTGGCACGATGAGTTGATTTTTAAGGATTACGTTGGAAAGCAGTTTGAATTCGTGCAACATTTTCTTCAGAAACACGAGGGCGGCCAGGACTTTACATACACATCCTGTATCTACAAACTGTCGATACCATCTGCGAATGTTCCACCCATTCGGAGGATCAATTTGGCAGCTCAACCTGAAACGTCTTTGCACTGTAATCATGGAATTGCACTTCGCAAACTCGAGAACACAAAATGATATCTGCTAGGGAGTAGCCATTTTAAACATATGACGGTTAGCAAGAAAAACAGAAGACAACTGACATCTAGCGGCGTTTCTCCAATAGCCGAGCCGAGACGCAGCTTTCGATAATTTGGACAAAATAATACTTTGTAGTACGTATATTCTTTTTGAATCACGCTGTATTATCAAACCTAAAGAATAAATTTTTAAAACAATATCTATTGTATGTCCTTTCTAGTAGTTTGTATAAATGTATACAAGAAGTAGAAGTTATTTTGATTCATAAACATTTCTGTCTAGAAAAACTAAATAATTTTAAATTTTATTCATCGAATCCAATATTTTACATAAATAAACTAATAAACAGTATTTGGTAAATATTATGCAACGCGAAAAGTCATTTGGTTCTGCACACGGCGTGGAAGCCAAAGGACACTTGTACATGTCCTAAATAAATCAAAATACCACAACGGTTTCTTTTAATTCTCATTTCCTATAGCATCGATAAGGTTGCTTTAAGTGATAAACATACCACGTGCATGTAGAATATATGTATATACATATGTATATAAGAAAAACTACAGTTGAAGAAAAAGTTAGTTAGTAGCACATACCTAAATTGACAATATAAACAAGAACCATGAAAACCTAGAAGTGTTAATGTCTTCTAATGTTATACCGTTGTATAAAGTGCAATTATAAATAATGCATACACTGAACCAACAAACTTTGTTATTTAATTAATTTATTGGAAATGACTGAATGTATATAATTAAAACATAAAACACTGTCCTATTTGTTCGCGCAGCGATGGTCGTGACAATAACGGTAAACATGCTCAAGAGTAAACAACGGAATTAACAATGCTTTTCTTGTGTTTACTCGCTGCACTCCGTTTTTCTCAATTAAATTAAATCGTTATCTGTTCGTAGTCGACAGAATTTAGAAAACAGAACGTGCGATTTCGGATATAGTAATATACACAAATCCGTTTATAATTAGACGCGTATTAGATTTTTGTTTTATTTTCAAACGAAAACGCGTGCGAAAGTATGTACATACATGTTTGTTAATCACTTCTAACTATTCGAAGTATTAAGTAGTTCTTATTACTGTCTTTAATAGTTGAAAACTTATTTTTCGATTAAAAATACAAAGACTGAATAAGTAAAAGTAGCTATTTTCTTCACTCAATTTTCAAAATTTTTTACTATTTTAGATAATAACGCAAACATTAATATATGTATAAAAGGTGTTACAATAAGACATTTCATTTTCAATAGCCCGCCATTTTAACATTCAGTTAACATAAGAACTCACGCCTACTGACCATTAACACGGTCGTGTCTTTGCTGATTGGGTTCTTGAAATGCATCAAACTGATCCAGAATTTCATCGAAAAAACATCTTGAGTGATGAGGCCTATTTTCACCTTGGAGGCTACGTTAACAAGCAGAATTGTCGCATTTGGGGGTCGAAAAACCTGAGAGTTATTGTTGAAAAGCCTTTCCATCCCCAACGTGTGACTGTTTGGTGCGGTTTTTGGTCTGGCGAGACCTTTGGACCTTACTTTTTCGAAAATGAGGCTGGAGCAACTGTTACGGTGAATGGCTTGAGCTATCGAACGATGATTAATGATTTCGTATGGCCGGAATTGAAAGATATGGATGTGAACGACGTTTATTTTCAACAAGACGGAGCTACGTGCCACACAAGTAATGATACCATCGCTCTTTTGCGTGAAAAGTTTCCTGACCGTGTGATTTCTAGAAGAGGCGATCACAATTGGCCACCGAGATCTTGTGATTTAACACCTTTAGACTTCTTTCTTTGGGGCTACGTGAAAGATAAGTCTATGCCAATGGCCCACAATCGATTCAAGATCTCAAAAATGGAATTCGTGATGCTATCAAGGACATACAGCCGCAAATGTGCGAATTGGTGATGGAAAATTTCATGAAAAGAATATGGTCCTGCAAGCGTAGCCGTGGCGGCCATTTGGCTGATATTGTTTTCTATTATTAATAGGATACCCTCCTCTGTACATTTAAAAAAACATCCGATGATTTCGCTTAAAAATACTCGTTTTTTTACAACCAAAATGAAACCTCTTATTGGAAGACTTGTTATAAGTCGTTTGAGATAATTAAATTTAGATTCTGTCAAAATAATAGATTACTAATTAGAATTATAGCAATATATAATTATACGTTCAGAAATTTAATGTATTTTAATGAAATGTCCTCTTGTTACGAGAGGACCTTCAACTACATAGAGTGAAATTGCATGTGGACAACGCTTAAGAAGAGGGATTTGCCTCGGAAGTTTGTTAATCTCATTAAAGAGGGTATAACGGCTATAAATGTAGAATATTGCATGAAGTCTATTGTCCGAAGAATTCGTGACTACCGTAGGCGTCCGTCAGGATTGTGTCATTTCGTCACTTTTGTTTCAATTGTTATTTTTGAAGTCCTAAAAATAAAAACTAAGATAAGAGGAGAAGGTTATTGTGGAGCTTTGAAGAAGACTAATTTTGCCGATGACATATGCCTGCTATCTCAGTATTGGAAACTATTATAAGAAAAAGTTAATCACGTGGGCAGAATATCTGGAAGAGTTGGGGTCTCAGCCAAAACGATGGTCATATGCTTGAATACAACCATAGAAATAAAGATAGAGCCAGATTCTGAAAACATAGAAATGGTAGAGGATTTTACATACCTTAGAAGTATAGTGTTAGGAGAGCAAGGTAAACAGAAATATGTAATTTTACGTACTACTAAAGCTCGTAGTATATTTTTAAGGTTAAATGGAATCTAGTCTATTGCGGGAGATAGAAACAGATGGAGGAAATTTATTTTTTCCTTGTTACAATCGAGAATAAAGGACTTGAATAGTGAGCATAATAAAAAGATAAATGATAGTGTTTTTTCGCTCAAAAGTCTAATGGCTACTTTTAAATTACTTTAAAAACGTAATTAAACGGTGAAAAAGGAAAAATTACAGAGAAATTCAAGGACCATGAGCATATCGCCTTACCTTGGCAAATTTTACAAGCGGTGAATGGAAATTAAGAAATGTGAAAGTTAGAATGAAATTTTAGTATACACAAAATTATAAGCCTATATATCTTTTTACAGGTCTTCGAAAAAATTACATTACATTTTTAACCGAAACTGTATTTTGGACCATGTTTTCTTGAAGGTTATATAACACAAATAGCGCTATTCCAATTTACTAAAAACATTGTAGATATAGACACAGGTAACCTATCGAGTGGTATTTTCTGGGATTTAAGAAAAGTGATTGACAACTTTTATCCAATCTTCTCCTCGGGAAATTGGAATGTAGAGACATTCGAGAAAATGCGTTGCAGAGAATAAACTCTTATTTGGTTGATAGGAAGCAAAGTGTAATTGTCAATAACGAAAGTGAAATCGTTATATCTAGAAATATAACCTTTAATATTGGTGTACCACAATTCAGAATACTTGGTCCGATTTTATTTATTACCTATACTAACGAATTATCATACTATCTCGGCGAATTAGTATATAATATTAAACATTTTATTATGCTGACGACACGAGTGTGCAAGTAAGTGGCTCCAATTGTACAAATCTTGGTAAATGTGGTTCGAGTGCTATTGAACAAGCAACTGCGTAGTTGATCAGCAATAAATTGACAGTAAATAACGGACTAAATATATGCTGCTTAACACATATACGTAATTAACACATATATGTGCATTACAAACTTCCAACATAATCTTAAATTTTTTTCTCTGCGGCAAGTTGAAAATAGATCTAATGAAAAGAACATAATTAGAAACCACTGTCAAAAATAAAATTAAGGATTATGTCAACAAAATATATAGACGCACGTATTATTAAGATAAGAGATTTAATAGGTATCGTAATTGATAATGAAGTAAAGATAGCTAAATCATTAGGTTAAAATATTATAATATTTAATAAAGAAACTTTATATTATCGAAATATGAAGGTACAAAACTAGGGGAAGAAATAGTAAAGTCATTTTTATACAAAACAAATAACGAAGAACTGATTTTAAAAGTTGAAATGGAGTAGAATTTGATGACGTAATTTACTAATATAAATAATAATACGAAAATAATGAATAGTACAAAAAATGTTTGACCTAATGTGACTGAGTATATTTTAAAAGGATTGTATTGTGCACTAAAGTAAAAAAATTCGCGTTCGTAGTATCACTGGAAAATTCGAATGAGTACTGTCGCAGACATCGGAAATATAATAAGTGTAGTGACAAAATTTTAAGCGAAGCAAGGTCAAATACTAGAACTGGATTTTCGTCGTAATTTACGGTAAAGAAATGAGCCAAGAAGTTTATAATGTAATCAAAACATTCTTGAGAATGAACTGTTTCAGTCGATCATTCACAGCAGTTTCTTCCAAATTTATGTCTCCTACTGTGCAGAGTTGCTTAAGTATGCTCTATTGTCCAATATTCTGTCACGCTGTCGTTAAAAAATAAAACCTTTAGGAAAATTCTTCACAAATGTTGAGTAAAAAACAAGAGAATATTACACTCAAAGTTTACTATTAGATTAACGGGAATGTATATATATAAGCATGTACACGAAAATAGCAGTCCTAAATTAATGCTGTAAATAACATTTACAACGGACAATTCTGTTATATCTCTATGGATTAAAATAGCAGTACCATAGCTGGAGGTACTAAACGCATACGTATAAAGTTCTGTCTGTTGCAGAATAATTCAACAACTTTGAATCATCTATTTCTGTTGGAATATGAGCCGAGTAAAACATTGTTCGTCGGAAAAAAGAGCAATTATAGTCGAAATGCTTAATAGAGGCATAAGCTATAAGTTTATACAAAATACGCTCTCATATTCTGCGAAAATGATTGTAAACGCTGAGAACTGGAGAAAAGTGAAAGAAATTCGTCGTGGAAAAAGGAAAACCAGCCCTAGAGAAGACAGTATTATAACTTGTGCAAAGAAGACACCATTCATAAGTTCAACTGCAATTAAAAGTGAGCTACACCTTTATATAAGCACCTCTACTATTAGACGAAGATTGATTCAAGGAAACTTCCATGCAAGGAGGCCTAAGAAGGTACTCTTAATGAATAAAAGGGAAATACAAAGTAGATTGTCGTTTGCTCATGAACATGTACAATTGGAGGAAAAAAAGTGGCATAATGTACTGTGGTTTGATGAATCGAAAATAGTTTTATTTAATTCCGGTGCATACCAATAACACGTACGAAAACCACAATTGACAGCATTTCAACCCCAGTACACCAAAAAGACGGTAAAATTCGGAGGCTCAAGAATTATGCTGTGAGGGTTTTTTTGTGGTATGGCGTAGGCTCTTTACACAAGATAGAAGGCATAATGAATTCTGATGTCTATGTGAACATATTACAAAGAAATGCCACTAAAATGGTTGCATATGCAGGATAACCATCCGAAGCATATTTCTCGTAAAGCGAAAACATGGTTTCGAGAATAACGGTGGCGTTTTGGGCTGGCAGGAAAAATTGCCAGATTTAAACCCCATTGGAAATTTATGAATGAAGCTGAAAAAGACTGTATCTGTTGCTAAGCGGCAAAATATCGACGATCTATGGAGAATATGCCAAGCCGAATGGCAATCAAGTTCAACAGAGACATATAGGCAGCTGGTGAACTCATTGCCCCACAGGTATCAAGAGGTGATAAACAATAAAGGTCAAACAAAAAAATATTAAGTTTCAATCGAACTAAGTAAAAATGTTAGTTAGTATTTTGACATGACTGCTATTTTAATGCACAATTATTTTGTTTGTCCTAGAATATAAACAGTTTGTATGGGACATCTTCAGGGCTGAACTACTGCACTATGTTTCAGTGCAGTAGTTCAGCCCTTTGATATTAAGAAACCTATTTTATTTTCTGTTTGATTGTATATAGTTGTGTAACATGTTGGAATAAAGAGTTCGATAAACTTGAATTTTTTTATTTAACGTAAAAATTGATATTTCAGCAAATTTAAAACCACTGCTATTTTCGTGGACATCACTGTGTATATACACCTCCAACTGGAGTATGTGGGAATTTATCTTTTTCCATACTATTAAGCTTGATGGACAGATACTTACGTGTACTGTATTTTGTATTTGAAATTAGAAATATTAATTTGTTGTAATGTAAATCTAAATCATAAAAACGTGTTTCAAGTGCTCATTTTTTAAATAAAATTTAGTATCTGAAATATGGTAGATATAAAAGCATCCGTTTAGTTTTGTAATCAACTGCATTTGGACAGCACTTGATTAAGTTATCATACTATTTATACAAATAAGTATAATGAAGTATAAATTTTGTTGTAACACTTTCATAAATTATATAGTAGATTATTTAAAATATTTAACCACAATGTTTACTAACGCTAGAGTGTAATCTGGAAGTCGCTTTGTTAATGAAAAAGCACAAATTAATTTGTAACATTTGTAAGCCACGCCAACCAATAAATTTAGCGGGCAAAAATAGCTATTTCCCCCGAGGCCTTCTCAAATATTTTATGAATGGTGCCGTTAATTATATTGATGCTTAACACGCAGTTACAAATAATGTAAACTTTATGGTCGGTTTGTTAGAAACCAATTTTTTAAGTTTAAAATATTGGCTAGTGATTTATAATAAAAAAATTATAAATTTTATCAAAGATGAAAAGAATGGGAAACGAAATTAAACATTTTTAGATGTTTAAATATTTTCTAAAAATTACATTTTTAAATAAATTTTCACACAAAAGAAAAGGCAAATACGTTAGTCTTTTATATTTACTGTATGTATTACTGCTAAATTGTGACAGTATACAATATATTTTTGTTAAATGGTTACTTATTTGATTTGGAAAAGATTTGTTGTACGAGGGTAGTCGGTTATATTTCGGAAACTGGCAACACTGTTAGTGTTGCCTGCGATCTGACGATCGTCTCGTGAAGTTTGTCATTTTTGACAATATATTTACCTTGACAGTTTTATTATGCGGTGGCCATTTCTATTCTCGACAGTAACTTGAAAATTTTATGTCAGCGAAAAAATGGAATTAACTCGCGAATTTCGTGCAATTATTTTTCATAACATTCGGCGTGGATTATCTCAACAAGAATGCATCGACAATCTGAATTCTTTATATGGTGATGAAGCACCATCGAAAACTACAGTATATCGTTGGTATAGTGAATTCACCTTGGATGGTGTTCTTTGGACAATGAATTTTGTGAAGGTCGTCCCACAAATGTTGTTGTGTCGGAAAACATTAATGCAGTGTGTGAATTGATAATGCAAGACCGCCATGTGACATACCGTGAGATCGAGGCATCCCTAGGTATTAGTAACACCAGCGTGCATAAGATCCTGCATGAATATTTAGCCGTTAAGAAGCTATGTTCACGTTGGGTACCACATAATTTGACAACCGCTCGAAAAAGGACTCGCGTCGATTGGTGCCAAGAAATGCACAAAAAATACAATGGCGGTGCTTCAAAGAACATTTATAAAGTCGTCACAGGTGATGGATCTTGGATCTGTATGTATGAGCTGGATAGTAAACAGCAGTTGACTGTGTGGGTATTCCAAGAAGAGCCGAAACCAACAAAAGTTATTCGCGTTCGAAACACATCAAAACAAATGGTCGCCTGTTTTTTCAGAAAAACCGGTCACGTTGCAACTGTGCCTTTAGAGAGTTGTAGAACAGTCAGTTCCGAATGGCACACAACTATTTGTTTGCCAAAAGTTTTTGAAGAAATAAGGAAAACAAACCGAAAACGATAGATCATTTGAACAATTGAATATTTGACTGGGCAAAGCATTGAATTGATGAGCCATCCGTCGTACAGCCCTGATCTAGCATCCTGTGATTTCTTTTTATTCCCACACGTGAAGAATAAACTTCGTGGTCAACGGTTTTCTACGCCGGAAGAGGCAGTTGAGGCATTGGCAACTCATATTTTAGAGATACCGTCTTCACAGTAGCAGCAATGCGGATCGGTTTAAACGAATGCAAAAGTGCATTGATTTTCAAGGAGAATATTTTGAAAAGCAATAAAACTATTTTCGATAATAAAAAATTATTTCCTGTTTGCTTTTCTCGAAACAAAAACGGCTATCCTCATACAATATACCACTGTTTTGTTGTATTTTTTAAAATTTTGCTTTAATAAATACATACAGTTAGGGCCATCTGCATTTAGTAAACTAACATAAAATATTCATATCGTTCTCAAATAATTGGAAAATATGCAACATCTCTTCCATTTCCTGACACAAAAACCGACTAAATGCAAACTATTGAATCAATGTTCAGTGTTGTTACCCTTTTACTAGTTCTTTATTAAAACTAATGGTGATTGGCACGACTAGAATAGAAGCGGAAATATAATACTAAATGCAAGTACATAATTTAAACATTAAACTTGGTTTATTAGTACATGTAAGAGATTTAACATTTTTATGCATAAATCCAATAGCAATAGTAACTATTGAAGCATGCTGTCGACTAACTGGTGACAGTGTCCCAATGGAATAAATAAGTGAAGTAAATAAATTACCCAATTTTTGTAGTGTTTTTAAGATTGAGGTCTGGCTACTAGGCATTTTGTATACTTGAAATTATTATATTAACACCTATATGACAAGACATTTCATCTGCATAGCAGCATTATCTTTTTAGTGTCGTCAAAAATCAATTGATTTAATATATCCTTGACTCAGTATACGAGAGCTGTGCCGTAATGTGGAAAACCAACTAAACCATAGCCATAGTCGCCATGTTTTATTGACTTTAATACGTATTATGTATTAAAAGCTGTGTTATATACGCTATGACTACTGGATAATTATATTACTACATTCTTTACTTTAATCACACTGGATGTGACACCAGCGTTTTTTTGCCAATTCTAGTGCATTTCAGAGAACTTTGAACATCGTCTAGTGCATTTCAGAGAGTTTTAGACATCGTCTACCCAATAAAGAGTTCTTTGGGTCATTTTATTATTCTCGGTATTGGATTACAATTATATTATCTCGTTCCAATTACTCTTTCCTTAATTTTGTCACAGTTAAAAACGAATTTGTTTTCGTATAATTTATTATCTATCATGTTATGTCTTGTATTCTCCTGCTTCCTTGTAAGTGTTCCATTTAAAATTATTTTTGCAGAATAGCTGAATATCTCATGTATATTCTATCTTCACTTTCTAGTTTTAAATTAAATTCACGCATTAATTTATTACAATATTTCTTTCAACGAATACTGTTATCTTTCGCCAAAGTGTTTTCAAAGCTCTGTACACAATTACATAAGCGCTGCAGATCTAATGTGACTATTTTAACTAGGCGATGAGCTTTAAATTATAAAATCAGGGGAATCTCCAATTAGATAAATACATTGCTGGAGATACATGAACAGAATGTACCTCTAGGATTTTCATTGTTTCACATACATAATTCCTAATATTTACACGTAATGTAATCTATGAATTCGTTTATGGAATTTCTTATATCACTGCTATTATTTTGATCGCAATTGTCTAGCATAATCCAGATAAATCTAAATATTTCGTACGCATTATTGTGTAACATACATACATAGTTAGGCAGCAAATATTCTTATCTATTTAAAGTTGTTGAATTAACAGAGTGGCTTGCACCAACATCGTATCAAAATGTGTTTTATTTTATTCTATAATTTAGTGCATTTAAAAATATACAACTAGATCCATGACAACAGCATCTGACAATGTGATGCGCACTTATATCGTGTGTATATAAACAGGCGCAAAGGCTACGCTACATCGAAAATTGTACCATGCTCCATATGTCTTCACAAGGTTCTCGAAGATCGGACTTTTAGTTCACAAATAAATATAATTATTCGATGTCTGTTGATAGTCTGTTCAGTTGAGATAGATGCAATTTAAAATAAAGAATTGTTAGTACTATGTTTTCGTAAACGTTTTCTTTTTGACGTCAAAGATAGTTTTTAACATTTCTTCATTAACATAATTTCACGAAAAACACATTTGGTAACGTTGTAGAACAATAAGTTTGCATTCTAATGTGATTTCAATGAAAAAATATTGGTGTTAAATATTGCGGTACCTACACACTCTTACAGTAGGATGCGAATACAGTGTTGCCAAATGTATGTTTCTTTTAAGTGGTCCCTGAATAATAGGAAGCATAATACAAAATTTTAACATTAAAATTTTTTATTGACAACCGAAGAATTAATGTCTGCGTATATCTTTTGTAACCAATTTGACAGCCTGTATATATTTAATTCACCATTGACAAATTCAAACATGCTCTCCTAATCAGAAAAGTACGACATATGCGGTTTCTATATGCATGTAAAAATGCATGGGTAGCCGTTTATATTTTGGAAAGAGTGAAAAAAAAAATTTTTCAAAATATTCTCTTGAAAATCAATGCAATTTTGCATTCGTTTAAACCAATCCGAAAAGCATTGCTGCTACTGTGAAGGCGGTATCTTCAAAATATGAGTTTTGAATGCATCAACTGCCTCTTCCGGCGTAGAAAACCGTGAACCACGAAGTTTATTCTTCACGTGTGGGAACAAAGAGAAGTCGCAGGGTGCTAGATCAGGGCTATACGGCGGATGGCTCATCAATTCAATGTTTTGCCCGCTCAAATATTCAATTGTCTGAACCGACCTGTGAGAGCTAGCATTGTCATGGTGGAGAATGATTTGTTCTTTTCGGCTTGTTTTCCTTATTCCTTCAAAAACCCTTGATAAACAAATAGTTGTGTACCATTCGGAATTGATCGTTCTACAACTCTCTAAAGGCACGTTTGCAACGTGACCGGTTTTTCCGAAAAAAACAGGCCACCATTTGTTTCGATGTGCTTCGAGCACGAAGAATTTTTGTTGATTTTGGCTCATCTTGGAATACCCACACAGTCGACTGCTGTTTACTATTGGGCTCATACGTATAGATCCAAGATTCATTACCTGTGACGACTTTATAAAAGTTTTTTGAAGCACCGCCATTGTATTTTTTTGTGTATTTCTTGGCACCACTCGACGCGAGTCCTTGTTTGAGCGGTTGTCAAATTATGTGGCACCCAACGTGAACATAGCTTCTTAATATGCAGGATATTATGCACGCTGGTGTTACTAATACCTTAAGATGCCTCGATCCCATGGTATGTCACATGATGGCATTATCAATTCAGACACTGCAATAATGTTTTCCGACACAGTAACGTTTGTGGAACGCCGTCCACGTTTGAATTACCTATAGCAACGATATACTGTAGTTTTCGATGGTGCTTCGTCACCATATAGAAACTTCAGTTCGTCGATACATTCTTGTTGAGATAATCGACGCCGAAAGTTATGAAAAATAGCTGCACGAAAATGTTCGCGAATTAATTCCATTTTTTCGCTGACATAAAGTTTTCAAGTTACTATCAACAATAGAAATAGCGACTGGATAATAAAACTGTCAATGTAAATTTATTGTCAAAAATGGCAAACTTCACGATGCAATCATCAGGTCGGAGGCAACACTAACAGTGTTGCCAGTTCATGAAATATAAACGGCTACCCTGTATTACTAGACTCGTGCATACTTCTACAATTCATTTACGCAAATATGTATGTGATACAACAAGGGTTATTTAGCGATTAGATTGCATGTGTATGCTTCACAATAAGAAAAAATGCATTGAACGAAATGTACAAAAATTTTGCGACATTCAATGTTTGAATAATAACAGTAATTGACTCAGAAAACTCATGCAGTTGTAACATAGTGGAGTGTTACGACTTCAACTTTACGGTAGACTAAGGTTGGTAATTATTTTTATCATCATAATATCATAGCGAAAACATTGATGTAATTGACTGTAGCAGTTTTTTCAGTCTACTTAGATGCTGCTAATCCAAAAATTTGAATACTTACTGAGGTTTCTTTTTTTAATGTTGTTCAAAAGAAGCAAACATGCTCTCTCATAATCAAATGCATACACGTTTACAGTTAATAATCTTTAGCTTTCGTTAGCTGGACAATAACTTCGTGACTGACTGTATGTATTCAAGAATTCACCTATGCTCTAAATGGAGACAAGAATTGTTATTTGTTTCCTTTATGATTCATCATCCATTACGGACATGTCTAAATGAAATTTGATACTTAGTGCCACTCAGCAGGTAAATGTTACATTTGGGATATAATGTTAGGCATGTGTTACGTCAATATTTAGATTTGATTGACAGGGAATTTATCGCACCTCGCCGTAATAGCAATTCGATATAAAGTAAACACATTCGTGTATGGTTTATCCTCTCTTTAATCCGGTTTCGTGAATACGAATTATTTATAGAGATATTAACTTTGATACAATTTTATGTACGCATATACAATATTCAAACAGTATTTAAGTAATGTGAAATAGTTGTTCGATAACTTATTGACCGCTTTATTCATTTAAAACATATGTATATGGTTATGGGGAAGGAAAGATCATTTAATATACTAGGTGTACCGGAAAGTCATTACCGGTTTCTCTAACTGATGGCTTAAATATACAATGTTATAATTTGACACATATGTCATTTTATTCTACTGACATCAAGCTTCAAAGCCATACATATTATATTTTACGAAAGTAACAGTCATAGATTTATAGCTCCAAATATAAAAACATGTGAGGCGTGGTTTTGACAATTCAAAAGTGGTGATTTCGATGTGCAAGGCAAAGAACGATCCGGTAGACCGAAAAAGTTTGAAAATGCGAAACTGCAGGAGTTATTGGATGAAGATCCAACCCAAACTTAAAAATAATTGGCAGAAGCGTTAAATGTGTAACGGGTGATAAAAAATGGATTTATTTCGATAACCCTAAGCACAAAAAGTCCCCTGGCGAAGCCGGTCCATCGATTCCAAAGTCAAATCGTTTTGGTCGCAAGACATTGCTCTGTATTTGGTGGAACCAGAGTGGCGTGGTGCATTACGAACTGTTGAAACCTGGTGAAACAGTTAATACTGATCGGCACCGACAACAAATTATCAATTTGATCCATGCATTGATAGAAAAACGTCCAGGATGGGCCCGAAAACACGGTAATGTGATTTTACAGCACGATAACGCGCCGTCTCCTACACCAAAATCGGTCGAGGAAGCGTTGAAAGCTCTTGTATGGGACATAATATCGCACCCGCCGTACTCTCTAGACTTTGCCCCGTCAGACTATCACTTTTTCGCATCAATTTCGCCAATTTCGAAGAAGTTAGAACATGGCTCGATGAATGGTTTTGCTCAAAGGACAAACAGTTTTTCTGGGATGGCATCCATAAATTGCTTGAAAGATGGGCAAGATGTGTAGAATCAAATGGTCGATACTTCGAACTAATAAATTTTTACATTTTCTTGAAAATTATGTAGCTTTTTTACGAAAAAAACGGCAATGACATTCCGGTAAACCTGGTATGGACCGTTGTTCTTTGTTTTCCATGACATATATAGAAGAAAGGCTAGCAATACTACACGCCCTACTATTTTATTGTGTGAATATTCCTGCAAGTAAATTTTAAGAATATAAGTAATTATTTAAAACGCATCTAAATTTGAGGTGAACAAGTATGTATCTCAATAATTTTAGAACAAAATGAAGAATAAAGGATTATACATAATAATAGTCAATGTAAGTATTAGTATGCATGTATATTGAAAGATCTACATGTTCTTTCAATTATGAATAAGTTTAAGTTAGAAGATCAAGAGAAAACTATATGGACAAACAAGTTTCACGTTCTATAATAATATTTTAGTGAGTGGCCTGTTCTAAACTCACTTTCAACCAAATGATCGATTAACATGATTTAATTAATTTTTAGGTTTCATCTTACCAAAGAAATACATTCGTTTATTGTAAAGGATTTCTATATATATTTATGAGTCCCGTAGTAATATATACGTGCGCACAAGAAAATATCCCACCTTTCTTGAAAGCGTTCTAGAATGTGAACATTCGCGATACCCAAAAGGTGTGTATAAGCAGTCGGGATCGTACATTAAGAATCATTAGTGATATTGACTTTGATACGTGAAAATCGCACTAATCACTACTAATTTAGATATATTTGTAATAAATAGTGTCTTGAGATTATTTATTAGCAGAAGTATGCAAATATAAATGAAATTTATTTAGTTAAAACTATTGTTAATTAAAGTTGAGAAAATTATTTCTGTTATTTCAATGTCTATACCATTCTATAATTCTCGTTGTTACATTTACCTATTGCTTCGAAATTGTACAAATTCTATAATGTTCATGAAGTTAGTTAAAAACGGAAAAGAGTTTTGTCTATAATGTTATTAATAATAATAAATATAGAAAACTATAGATGTTAAAAATGTACTTACACTGCACTGCCTAAGCAGACGGCAAAACCTTTCCAGTCGTCGCTCAATGACGTCGATGTATGTTGTGCGATAATTCGAAATATGTATATTAGAACGAGTAGTAGTAAGCTAATAATAGCACCGTTATAATTCTTCACAACACGTTCAAATCTCGCGAAAAAAGAAATTGAAAAATATTTCCTTTATTCGTCAAATAATTTATAAAAAATGAAAAACCACGACAGAAATAATTTGTACGGTACTGAGTCACGTTGTTTGTATCTGAAGAAATGATTTTCGTTTACGCTTATAATTCTTTACTTATTATTCTTACGTTTATTTATGTTTATTATAGGCTGTATACGTGGGCGTTTATTTCGTGCTTAATACTGATCCAGCGGTAGTTAATAATAAGTTAAATAGTAGCTATATATTATTGTATCTTTAGATAAGTATTAGTCGTTTCTTTTTCGCGTACGGTGTAATGAGAATAAATATAATGAACTTGATGAAAACACGTTCTGGATATTTAAATTGTAATCAAAAGGAAGTACATAAACGCACGCACTTTCCTTCCGGATGATACAGTATGAATGTGTGTGTATAATATACAAAAAACACGCCGCGTTATATCGAAAAACAACACAATTTTTTATGTTCCTACTACTAAATTTGTATGCGTGTGACTGTGACGAGACTTAAATATTTTTTAAGACGAAGTAGAAGAGGAAGAAGACTTTTAGGAGACTCTCCGAAATAAATAATTTGTATTATGTATTTCTAGTTTAATTCGACAAAGTAACGACAGGGTTGTCCATATCCCGATCGCGACACATTGCAAGTTTACGGCTGCTTCAAGAAATGAGTCGAGACCAGTCGCAATTTTAGCATGTGGCTGAAACGGCTGCCACACACGGGAGGTTCCCTTTGTACAGCCGGATCGGCTGTCTTAACCTCTAATATTCTGCAACAAAGGAAAGTTTGTATTATTACATTTGTTTCATATGTTTTCAGTAATATAGAAAATATGGCTTAATTAGTTAATTGGAGTATATTTTCACAAAGGTATAGCACCCATGTGGTTTATCTTTTACTATGAGCAGTGCTAATTGAACTGAGAAGATCTTTACAACTGGCATTATAAATCAATAAATTAAAATTAAATCGTAAAATAATCTTCTCCTGAATGTTGCTATCAGCTATTCAATATATGTATGAATCCACATATTATTGAATCAGATTTTATATGTATGTAAGTAAATAAAATGCAAAAATTTAACCAGAAAGTTCATATGCATGGTTTAACAAATATCGTAGTTTTTACTATACACAGAAACCGTCTACGACAAAAAATAAGAAAAGAAGTTACGTAAGCTTATAAATACATGCCGCAAAGAGGTTTCGTAAAGAATTAATGCAACTTAAAGATGTTCACAACAAATGTTAGAAATGCATTCCACGGGCAACGATACAGATGAGTTTTTCGGATCATGGACTGCCTCACGCGCTAAAAAATTCAAAGCAAATCTTTGAGAACTGTAGTTTATGGTCTTCTGCGGCCTACCATTTCGAAAGATTTCGTTTCAATTAATCTTGTGTGAAGCCTTTTCAATGTTTTCTCGTTCCCCAATGGACAGCTTGAGAAACGGTCTGTGCAAAGTGTACTTGCTTTGGATCTATTACAATGTACCAAACCATACATCAAATGCATGTCAGACATCTCTTTGATAGTATAATTTTCCATTTTTGTAACAATTAATTAGAAATCAGAAAGCACTTCGTAAACGGTCCAAATTGAAGTGTTACTAGTAATGGAGATTAGTTTGAACATCTATTATGAAAAATTTTAAGTAGATGTATTTTTTATGTGACCGCTTTTCGACATACGTTTATATAAACTTTCTTGTTGCGATACGTTATTTTTGTTACACTCTATATAATAATATTGGTGGTACAACGAGGCTGATGTTATATTTAATAGTAATTTATACTAATACGAAATATCATCCACTGATGATATCAGTCATTTACAACCTAATTTAAATTTCCTTATTTCAAAATTTACTTTTCTGAATTCTATTTTTGTGAGATAAACTGGAGAAAAAAGGCGACTTTCAAGAACTTAGGCGCTACCTTTGAACCTAAACAGAATTTACATATAATATAAATTCAGGCAATTTATGCTTCTGCCTGTAAATTTTGAAAAGATTTAAGACAAATTTTAAAGCATTTATGTATAAAGTTACTTTATTACGTTCATTAGTTATTAAGGAACTTGAATGTTCGTATCCATTCTCTATTTTTAGATCCAATCCATCGTAGGTTTCTAAATGCCATCTGTTTAATAACTAAGTATGAATCACTTTTGTTGTTTATCCCATCTAAATGGAAGCAAGAGTCTCTGAACATTTATCCAGTTGATATAGTAGCTGTTATTCAGATTTATTATCAATAAATTGGAAAAATTTTCTAAACAGTTAAAATACTTCCCTAAGCATTAGCTATTGTTTCACGGTAGGCACTTTTAAGTCTCGATATAAGGACTAACGAACACGTGTTATTGCTCTAGGCACCTTAGTATGGAATCGTTCGGTAATTGCCGAATTAAATACCATATGTTCTATTGGAAGTATAATAGTGTTGTATGAATAGTTCGTTCCTTAATAAAAGCTATGATTTATTGCCAGTATTTCTTACAAAATTTTAATCCTAGCTATTTACGTCTTCGTTAAATGTAAGTTCTTTACTTTAAGGAACTTAGGCCAAAATACATTGTGTTAGCAGATAACAAAATATATTGGCCATAGGGTAAGCTTGTTATTTATATACACATCTAGAGGTCTGCCATGATATTTATTATCGTTTATTTTTATATGCCATTTATCCGTCCACTCTTGTATTTCTTCCAATCTAAATTGAAGTACTTATCTCAGATCGAGGTTTTAATTTTGAACAACTTCTGAGTCACCTGCATGGATGGTTGTTAGTGTTGTCAATTAACAGCTTAATAGTGTATATTAAAAAACTTAGTAGTATACAACGCACATAAAGTTGACCGTAAAACACTGTTTTTTAGTACATCAGTATGAATTTCTTGAAATTTTGTAATTTCGTCTACATATTTCATTTATATACACAGTTCTCCTAGATAAGATTTGAATTATGAAAAGAGATATTCTCTTCTTGAGCTTGAAGAGACGCCTCGAGTGTTACACCTTAGCTAATATCCAAAAAAAGCTACACTATAATAACTATTTTCTTGAAATGTTTTTGATTATTTCGCGAACTGTTCACTGTTTGACAATTGAATGTTTTGGGAGTTTGGTAATGCTAAAACTCGTTATTAAATTTTATTGTTTGAGAATAATATGACAGCACATCTTAAAGAAGAAGGTTTGCAATGTGCTAGAGCTTGTATAATAAAGTATTCCGTTTTCCATTAACACTGAAACTGCTGAGATATATTTTGTACTTTTGATATGTATTGTACTGTTAATCATGTAATTTTCAATATTGGTTATTGAATTTTTCTTTTTTTTACATTTGAATTTGGATTGTGTAGTCTTAATTATTTTACTTCATTTTGGTATGTATTGGTATATACTATATATACATATTCTTTCTGGCATATTGCTTGGAGCCATTATTAACTTTGAATTTATTATTAATTAATTTTTTGTTAGGTCGACGTAGTGGGTTTGTTTGTTTGATAATAAATGAACTGCTATACCTACTGAATATTTTGTATAACATTTTTATGAAATAAAAACAAAAAAAGAAAACGAAAGATTATGATTTAAACTTTAAATATTTAGAAATGGTTTCGCAGATATTTTACGAACGAAAAGCATGGCACGATTCTTTTTCTATAAATAAACAAAAGAGGTATGTGGTATCAATGCATTGAAAGACAAGTAAAGAATTTTTACCATACACCTCTAAATTAATTCGAAATTTATGGCCCGAATTCTGCTTTGATAGCTAGAACTTTAATTCAATGTTTTCTTATATAGAAGATCGTCTTGTTAGCGCTGATATTTATCTGCCTTATCATGTTTTACACTTACTGTTAACAAGATTCAATGAATAAGTATAACAATGATTATAGAAAAATAAACAATACAATGCATTAGCATTATCGGAAAGCATTTATATTCGTTTTCTTTATATTATAGGTTCTCCTATTTTTATATCGTTTTTTTTTAATTTTAAAAGAGTGTAACAATTGTTTGTAATCCTTTAATGGTATTTTTGTATAGCTCTTTTGTGTTTAGTTATTGAATCTGTTTTGTTAGTATATTATCTCAGGTTATAATGTACACTTATAAATATTGAACCCAGATGGGCGGAAGAGGATAATCCCTTTGCCTCAATCGATAGGTAGCGTTTAATATTATTCAAGAGTGAATATTTAGTGAATGCACGAATCAACCCATTTGGTGAAAGCAGATCTGAAGCAGTGCAGATGAGTGATTATACACATAATAGAGAGACAATATAAGGTGAAAAATTGTATTTCTGAATTGTAATATTAATTTTGTTGTGTTTTCTTTATTATTATGATTCCGATTATCATTGAAGGAATAAATATTTTATGAGATTTTTCCGCTATTCAAATTAAAGAGGTGTTTACATTTGCGTATCCTTTTTAATAATCCAAATCGTGCTGAGAATTATTATGTGTAGAGAGAATAGCATCTTTACATTTGAAAATCAACATGTTTATTTCAGTTTTTTAGTCGGTGCAATCTGTTCAAATATAATAAATCGTTACATCAACACAGGTCTTTGTATTTTTTTAAATAACTTAAAATATTATCGTTTAAGGCGCCCAACAAAATATAGAAATTATGTTTAATACTAAATCAAAGTTTGGTAACGATATGGCTCAAAAGTAAGTTCAATAAAACAAGGAGTATAACAAGTAATACTAAGTTGTATTGCAGTAGAAAACTAGACCGTGAGCAATTTGATTCGTTTCTAGTTTACAGGACATAAATTTCCAGATTGGAATATTTTTATCCTCATAGATTGATGACACTTTATAAAGTCTATGTACGCCAAATTAACATTTCAAGTATTAGATTATGGTTATCAATAATAATTTTAAAAATAAGCTGTAAAGTCAATCTTACATTGACGCCAACTTCAGGTTTGTGTTGCCAACTGCGGACAGATGGTATTGCGTAATTATGCATAAAAATTTACTCGCTTTACTTACTTATATGAATTCCTACAAATAAATAAAAATTATTATTTACTTACATTTCCGAAGTACCGTGCTTATTTTGAACAAAGACTTTTTCATAAAATACTAGAGTGTAATGATATAATCACTAATGATTTATTAGGAAATGACATTTGTCAAATTTTTCAAAAATAATCAAGGGCGACCTCTTGAAATGTTTCTATTAATCTAAAAATTTTAATATTTATTCAAATGGATCAAATTTAATTCATAATCTTTATAAATCGCATTTTTATCGAAATATTTTAAATGTTTCCGTATAGATATACTCATTTGGTTTTTTTCCGTAATTTATTATATAAATTGAAAAATTTAAGGACCGAAATATTAATTAAACAAAAAGATAACAGATGGTATTTATCATTCATAAACTTTAACTCCTTAGGAAAAAATCGTCATTTATTAAACTTTATAGCCGATGTACATTAATTCTCTATATGTTATTGGCAGTGTCTTCTACTTGTTTATTGTCAAGTATTGTAAAAATATAGAGATGCTTATTTGAAATGCAAAAATTTTCCTAATTAGAAAACAGCCGATTAACACCTGTTACAAAACATGCAGATTTCGCTAAAGAATGTATTTATAAGGTCAACGCACCTAAAATATCTAT
This sequence comes from Dermolepida albohirtum, assembly GCA_031893035.1. Lineage (NCBI taxonomy): Eukaryota > Metazoa > Arthropoda > Insecta > Coleoptera > Scarabaeidae > Dermolepida > Dermolepida albohirtum. The sequence goes on along the minus strand of JAVIWB010003241.1, from coordinate 327,459 downwards.
TTTTTTTGTGCAGAAACAATGTGCAATGTTGAGGGATATTTGCGATAAAATGACAAATTCGTACGCGAATATTTGTTTTGAAGTGTGTAATAATAACGTCTATCTCATTCAGGTATTTATTTGCAATTCTCTTTTGAATATCAGGTGATTACCATTGAAGTATGTACTATAATCCCACATGAAAAGTTGGAAATAAGGCTATGCCTGGAAGCAACGTCAACAAGTGTGTAGTAGATCTATAGTATATAGTACATTTAAAGGAGGAATTGTAATGGCTTTGTTGTGGAAATAGAAATAGGAAGTAAGTTTCGGAATATGCCCGAAATCTTGTCAACAATTAAATTTTTGAAAGAAAATGCAAGTAGATTAAATGCTACCCTTCTCTATCGCAACATATGATCACAAATGGTTATTGTAAATTAATCAAGAAAAACATTTCAAGCAATCATCAAATAAAGATGAAGCTCGAAAATACACTTCAAAGCCTCCATAATCTACTAATCGATAGTTGTTTGCAGAGTTTCCACTTATGGCATTGGGGTGGTTTTATATTTGTTTTTGACGGTTTGTTTTTACCCAGTCAGCTTCTTCAGAAAGGTTCTAAAGACCGATGCTGTTGTCTTCAACTTCTTGTCATACATTTGACATCAAGAGGCTTTAGAAACCTTCCGGAGACACCTGCAATAGACAACAACTATAGCATGAGCCTACAGTCAACTATTAGACGTGTTTATGGAGAGGTATTCTTGTAACATGTTTCGCTACTGGTACGCTCTGGATGTGAGCGCGGGAGCGTACACACACAAATTATCCTACGGGCATTGAAAAAAGCGATTCTGCTTACTTGTTTGATAGAACAATCTGTGTCTGCGTGTATATTAAGTTCTACGAGATATAGTTTTACTATTTGATTATAATTTAATTAACGGATTTGCAATTTTTTAATAATTATAAATTCAATACCTGAAGTCGTTGTTACTGCCGAGTAACAGAGGACGACACTAAACCGGTAATGTCGGTTTCGATCAGTAAATGACACCTTCAAACGGGCAATGACAAAGTGCCAATTTAATTATGAAAAGTTATAACTTTTTTTGCCGCTTTTTGATAGTTCAAATCGGCGCGGTCAGGTTTAGTGAAAATATTTTTGCTTTAATTTAAATTTTATAGTCAGGAACTTTCTTTGATATTTATGTGAATGCTTTCGTGTGTATAAACTCTTTCCAGTATTTGCTGTTTTGGTGGAGGACTAGGCATTTAATAACTTGACAGAGTAAGTTGACAGGTTATTTACAAAATAGTAATTTAAATATTATTTATAACACAAAATGTTTACATGTGGTGTTTGTAAAGCAATACAGAAAATTTAAAGTACAATGTAACGAAATCAAAACTATATTAGATAAAACAATATAGACTATGTATAAAACAAATTTTAAATCACAAATTTAGGTTTTCCAAAATAAGGGTCTTATAAAGTGTGGTTAAGCAATATATAAATTCATTGTTATCCTAATTAAAACAAAGGCTCTAGCTACTGTAAGGGGAGAAGCGCGGAAGTTGGTAGAGTCTGCGTTACGCAGACTATCTACAGTAAGGGTCGTAGAAAGTCATCTACAATGAATTTTTTGATGTTGCGTCGAAAAGGTGTTCCAATTCAGAAAAAGATAATTAAGGAATTATGTTGGTCCTCAAGTACTAAGGATTACTGGAGTATTGACAAAAGGTCACTAGCCAAAATAGTGGAACTTGCTTGATAAGCATCATATGTTCATCTCTAGCGCATGGCATTTGGCCGTGTGAAAATCTAGAGTTAAATTTAGTATAATTGATTGGGCGATGCTGGAAAAAGATATATAATTCTGTTTCAACTAACTTACATAAGGAGATGATTTAAATTGCAAATAATTGAAAAGAAATAGCTTTAATTCCTTAAAATGGCAAATCTAAAGTAATTTTTTCAAAACTACATATATCTCTTAATTGTTTGCCGGCTGTGGACTCTATAAGCCATGTGGCTTTGGGATTCAATTAAGGTTATACAAATAATAATATAATTGTTGGTAATTATATATACAACATTTAATTAATATTTCTAGTGTTGGAAACCATAAAGTGGAAGAGAAAAAGGAGAAATAAGCAAGGTTATAATGTTTTATGTAATGACAACGGTAAATGGTAAATTCAAGAAACGTAAAATAAATTTTTATTAGAAGTCGTATATCTTAGACGATAGGATAGTTATTGTTAACTGCCAAGTAAATTAATTGCCTGCATTATTTCTAGTAACTATATAATTTGAAGGGCAAAACGGAATGTAGGTCAGTGATACATTCCATTCCTATTTTCATCTTTAAACTCCACATAAATCCATAAAACAGTATAACAATGTCTGTATAGATACATATGTACATGGGTTAAATCGATAATGGATGGACCGGCCTTTGATTAATGTGTTTATTATATGGATGAAACTCCCTTGACCGGGTCCAAGGCTAAGTCCGTACGGACCGAACGGACTTGTGCAACATAACGTTGGAGTTTCTGTTAGCCAAGGTTAGGGAAATAAGATCGTAAATATGTGATTGTATAGTGGTAATGAAAACTGACCTATTGTAATATTAAATCATTTGCATTCTTAAAGTGAATTAAATGCATGTAATTTGCGTATGCTAATTAATTAAATGTGTAAACATGCTTATATTAAATTAAAGACATATTACAAGTGTTAAATTTAACTATTACTATTCTTACACGGAAGTTTCCATAACCTAGTATTGTTGTCTCGAAACTTCATGGAAACTGTCCTTTCTAACATTGACATATTGACATTATTGCGTAGTTTTACGAGTATTAAGCGAGTGGCGTTTAGTTTTTCAATTACAATTACGTTATTTTACATTTCATTTTGTGTACTGTTAATATGGAAAACTTAAAAATTATTGAAAATGGAGTATGCTAAAAAATTTACGGATAATATACCTATGTATTATCAAAGCAAATATAGCAATGTAATATACTCTAAAGTAAGTATTTAGATAAAGTAGCATATCTCTCTAGGCAAATACAATTTTTGTGTTAATTAACGACTTATGATTATAATGGTAATTGTTATTGACATAATAATAAAGTTGTGATGTGGATTTGTAATGAAAAATTTTGGACGAGAGGCTGCCTAGATATAAAGATTGAAGTGTTGTACCAGGTGCATGGAAAGTCATTACTCGTTTTCTCGTAAAAAGCTTACATAAAAAACATAACTTTCAAGAAAATGGAAAAATGTATTTATGCAAAGTATTGGCCATTTGATTTTACACTTCTTGCTCATCTTTCAAGCAATTTACAGATGCTATCCCAATAAAACTGTTTGTCCTTTGAGTAAAACCATTTCATCGAGCCATTTTCTAACTTCTTCGAAATTGGTAAAGTGCTGCTGTGCAAGTGAGTGCCTCATTGATGCGAAAAGGTGATAGTCACGGGGCAAGGTCTAGTGCGTATAGCAGGTGCGATATTATATCACATCCAAATGCTTTCAAAGCTTCCTCGACAGGTTTTGCTGTAAAATCACTTTACCGTGTTTTCGCACCCATTCTGGACGTTTTTCTCTCAATACCTGGTTCAAATTAGTAATTTGTTGTCGGTAGCGATCAGCATTAACTATATCACCCGGCCTCAATAGCTCGTAATACAGCACGCCACTTTAGTCCCACCAAACACAGAGCATTGTCTTGCGAGTAAAACGATTTGCCCTTGCAGTCGATGGGTTGGCTTCGCCATGTAATAATCATGATTTTTTACGCTTAGGGTTATCGAAATAAATCTGTTTTTCATCGCCCATCACTATTCGATACAAAAATGACTTCTGATCATACTGTCGAAGCAGCAATTCACAGATGATTTCTCGATTTTCCATTTGCCTGTCATTCAATTGATGTAGCACCCATTTTCCCATCTTTTAGATTTTTCCCATTGCTCGTAATCGGTTGCTAATCGTTTCTTGGGCCACATTTAACGCTTCTGCCAATTGTTTTTGAGTTTGGATTGGGTCTTCATCCAATAACTTTTGCTGTTTCGCATCATCAAACTTTTTCAATCTATCAGAACGTTCTTTGTCTTGCACAAAGAAATCATCACTTTTGAATTATCGAAACTACGTCTCACATGTTTTTATGGTTGGAGCATGCTCGTCGTAAGTTTCTACAAGCAAACGATAACTTTCACAGGCTTTTTCCTTTTGGTTAAATAAGAAAAGTAATGCGTGCCGCAAATGCAATTTTTCAGGCACGAAACTCGACATTTTCAAAGAGGTATAAATCTATGGTAGTGTTACTTGAAGCTTGATGTCAGTAGATTAAAATGGTATATCTGTCAAATCATAACATTGCATACTTAAGCCTAGCGACATCTGTTAGAAAAACCGCTAATGACTTTTCGGTACACCTGATACAATTGATTTTCCAACTGCTTATTACCAGTTCGCTCATTTTAGAATACTATTATTTTATGAAATGTTTTCTAAAATAGCCTTCCACTTTTTTTGGATTATCAGCTATCTTGTCAAATGTAGTTTTTTTTACTATTTAGCTTCTTTATAAATTATATATGGTTTGCCAAGTCCATTGGTTTATACCGAAGACATAAAAATTTATTCGGAAATTATTTCCAGTGGTAACGCTTATAAAATTCAACGCAATCTCAATTTTTTAGCTGAATTCTGCTTTTTTGCTGTGAAACTTCGCTAAACACTTAATTGAAACATCTTCACGATACTCTTCTTCCTCGAGTGTGAGCAAACACTGCACCCATCTTGCACACAGCTTTCTCATGTCCAAATATTCAGATAATATGCGCTGTACCGCACTTTTCGAAATGCCTACTATGTCTGCTAGCTCGTGTACTCTCAGTCAACGATCATCCAGTACCGCTTTGTGGAATTCCTTCACCATTTGGTCGACCACTGCGATGCTCGTCTTGGCAGCTCGTACGGCCTCGTTTAAACCCTGCTATCCAATATTTCACTATTGTAAACCAACGAGCAGACTCACCCAGTGTAGAATCCAGTTCAGCTTTTATATCGGTTAGGCTGAGGCCTTTGAAATAAAAGTATTGTATCACGTAACGATGAATAATTTTCTCCACATTTACAAATTCACTGAAAATGTTCTCTATTGATAGCTGCCAAACAAATATTAAACAACGTGGCATCTTTAAACTTGAAACATATGCTATATAGATTGTGAGCTTTCTAATATAGTGATATTTTTCAAACAACTACCGCCATCTCTAGGTCAGGCTGGGTACTTATGGCATAAATAAAAACATTATTAGAAATTATTTTTAAATTAAATAGACAGAAAACACGAGACATAAACAATCCTGGCCCAATTAAATACTAGCATATAAATTAATTTATACAGAAAATGCTATGAATGTAATTTATCGCTTTTGTAAATGTCAATATCACTTGCTAGAGAGTTTAATTCTTTAGACATTCGATTAATTGGAACATTATAACCATAAATTGTGCGATGGAAAGGCAATACTAATAAATCTTCATTACAAGATTTCAGTCTAGGTATGTACATACACGTATTCTAAACAAAGAAAGAAGAGGAGGGAAAATTAAGCAGATATAGTTTACGCCGTGCGGAAAATGATTGAAAATTCAGAATTTGCGAGCGTTCAAAGGAGATTTATCAATATTAAACAAAAAATAATTGACGAATTTATTTATACTTTTGGATAATTATTTAATTAATTTGGATAGTTGTTTTCAAATTGAACCTCAAAATGATATGCTTCCTTTTAGGTATGTGAATAAGATGTAATAGCTATTATAAACTTTTTAGACACTAACTGAAAAAAGTGATAATTGAAGTGAACTTTTAACAGTACAAAATTAAATAAAAAATGTTTAAAAATACATTCATTTATTTCTATCAATAAACATTAAAATTTTCCGTATTTGCAGCTATATTCATTCCGTTTCTTCCAAGCATTTTATTAGATGATAAATTGCATTAATAGAGTCTATTCTAAACCATTTAGACATTGACTGACAAAGTGTTAATTAAAGTGAACAGGCAACAATACAAAATTTAATCAAAAATATTAAAAAGTAAAATTATACGTAAATGGATAGAAGCACGTATTCAATTTGATATTCTCTATGTAAATAATTTTAAAAATATTTTGCACATGGCAATTACATATTGTCTTATTATACTTACGCTTTTGTATAAAATAATATAAAATATTTAAATAATCAACTCAAGGTATAAGCCTTATGTTGATTGTTTAAATATTGTAAATTGTATTATGTAATAATATTATTATATTGTTAGGACAGACATGTAATAAATTTTAAATGTCTAGGGAATAGCAGCAAAGAAGTTCCCTGTACTAAACTATTATTACAGGAACTATTTTTGAAAATTATTAACGTTTGACTTGCTGTTATGATATTTCTTTATTAATATTCTATGTTAAATTATTTCGTGTATTTATTACCGCCACAATTATGTGTCACGACAAAATTAATTTTATCAATACACATGCTATCATTTACTCAAATGTAAATAATAAACCTTATCAATGTTGCCTGCATAAATTGCAGGTCTTCGCTATTAAATTAGGAAATTTGCAATCTAAGTAAAGTTATGGTAAATGTATGTCAAGTATGTGTCAGCGTTTTGTAAAAAAATTTTAAATTAATTACTCAATTACATTAAAAACGTAACAAATATAATTTAACATGCTTGTGATAGTGATAAATGCGGCTAACAAGGTTAAAGATAGAAGAGTTTTGAAAAATAGTGCAGGAAGAGATAGAAAGCACTATATGTACTACTTTAATGTTAATGTAAAATAGATACTAACCCAGAAAGAACAGCTATATGTTATGTGTTTGGAGAGCTCAGCGGAAATTTGAAAAACAATAATGGTTGAAGCATAATTGGTTTGTTGAAAGACAATTCTTTCTTATAACGCCACAATATTTAGAAATATACTGGAAAAGTGTCCAGAAGAAATGTGGGAATCCATGTTTAATATTCTATTAGTAGAGAGAAGTTTCAAGAAAAAAAATTATTTTACCTAGTGATACAGTGTCCCTCTGTATTTGTGACTTCACTATTCACGTATTAGATTTTAATATAGTGACAAGTCAGTTACTCTTCCTTGTTTCTCCTAAGCGTGTATGTGTATTATTTAGGTAAGAAAGCATCTTTACTAAAGTTACGTACAAAATGCCATCTATAAAAAAAACGGTTTAAAAAAGTGTTAGATTTAAACAGAAAGATAAAAGTTATATGCCTCGAACCTAGGGAAAGCATCATAGGTTGCGCATTCCGCATTTATGAATCTACTGTGCAAAGTATATAACTCAGAAAAACACTACAAAACAATCTATACGTAAATATCTACTCTTCTACGAAGATCATCAAAATAGTTCCTAGCCCAATAATTGGAAAGTTAGAAAAACTTCATATGGAATAAGTAGAAGGCAGCAATTGAAAACGAATTTATTCTGGAACTACTCGCAGAGCAAAACTTTTGTATTGCCACTTAAAAACGGACTTTAGAAAAAATTATGAAATTCATTGCAGCAGTAAGCGCTGATGAAAATGCAGCAAAATTGCACATTAAAAGAAATTAAAGATACGCAAGGATTCACCCTAGACCACATTTTCAATGCAGAGGAGGCAGGTCAAATTAGAGATTGAGCAGATTAAGAAAAATTATCAGAAAAAGATAATCCAAAAGAACGGACGCATTTAAACCAATAGATATAGATAAAGTATTAAAGGTGTTTGGAAAAATAATCGCAGCAGCTGCGGAGGTGTGTAAGATAAACAAAACAATGTGTACGATAAGTTAACGTATTGGTGGAACAACCAAGGAAAACATGAAATTAAAAAAACAATTATGAAAATAATATTTAACTAACAGACAAAATCCCAGGCGATTAAGCTATTTCTCAAAATATGACAAAAAGTAAAGACGGCAATAAAGGAAACTACAGTAAAGTCATGGGAGGTTTTAGGACTATAACTGAAGAAAAACATCTCTCATAATGCGAAAATGTTATATCATATCTTAGACATCTGAAAAAATAGAAGAAAAATCCCCTTAGAAATATACAAAATAAGACAAAAGTGTTTAAGATTTTAAACTAAAAAAGCTTAAATATGTACGTATGTATATGGAGAAAGACGGTTTAAATTTGTCGCGCAGAATAATGAACCTAGCGTGGAATATGCAAACAATACCGTTTGAATGGTTATGACTGTTATAACGCCAATCCATAAAGCAGAAGGTCTGAACGACTATAATAATTTTAATCTTTACTCTGCGTGGCCTCTAATTTATATGAACGTATGCTAAAGGAGTATATTAAAGAGAAAATAAAAAGCTTTGCAACTAGATATTTGTAATAAAACAAATTGCAGAAAATTACAGCGACGAATAAGAAATTATTTGATTTAGAGAAAGCTTCTGGCAGCCTATAACACGAATAAGTAAAATAGAGAAATAAGTGAGAACTTAATTGAAATAATTAAATATTAATAAAAATACACGGAATGTAAACGCGTCGGTGGGAAAATATCGGGAAACTTCATAGCAAGTAGATGAAATACTCGATCCGTTTTTATTTATAATAATTATGGATGAAAAATAAACGAGGTGGATGAAGACACCAAAAGAACGTATCTGGGATACAGAAAGCTCAAATTAATACATAAAAGAGAGCTATTATATGTAAACACTTAGACAATAACAAAAAGGAGTATAAAGGTAAAATGGAGAAATGGTTTAAGTGCATGGCAAAATATTGAGTTGAGGTTTATGGAAAAAGTAAATAACAAGGCAATTATGTAAGAACTAATTTAGACAAAAGTATTTTTGTTAGTAAGATTAACGTTGTGCCAAAACCCTAAAGTAAACATTCGAAATGATTGCGATTCATGTGTTATCAAATTTGTTACTGTTACTGGAAACGTGGATCGCTTTAGCAATTTGTTCTTAGGAAATTTAAACTGTCTGATTATTTAGGAAACTCTTAAATATTTAAGACATAAAATTTAAAAAGTGGTGTTCATAACTTCTACCCTTCAAAAATCTCCGAGAGAAATAATTCAGAGCAATAAAGTCTGGGAATCAAACAGGGCATTCCAGAACATCTGTTTGGCCATTTATCTGCAATTTAAGAGTTCCATAAATAAATTTTACTAATTCAGAAATTAATATTGAGTACGCATAAAATATTTTTAGATATTTTAATGATTAAATTCACTAAAAGAAAACGACGAGCAGCTTCCTAAACCAACTTGTTTCATAGAAAACTTGGAATTAGTGCAGTAAAATACAGAGTTACAGGTGATTAAAAAGTATAGTATAAAAATAAAAAGCAATTTAAAATACACAATTTCACGGTCGCATTGCTTTCAGCATTAAAAAATTTTCCATTTAAAATTAGTTATTTCGAAACGTTAGTCATAAACAACTAATTTAGAAAAGAATTGATGCTGATAATGCAATTTTACTTATTAAATATCATGTATACCTTATTATTTATTCATACGTTACAAAATATAATCGTATATTTTTATTATTTACATAATAGATGATCAAATTATCCTTAATCTACATACATCTTGCGTACGTATCATTAGTTCTCGTCGTCATTTCTCCTTGACAAATGTAATATCACAGTTGACCTTGTTCATTTCTAATAAATGAGAGCGAATGAAATTACTATAACAATTATTATATAACTTGAATAAGTGTTATGAGATTAAATTTTATAATAGAATTGTGAATTTTTAATCTATTTCTCGAAGTGGTCATTCAATAATAAAAAAAGTATATGTAAGAATACACAAATTAATTAAAATGAACCAAACCGTGCAATTAAATGTTCATCAAAGCAAACACTAAAAGAAAAAATGGAATCTCTCTATATAGTTACCGTTCCAATGGTTGCGATTCTTTAGGGTCCTTTAATTATGCTACAGTAGCCAGTAAAATAAATAGCGAAACCTATTTGGTTGTTTGCAAAGTATTTTTCTTTTCTAGCAAGATCCAACTTTATTCTAAAGTCTACTATCACAAAATTTTAACATCTTATATTTTAAGCAGTCTTTAAAAATTTTTTAATTGCTGCTTATTTTTTTTGCCGTGGTTTTGAAAATAGAATATAAAAAGGCATATTTTTTATTAGTTTTTTGTTAGCGGAAAGTTAAGAATGCATTCGACGTAAAAAAAATTTGTATGAAGTATGTGTGGAGATATTTGAACAGAATGCCAATACCAAAACAGGAAATTTCACTCTTGTAATTTGGATGTTGACAATGCACCTCGTTTTGAAAGGCCAATTGAAGCTGATGAGGACAAAATAAATATACTGATTGAATCGCACCATTGAATAATAACACGAGATTAAATTTGTCGACATCACAATTATGTGGAACGACTTGATTTCACATCAAAGCTGGATATTTGGATCCTATATGTTCTCGAAGAAATACATTTTCTCCGTTGCACCATCATCTGTTATTTACTGATAAAAGAGAAGAAAATTATCCATTTCTGAAACGACTCATAACTGAGAATGAAAAATGGATACTTTTCAAAATGTTGCACGAAAATAATCGTGGAGCAGAGAAGATGAACCAGCTTGAAGTTGATATTCATTAAAATAGGTGATGCTCTCTGTTTGGTGAGATTTCGAGGGTATTGTTTTTTTGAGCTTCTACTTGACAATTTCACAATTAATTCGTAAACGTACTGTCCTCAATTGAACACATTTGAGTGATTGTATGTAACAGAAGCGGCCACAACTACTACAAGATATTTAGTTTGTCACCATGATAATGGCAGACCTCGCGCAAATTTAATAACTCATCAGAAGCTATTACAGCTTGGATGGAATGTGCTATTATACACGAGAAATCTAATCGCCTATTAGAATCATAATTTTCAACAGTATTTGAAATTCGTTATTTCCAAGAAATCTACGTAACAAATCCGAGATTTCATTAACCAGTTGAATGCTGAAAATAGTTTGTATGTTGTGAAAATAATTCTTTGATGTTGTACTAAAATTTCCAAATTTAAGTCATAAATATATACATCTTAATGCAAGTGGATCGTTTATGGATTACAATTCTTCACCGTATAAGACACCGTATACGGTGTCTTATTCTCATTGATTTCCTAGTCCCTAGAATTTCCTTTCGTTCTTTAAATACTCGGTCTTCATCGTTTTCCCGAAAGAACCTCTTTTTGAGTTCCTCCTGATCAACAACATATCGTAATCGCATAAGGTTGATATATAACCCCTTTTCATATTAATGTTCGTACTCTGTATACGCATTTCGACAACTAAGTTGTCATCATCAGCAGATAATTAAACAATGTCGTACCTGGAAAACTACGGCAAAAACCCCTCGAAATTCATATATAGAATACTAAAATTAATGTGGAAAGTGGTTATACATCAACCTCAAGTGATAAAGTTAATCAACCCCAGGCTCCATCAAAATTACTAACAGCATATCATGTAGCTGACTTACATTACAGAGCCGTATTATTTTCGTCATTATAACAGTAATTTGGAAAATTATATTGTATGTTACTATCAGTGGCGGCTCGTGAGTATTTGACATGGTGAGGCAGATAGAATAATAAATATTCAAAATTGTTTACAATTGATTAATAAACTCTATATACCTACTACATATAAAAACAGTTTATATATATTTATATATATATATATATATATATATATAGGGCTTCTAGTACAAACAGGGCTGCCAGACGTGAACTGAGCCCTATATCGCGCCCCATTCGATTTTTAAGGGAAAACGAAGTTTCAAAGCAAACCCTTGTGAAACGAAAATAAATATTCTAAAAAATCAAACAAATTCTAAAAACATTAATCGAAAATAAGAACTTAATCTTCTAGGATTTAAAAATAAAAAATAAATACATTCCTATTATAATATAAAATTTAATAATATAACAAATATATACATATATATGTATATATATTGTATAAATCAACAACAATCCAATAACAAAATTTCAAAATTACATGCAAAATGAAAATATTTTAAAATACAGAGAATTTCCTTTATTGGCATTGCACGTAGAATTACATTTAATAGATTTTACTTCTTGTATAGCAAAGGTATCCTCCGGTTTTTTGTGTTAGCAAAATAATCAATTACATCATTATAAAATCGTTCATCCCTCGTCATCGTTTTAACCAATTCCTTTTCGATTGCAATTAGTGCACAGTTACTAAGTCTTTGTTGTCCAATTGTATTTCTAACATACGATTTTATACGTTTCAATGTGGAAAAACTTCGCTCAACGGACGCGGAAGTTACCGATATGGTAACTACTATACTTAGCAATTTAAAAAGTTCTGGCATACAGATGGCTAACTTTTGTTCGTGCATAAATCTTAACATTTCACATGGTGTTTTAGAATTACCAAGGAGTTGCATGTCACTATAAATAACAGCTAATTCATTTTTTAATTGAATTTGATCAAAAAATTTATATTGTTCAAACAAATTATTTAAGAGCCTCTGAGGAAATGCCTTCGAATATTCTTCAAATTTACTTTCTGTTAATAAATCAAAAAAAGCAAGTTTTTCTAAATCAATAAATCTAATTTCAATTTGACTAATAAACGTATCTAGAATTTCGAAAAATAATTTTCTATAATTTTGTTTAGTATCTGGAACGTCATCAATTCTACGCCTTTTATGTGCAACAGATTCGTCAGACATCGAATTTTCGTATACAGTACTGAAATATGTATTACACTCCCGAAATTCTCTAAACTTATCAAGCAAAAAACGTAATTATTATTATTATTATTGAAATTTCTGTTAGACTTACCGTGTATTGTAAGAGATTTTGATAAACCAGGGTTTGGTCTTGGAAGGTTTTTGACATATAATTGATCTTCTACCGATAGAACAACGAACGTATTTCTTATTAAAAAATCTACAATGTCTTGTGTATTTCTTACATTTTCTAAATCCATATTCACAATTTTTAAATCACTGAAAATATCACTAAACAAATATTAAAATATTTAACCTAACTTTGTTATTCCCCCAACTGCTGTAATTTGCGATTCGGGCCGAGAATGTCAGCCTCGAGTATATTCGGTAGTTCGGCGATTGTGATTCGATGAGAGGCTCAGTTTAAATTGGCTTCAGATTGATATCTAAATAATATCTACTTGAAACAATAAAAATACTCCTGTTAAAACTTAAAACATATTATTTGCGTGGAGTAAATATTGAGAAACTGTACAAGAAGAATGTAAACCTTTAGACATCTTCATATCATTAAATAAATACTTAATTTATCCTATTAATAATGCTTTCTATATTATTAAAAAATTCAAAAATCTCACAATAAAGTTAGAAAAATCTATTAACTTTTTGAATATTTTTTCTTCTTTGTTATCTTAAATATGTAGCTAATACTTTACTGTAATTTCCATAGAAATTGAGAATTTTTTGACTGCTGTAGTGCGTTATAAATTTTCAATGAGAGGCAATGAGTGGCCGGGCCTCAAATATTCGTGTTTAGTAGGGATATACATAGATCAAGCATGAAGTTGGTCGGGGCAAGTATACGCGCTCGTACATTCGCACGAAATTAAAATGAAATGATAAATTTGTACTTTGCTTGTAATGCCGGTTTATTTAAAACTATTTTCTTATTGTTTATAAGATAAATTCTGAATAAAAGATGATAATTAATTTATAAAGAATTTTAAAAGTATACATATTATTCTTGTTATAATTCCAAGATTTAGATGGTGAGGCACTGCCTCACCTGCCTCACCTGACCAGCCGCCACTGGTTACTATACTATGTACATACCATGAAGAATTACTGAACATTATTCAAACCCTTTCCACAGCATACCAGCCTTTAGAGTAGGTATAAGGTGATCCTACTATAGTATTTCATACAGATATACAATGGTTTCGCTCTTTAAACCTGTCCTTTAAATAGGAAACTGTTGTAAACAGTTGAAACTTATTAGTATTATTAGTAATATTATTACATTGAATTTGATCTTTCCTCGAAATCAATTCGTTATATATTGTATGTAAGTACTAAACATGCATATTAGCAATTCACATTTGTACCGAAAGCATTAACTGAATATACATATGTATGAATAGTTGAAAATGAATTATGGTATATATTTTTAGATTATTAAAAAATGTAAACACATTAAAAAATGATAAATATTTGCCTTTCTTTTTGTTGAAAGTTTGACCTCCATAGTATTACAAAATTATATATAAAAAATAGATTAAATAATGTTTATAAACGTTTTTATTATTGAAATGGAACGAATTAAACTTATATATACTTTGAAGAACTTCTTCGTTAATTATAATTTGATACCAGACGTAAAATTTTAATGTGTTTTACTGCGCATAAACATATAAATTTCTTGAAAACAAGTGTAATACATATAGACTTATTTTATTTTTAACTATGGTAAGCATAGCTTTGCAACAACAAGGGAACTTTAGACAGATTTAAAACATGTTTATGTAATGAAGTTTTAACATATTTAATCTTATGTACAACCTTGCTAACAAAATTGAAATACGATCCGTTCGTAAAAGAGCAGACACTTTTTCTAGAATATTTCAGAATTTCGCATAATTATTCGCTATAAAATATGTGAAAATTACTTTTTAATTAGAACTCTCTGTATACATATTTTACAAAATGTTATTATTTGGTGCGCAACTAATTCTCGCTGTTTTTTTGATGAAAATGCAACTTTATTGTGAAAAAATGTTTACAAATGAATCATTCAAAATCTTGCCCATCGCTAGCGACAACTTTTTCTCATCTTTCTGGCAGGGCTCGAATACCGTCACGGTAGAAGTGTTCGTCTTTTGAGGCTATCCACGAATCAAGTCATTTTGAGATGTCTTCATATGAGCGGAACTGCTGATAAGCCGGACCATGTGCCATCGGACGGAACAAGTAATAATCGGACGGCGCAATATCTGGAGAATATGGCGGGTGGGGTAGGACCGCCCATTTGAGCATTTCTAAGTAGGTTTTAGCGAGTTCGGCAACGTGAGGCCGAGCCTTGTCATGCTGTAGAATCACTTTTTCGTGCCTCTGCTCGTATTGTGGCCGCTTTTCGCGCAGTGCTCGGCTCAATCGCATCAATTGAGTTCGATACCGTTCCCCAGTGATGGTTTCGTTCGGTTTCAACAGCTCATAATAAATAACACCGCCCTGGTCCCACCAAATACACAGCAAAACCTTCGCAGCGTGAATATTCGGCCGAACCGACGACGTAGAAGCGTGACCGGGCAGTCCCCATGATTTTTGTTCTCTTTGGGTTGCTGTAATGAATCCATTTTTCATCACCCATAACGATGCGATGAAGAAAACCCTTCCTTTTTTGCCGCTGGAGCAGTTGTTCACTTGCGAAAAAACCACGTTCAACGTCTCTTGGCTTTAAATCATAAGAAACCCAAGTTCCTTGTTTTTGAATCATTCCCAACGCATGCAATCGCTGGGAAATGGCTTGGCGGATAACTCCTAATGCTGAAGCAAGCTCTTTTTGCGTTTGGCACGGATCCTCGTCGAGCAATGCCTCCAATTCAGCGTCTTCGAAGGTTTTTAGTCTTCCTTCACGCGAACGGTCGTCAACATCGAAATCACCGTCTTTGAAGCGGCGGAACCAATCACGGCACGTTGTTTCACTTAGAGCAGCATCTCCGTAAACTTTTTGGAGTTCTCGATGCGCTTCAGCCGCCGTTTTCTTCGAATGAAAGAAGAAAAGCAACACTTCTCGCAAATGACAATTATTTGGCACAAAATCAGACATTTTCGTACAACTAAAAGTATATGACGCAAAAACAAAATCATTAATGTGTCAAAGCGGTTTGTTTACCATTTGTCTAAGCTTGGTTCATGACGTTTTGGTTATGTCACAATCGACCAGCACTTACTACTGGAGCCATCTCTTGAAAAATAGCGAGAACTTAGTTGCGAACCTAATAATATACGCACTGTGTTCTAAAAAGATGGCTAAAAACAAACAGTAACTGCTACGAAATCTTAAAAAACATCATTTTACTCATTCGGAATATTTCCTTATACAGCATAAATACAATGATGTGTATATATATATAGTAGAAAGTGTATAAAATGTCGCTGACTGCAATGGTGTTGAAAGTGTTCGCTGGTGACTGTTATAAATAATGCAAAACGGTGTGATTTCATTGTTAAATGCAGCTTAAAAAACACAAAATATCGATCCAAGTCTGGTGAATACGATCTGAATTTAATTGGCCAAAGTTCTTCAATCAAAGTGTGAGAAATTCGTGTCTTGATAATCCAAGTGCCTTTCCTATTATTTTTTTTAAAGATATTTTGAAATCCTCGCGAAATTAAATTCTATGTACATTTTACTTAGTCAAAGTTCTGTAGGTGATCAAGGCCGATGCTACTTATATAATCTTTAGGATTTTGTCGTGTTGTATATACTGCGACTGCGATTTCTCTCCATTGCTATTTTCCATTATATACGTCGTTGGGTCACCGGTGCGTGGTCGTAATGCTCCATTTATTGTCAAACATTGCTGAGTCTATAACCATTGTCAAGATTGAAATTTTGATGCTTTTCTATCTCGATGGCATCTATAATGATTCTTCTATAGCAGCTAATACTTGTTTTTACAAAGTTTACTTTATATTCTTTTTCATGAATATGTTCTGCAATCGCTAATTGTCCAATTCTTTTTCTTCGTATGTCACTCTGAAGTTCTTTAACTTTTTGTTCAATCGATCTTCGTGTTTATCTGATGTAGCTCTCCCTGCAGTCACACACTAATTCGTAGAGTACTTCTCTTTTCGTTCGTAGTAATTTGTCCTTGGTTCTAGAAAATTTTGATGAACTTAAGTTGTGGTACTAAAACATACTTTTAAATATAATACTTCTTTCTCGGTATCCTTCCCATCTTCTCAGTGACTGTAAAGATGTAAGTAGAGCGAATCCTTTAGTTAGTTTATATTTTCTTGCAGGCGTTTCTGTTCTGGGCTTCCTGAAATCTCTTTTTATTTCCGTATTGCTACACCCATTCTTATCCAATGCATCCTTGACGTGTCGCTTTTTTTCGTACAAATATTCGGCGTTGCCGATCGTTCTTACTCTACGCGTTTTAATAAGAGCTCTCTTCTATTTAGGATGAAGACGGAACATGACATGCAGGTATTTATTAGTGTGAGTTTTTTCCCATGTTGTAGCGTTCCCGATTATGTGCTATATTTAGTAGTTTTTTTTCTTCCTCTCCTTTTACTTCCATCGTGTATTTTATAGAGACGTGTTATCTGTCAATGCGATCGCAAAATTCATGTAGTTTTTCTCTTCTATGTGACCAAATCACGAATATGTCGTCGGTGTATCTTTATTTTACTTGATCATCATTTCAATTGATCGGCCTGACTCTTTATCATCACTTACTATCGTCTGTGAATCGTGAATACCATTCAGACACTTTCTTATAGCATAATAAAAAAATCATTTTTACTATATAGTTCAGCTAGATTCCACACTATTGCTTGTGTATACAAATTTTAGTGGCTTTATTACTTACCATGAGACTATGCTTGCTCGTTTCCAGTAATTAAGAATAATTAACCAGGTGTTCTTATTTCCAGGACTTAATTTCTTATTTTGTAAGCCTGATCGTTTTTCATTGTTGTTTTTTTAATAAAAGATAATAAAACAATTTTAATGCTTTTTTTTCTCTTTTCTTTTTTCATTTGCTATTTCAGGTATCAGAAGCATTTTTAAACTTACCAAACACAATCACCAAGACATTTTAAAAATTCAGTAAATAAAATATAAATTTTAATTCAGTTTATAAAATCACAATAATATAATTAACCTATACAGGATTACCTACTTTTTTTATAATGTTATCTTTTACTGTTTGATACAAACTTCATTATTTAGTTCGTTATTAATGGATTATAAAAAGGAAAGTGATCGATTTACTAAAACACATATTTCTAGCTTTAGCAAATATATTTAAGTAGTGAAAAATGAAAATTGTGTGATTTAATGCAAGAATATTTTAAAAAATTCATGAAGGCTAGTAGATTTTAAGAGAATTGTTATTCAGAGCAAAAATGTTTGAAAATATTGGGTTATCGGGTCGTAACGTATTTTTTCTATGTTTTTCGTAGGTTATTTATTAATATAAAGAAAGGATTAATCAATTATTTGTATATTTTCCTCGGTGAACTTCATAGTTCTTAGGAAAATCGTATACTGCGTGTTTTGAAGAGAACTAAATTGAAATCTAAAAGCCCAAGCAGCATGTCTCATTGTCGTGAGTAAATACTACTCCTTGCGACTAAATAAAGCATCACCAAAGGTTCACCGAAAACGGTGGTGGCTCAGGAAAACGTCGATGCTGTGCGTAAGATTATCGACGAAGATTGGCATATGACATATCACTAGATTGAAGCATTATTCAAAAAATTTTGCATAAAGAATTGTGTTTAAAAAAATTAGTTTCCCGCTGGATACCGTATCTGTTGACCAAAGAACAGAAGGCAACTAGGATGAATTGGAGTCGAAAAACTCTAGAGCACTTCAACGCCGGAAACTCTAAAAGCGTGTTCAACATTGAATTACGAATTTATTCATACGAGCCAGAAAGTAAATGCCAGTCGAGTGTTTGGGTGTTCCAAGGTGAAGAAAAGTGGACAAAAGTCATTCGTTCTCGAAGTGTCTCCATAAAGATGGTCGCGACATTTGTCTCGAAAGTAGGTGATGTAGCAACAATTCCTCTACAAGATCAAAGAACTGTTAATGCCGGTTGGTATACAACAATTTGTTTGCCACAAGGCATCGCTGAGCTTCGAAAAGCCAACCCCAAACGACGAATCATTCTCTACTAAGACAACGTAAGTTCGCACACAGCACGCAAGACAATTGAATTCTTAACGCAACAAAACTTCTGATTGTTGGACTATCCTTCGTACAGTTCGGACCTAAGTCATCAAGAATGGACTGTGTGGGTTCAAATCGTCAGAAGGGGCAGTCGATGCCTTCGAAAACGCAATTTTGATTGTACCAACAAACGAGTGGAACAACTACTTCCAGAGTTGGTTCGAGCGCCTTAAAAAGTGCATTAGTATTCGTGGAGAACACATGGAGTCTTTAAGTTATCTACTGTTTTAGTTCAATTTTATATGTAAAACTTAAAAGGCAACCCACGGTTAACGGTATAGACTTTCTTTATTTTTGGAATGAGTAAAATTTAGTTTGGATAAAGAAAAAGAACTATTAAATTGTTAGTTACATGTAATCTCTATCTTTGTATATAGAGTGCTTCTACTGTTAATTGGTCACTGAATAATAATAACTATGTTTGTATACCTACTAATATAGAAATAGTTCAGATGAGCTATTTATTATTACTATACACGCACACTTAATAATCTGAAAAATATTAGCAAATTAATTTAATATAAAGGTAATAGTTAAATGGGGGAATTTTTGAAAAGTTAAAATACTTAAAATAACGCATATTGAAGAAATACATTAATATATTAATAATTAAACTTTTATTGCTTATTCAAATGATGAATTTTTTATGTTCAATTTTTAAATCACACTGTATCTACTCGCTATTATTTAATTCAGTATTAAATTATACGAGCTTCATGTTTTTGAAATTTCTTTGAGATAGAAAGTGTCACTTTGATACACGAGTAAATCTTCCTAAAGTTCAATGAAGCGTGTATAACTTACATCAACCGTCCTTGAAATGCATATTTCGTATGTTCGCAAGAAAATAAAATACTTTCCATAAATTTGAACTCATTTCACTTGAGTAGATAATAATATGACAGATATGAAATATGTAGCGTGCGACCTCATAACACATGGATCAATAAGTCCCGAGACTAACCCATAGATGGCGCTCGTAGTAAACCAGTAACCACGTCTTTCTAGAGTACTAACCTTTGCTTGAAACGTGTCAAAATTTTAAGTCGATCGGACCAGAAACAGCTGAGTTATCGAGGTTGGAGTAAAGTCGTTTTGTAGTTTGTTTAAACAATGGAAAAAACCGAGTTTCGTGTTCTGATAAAACATTGTTTTTAATGGGTAAAAACACCACGCAAGCAAAACAATGGATTGAAAAATGTTACCCGGACTCTTGTCCATCAAAAGCAAGGATTTGTCGGTGGTTTGCCGAGTTTAAACGTGGTCGTACCGACACAAATGACGCGGAACGCTCGGGTAGACCTGTGGAAGCCGTTTCACCGGAAAATATGAGTGAAGTGACAAAAATTATAATGAAAGATCGTAAAGTGAAGCTCGGTGAGATTGCTGAGATGGCACAGATATCATATGGAAGTGTATTTACTATCCTTCATGAAAAATTGAGCATGAAAAAGGTTTTTTCCAAGTGGGTGCCGCGATTGCTCTCGATGGAACAAAAACAGCAACGAGTCGATGATTCAGAAAGCTGTTTATCGCTATTTACTCGCAACAAAAAAGATTTCTTGCGTCGTTACGTGACCATGGACGAAACATGGATACATCACTACACTCCAGAGTCGAAGCGGCAGTCATCTGAGTGGCGCACAGCTGGCGAAAGCCGTCCGAAACGTCCGTCCGAAAACGCAGCAGTCAGCTGGCAAAGTCCTGGCGTCAGTTTTTTGGGATACACACGGCGTGATTTTCATTGACTACCTCGAAAAAGGTAAATCGATCAACAGTGATTATTATATTGACTTACTGGTGCGTTTGAAGGAGGAAATCGCAAAAAAACGACCGCACATGCAGAGAAAAAAAATCCTTTTTCACTAAGACAATGCACCCTGTCACAAGTCGATGAAAACAATGGCAAAATTGAACGACTTGGGTTTTGATCTGCTTCCCCACCCCCCATATTCGCCAGATTTAGCCCCCAGTGACTACTAGCTCTTTGCTGATCTTAAAAAAATGCTCCAGGGAAAAAGATTTGGCTCAAATGAGGAGGTCATCGCTGAAACTGAAGCTTATTTTGAAGCGAAAGATAAATTTTTTTATAAACATGGTATTGAAAAATTGGAAAAGCGTTGGAACCATTGTATCACCCTAAAAGGTGATTATGTTGATGAATAAAAAAAAATTTTGCAAAAAAAATGTTGTTTTCATTGTTAGTCTCGGAACTTATTGATCCATGTGTTATATTCCAATTTGTGATATATTCTTCAGTGCCTTTAAAGGACAAGAACAACAGGCTCATAAGAGCTATTTTTTAGAGATATCACATTTTACATAAATAGAAGCGAACTTTAAGTATAATTTGCAAAATAATTAGATTATTTATGTAGAAGGCCCATTAATGTACAATAAGCAAAATAGACTGCTTTGGGGACTGTTGCAGCCAAACGACTTGAAAGAAAAGTCACCCATTAATAGTTAAACAATATAAGTATATAGAGACGAAATTTTCTACTTGTTAGTATAATTGAACATAAATAACATTCTGATTTAATAACTCTAATTATAACACGTATTTTTGAATTCATAAAAATATTCTGTAATTGTAGAAACGAAGTTGTCAATAGGAAAAAGGTAGCAAATTAATTATTAATGCAGATCAATGATAATTTATAGATACAAAATTATGCACTCTTCTCCAAGATTCCTCATAAGTTATGTAATAATTTCTTCTAATAAATTAGGTAACTAACGGATGATTTTTTAAAAAATTTAAAAAAATAAAAACTTCAATTTTATCGGATATTCTTTTTTATCATGCAAAAGAACCATTCTTGACATTTATTTTTTAAAATTATTTACTTAAAATGTTGGTTGTAACTGCGCCTAACATGGTCTATTCTGAATTTCCAATTTTCGATGACGCGTTCCAACACTTCAAGTGGTATTTGGCGAATAACGCGAGTAATTATGGCAATCATAGCTGGGGCTTATCCATGTAGACTTTGGACTTTACGTAGCCCCAAAGGAAAAAGTCTAAAGGTGTGATATCATATGATCTAAACCACCATTGCATAGGTCCATTACGTGAAATTAAATGTTCACAAAAAATGTTCTCGCCTTCACAGGTTGTGCGGTGAGTAGAGTCGTCTTGTTGGAACCAAATATCGTCACGATCGTCAGATCACGGGCTTCAATTTCAGGCAGCAAATAATTCGGTATCATGGCGCGATAACGGGCGCCATTCGCAGTTTCATTTTTTAAAAAGTATGGACCGATGATTCTATTTGCCCATAAACCACACCAGACGTGGTTTGTTTGGATGTAATGGCAGTTCTTGAACCTCAATAAACAAAATATTAGTTGAAAACAGAGGATCTTCTATGAGCTTTTCAAGAGCCTAAAGACTGAAACGGTAACCATTCGAAAGGTCGACCGCTTTCAATTCTTAAACGAGTCGGATTTTCTATGCTTTTATACCAAGATTCTTACCTAAAATACGCTAAGTTGTGGCATACGCAAGCCAGTTAAAATCTACTTTGAATCGATTCTTCACGGTCATCGCGTACACTCCCAGCTATCATCGCTATATTTTCTACACTACGTGCTGGATGTGATCTATTTGATCGCATGTTATCCAATAATGAAAATTCGTTTCAAATTTTTCGATGGTATAATATAGTGAATTGTGCGTTCAGTAGGACGGTTAGGTAGACCATAAACGCGCGAAATACATTTCTCGTGCAACGCTGATTTTCGTAATGCAGCTGTGCCGGGTTGAGTCGTTCTATAATAAAATGTGACACAGTACTTAACTAAAATAGCATGACGGTTTGACACGACTCACGTTTTATTTGTCAAAAAATCCCTATTTAAAAAGTACATCAAAATGAATCACCCATTACGATAGAGTAAGACTATAATATTAAATAAATCTATTCCATATAAAACGGAAATCTCTTCCTAATACTGTCGCATTGCTTATTATATTCAGCTAGTACTGTTAATTTTGTTTAGTATCCCATAGTTTTTCAATAGAATTTAAAGTAGGCGAACGAGATTACCGTTTCAACTGTTTTTTTAACTTTTTACTATAGAAATTGATTTTTGTTTTTTAAAATGAATAATATCAGGGTGGTTTGCAAAAATTCACATTTTTGTAGTGATATTTCTTCGGCAAAGTTTATAAGAACTGTTTCCAAAAGTTATATGCAAGCACCAAAAATTTTTTATGAAGAAACAAAACAGAGATTTTGTTCCAAATACAAACCATGCCAGTAATATCTTAAAATTTCTTGTAAGCATTATTTATTTCCAGGTAAATTTAAATTCGTTTTAATTGCCTTCCCACTGACATATCACAACCAGATTGATTCTCGCAACTGATTTTTTTGTATATCAAATACTAAAAAATTATCGACAAGATAATAAAAGTGGCCTATTTTCTTGCAATGAGAGTGCAACTACTGTTTTTCATGTACAATTTTATGCAATTGTAGGGTATAAACTTTAAATTTTATTATATGGAAATTGTAAATCTATGTGAAATGATAAAAAAATTCGTTAAAACATTCGAATGAGATTAAAGAGTATAAGTTATAGCAGAAACAACAGGATATATAGGGGAGTATGAAGAAAAATTGAGAATAATTAATGAGGAGGAGGGTGAAAAATTCATCAACTTGGGAACAAAAACCTATTAATAATGAGAATATAGTAAAAACTAAGTATCTTCTACATTTTTATATCGTCTGCCATTAAAAATAAACTTTACAATAGATAAATATTTTAGGTTATGATAACATGGCAATTTTATTTTTTAAATCATAATGCATTATCAAACAAAAAGATACGAGTCCATTAAAAAAAGAACTATCATGTCGTTGGGCGTATTTCCTGCGAAATATTATTCTAATTCATTTCGGAATCCCCCAATTAATAAAAATGAATTAAGAAAAACATGTTAAAAACTACATATTAATACGATTAAGAAAGTAGATATAGAAAATGATATAAAACAGGAATTCATACTATCTCCATTGCTAGTTAATAAATTCAGACTATACATTGAGCAAAGCTATTGAAAAATAAAACGCTATCATTTGGAAATATTTGCATAATAATAAGCTATTAGATATGGAATATGCAAATAGCATATATGCTATGTCATACAAAATAAATGACATGAAAAATATGGTAGTAAAGTTGGTAACATGGATGGGAGTTAATTAATAATTAATTCCAACACAGAATAGAAATAAATATAGTAATCGATAATCTGGATAACCCGTTAGATAGATGGAGACCAAGTGGTGCCGCCACAAGAGTTTTGCTGCTTATGTATTACTAATAATGAAATAGAAGATGTGAACTAGAGTTTGAAAAGAGTATAACAAATCTTTGGACCGCTAAACATCCGGTTCAGAATTGGTATGGTAGCGAAATCTGGGCTACAATCTAAAAGATCTCCGGAAAATTCAAACTTGAAACTCGATAAAGAACGACTTCGGAAAATTGTGGAATATATGCCTAAAAAAAATAAAAGTACGAATAATGATTGATGATCTGTGAAAACTCTAGATGAGTAATGAAAAACATACCTAAATAGTTATAACTAATACCAACGGTGAAATAGAACAAAAACGTCAACAAGCTCTTGGAATGCATACAACATCTGAGGGTCAGCACGAATTAGTCAAAAGAAAAAAAATAAAGATATTTATCAACAACGTACAGTCTACATGGTAGCGAAAGCTGGATAACCGAAAAAATCTTCAGATGATCCCAATTTTAATTAATGAAAATGTTCTGGCTTAACATTATTATTAATAGGAAATTATGGGTAAGAGCGATTCAATAACGAATTATAAAAATAATTTAAAAAAAGTAAGCGGAATTGGTCACACATTAAGAAAGGACAATGATGACATAGAGGAAGGAGGAGAATGCTAGGCTGAATGTTGTAAAATAAGAAAGAGGTGGGGAGACCTGTCAGCCACAGCCAAAAATAACAGAGAAAGGAAGCGCTTCGTAGATAGCTCACACTTCGACGCGGAGTAAAATAGAATTTCTCCATTGAAAGCTTATACTGTTGGCAATTTTTTGTAAGCACCTTTCAAAATATAAGTATACTTGAAAATTATATTATTTTCTGCTACTCCATCGTTAATTAAATACACAGAAATTAATTAAAAATTCTGCGCTGGAGAAGGACTCGAACCTCTATCTGCCGTTTTCTAGACGACTGCTTTACCAATTAAGCCACCAGGCAGTGTAACTTCGAGTCCTTTAACACGTCATAAATCGTATTATGGAACAGATCTAATATTTATTTGAAAACCCCCAGTTCGGTTATGATGTCGTAATTATATATAAATATATAAATTAGTTTCACGATGGGAAATTTAATGAAAATTATATTATTTTCTGCTACTCCATCGTCGTCTAGAAAACGGCAGATAGAGGTTCGAGTCCTTCTCCAGCGCAGAAATTTTTAATTAATTTCTGTGTATTTAATTAACGATGGAGTAGCAGAAAATAATATAATTTTCATTAAATTTCCCATCGTGAAACTAATTTATATATTTATATATAATTACGACATCATAACCGAACTGCGGGTTTTCAAATAAATATTACATCTGTTCCATAATACGATTTATGGCGTGTTAAAGGACTAGAAGTTACATTGCCTGGTGGCTTAATTGGTAAAGCAGTCGTCTAGAAAACGGCAGATAGAGGTTCGAGTCCTTCTCCAGCGCAGAAACTTTTAATTAATTTCTGTGTATTTAATTAACGATGGAGTAGCAGAAAATAATATAATTTTCATTAAATTTCCCATCGTGAAACTAATTTATATATTTATGTATAATTACGATATAAGTATACTTTTTAGAGTGGTGTTATCAAAGAAGACCAATCCTGCGACAGTTGGTTGTTGCGTTTTATTTGCTTTCGATATGCTGCGAATTATTCAGTCAGCTTTTTTAGAAGACTATAAAATCTTTATAAATCTTCTGAAAAAGCTGACAGGATAATCAGCGATACGACGGCGCGTAAGACACCATTACTTCTTTTTATGTACAATTTTAAACAATTGTTACTTTCAGTAACAATTTTTTCTAGAGAAATTTCAAATCTATTCATGTATGTATAATTATAGAAATTTCGTTAGGACATTCAAATAAAAAGGTATAATAAAAAGAGTAGTAGGAATAAGATGAAAGGATATAAGATCTAAAAGTAATTCATAAGATTTTAGTAAATATTTACTACATTCATTAAAAATATTTTGTATAAAGTATTTTTAATTACAATAACACGGTATTTATATTTGGATTTCGTAATTGTAATACACAATTAAAGAAAAGGATTTAAGAGCATTTAAAAATACTACTATGTCACACGTATTTTTCGTGAAATGTCATACAAACAGATTTCAGTTGCTAAAATAGTCGTAAATTTTCAAAACTCAAACAACACAACAAAAACATTGGAACTCACCATCCCTCTTCGTTACGTCCATTGTACCTCTTACGATTAATTTACGAACCGAACGCTTTACCACTGGACGCGAAAAAAAGTTCAACATCGAACATGGAAAAGCAAATTATAATATCAACGATAATCTCCAACAGAAATAGAACTTCTCTTGACGTCACCAACCCCACCTCAGGATTTATAAATACGCTCCCGATGTTTCTGTATGTAAGACTGTTATTTCTCTACTTGAACACTCGAAGTCCTTGGCCTTATATTATCGGGTTCTTTCTTCTGTTGTAAAAGGAAACAAAACGTATCCTACAAAAGAAAAGTTTTTTTGGCGGATTTTAATGATAGAATCAGCATTTGTTTTTTTCTATCAAATGAATGTGTCGTACTTGTTGAAAGAAAGATAAGGTCTGTATACGAAATCTAGTTACAGAAGATATCAAAGACTTACATTTTGTATTAATAATTTAGAAAGAAGAATAGCTTGATGTTTATTCTTTAATACATGTTTGATAACTAATAAATTTTGATTTTAAAAGTTATGAAATTTGGCAATAAAAAAAGAGTTGTCGAAGATTAATTATAAACGGTATTTGACTCCTGTATAAATTGGATTTCGAATTAACTCAAATAACGTATTAACAATACAATCTTCTTTATGATTTCAATATGTGGTCTTATAATAATCAATGTTTAACTATTCAGATTACTAGCTCCTTCAGGATTTGCTTATAACATCAATATTTTTAATAAAGACAATAATATGGTCTTCTAAGTAAATTAATTAATAAACCAAGAGGTTTTTCATTGGGAATCTTTTTCACTGAAGGTGCTGTTAGTTTTAAAAATATTAATGGTGTTTAAATCTACTCAAGAGTTTGAAGTACGTAGGTTGATTTAAAAGTCGTGCGGTTCTGTTGCGTCCCGTAAGGTAGCGTTGTCGGAAATATTTTATCGTATTTTCTGAGATTTTTTTTAGTCCGAGTAGCATTTACAGATTGCTAGCATATGCTGTTTTCTCTTTTTAGTAATCTTTAACATTATGGGAGTAAGTAATTAATGGAAGTAATGCGCGAAAGTTTTCGAGCCATGATTTTCTTCGATTTTAGAGACGGTCTCATTCGACAAGAGTAGATAAAATCAAACGATTGTTTGGTAATGAAGTACCATCCTTGGCAACTGCAGCGTGCATGTGTTTCGCTCAAAGATGATCATCGTGAGGGAGGACCTGCTGCTGCAGTCACTCCAGAAAACACCACCATCCATGATAAAGACAGGCAACCACTGCACATACAGATATATTCGGGCATCATTGGGCATAGGTATGACCAAAAACAGAAGTATACTGCATGATCATCTTGCCGTTAGAAAGCTTTGCGCTGGATATCACACAATTTAACTAAAGCTCAAAAAATGTGCGGATAGACTAGTGCAAAAAATGTTCAAAAAATTCAACCAAGCTCGAGCGAAATCAGTGTACGACATCGTTACAGGTGACCAAAGTTGGATTTATTGTTACAAGCCAGAAAACAAGCGACAATCAGTTCAAGGGTCTTCAAAAAACGAGGAATAATCAACGAAAGTAAGACGCGGACGAAACTCTGGCAAGAAAATGGCGGCTTCTTTTTTCGGACGCACTAGTCATCTTGCCACTATTGCGCTAGATGATCGTCGCACAGTCAATGCTGAATGGTCTACAACCATTTGTTTACTAACTATATTCCAAAAAGTGCGCGAGAAACGACCAAAAGGACGAATGGCGGCATCTCCAACATCAAGAGCTTTTAACCGCTTTACGAACGGAATTGATAACTCATCCGCTTTATGCTCTCGACCTGGCACCTTGTGACTTCTAATTGATTCTTTTTATATCATCCGTAAATTTTTAAAGCAACCTACATAGTATGAAATTCAGCGGTTGGTTCATAATTGCGTCAGGAAAAGAAATTGTCTACATTGGTACTAAAGTAATTGTTATTTAGTGATAAATATGTTTGATTACCAAACATATCATTCAATATCTCAATTTTGTTATGTTTGATCTATTTAATTCTGTGTTAACAATTGATCGACCACAAGCTAATGTCAATTTTTGGAAAACAATCTGATTGTGTAAATATTTAAATTAAATGTTCAATTATCTCTTCACTTTGTACATGGTTTGAGACAGTTTTAGTTTATTTTATATCCCTATTAAGCTAACAGTATGGAAAACAAAACACATAAGATTGAAGGTTGTACATCACCTATAAATGTGCACGTAGTTTCGTATTTATTTAACTGAACACAGTTTATTTTCACATTCGATTTATATTTTCTGCTGTCAGCCATAAATAAAATAGACAATTCTACTAATCTAAAAAATATACAAAGCTGCACATTATTTTCCATTCACGAGTAGGTAATGTTTTCCCAATGCCATGAAAATTAATTGCACCTGAATAAAGCTGATCAGAAAATTTGAATTGAAAACAGTTTTCTGAAAAAAGAGTAATACACTGATATTAAAGGAATATTTTGTAAATTATATGAGTTTATTCACAATATTTTCTTGAAAGTGCAAAGTGTACACCTAAAGCAATAAACTTATGCTAGTATTTGACTGAATTCTGGAAACACTTTTCCCGATTATTATTTGTAAATTCATCACTATCAAAACGTGTTTTCTGATGTAGTTTTTTAAAATACTAAAGTATACATAAAAAGTTGTTATGTGGTGAATATAACTAGACTATTTTTTGTGATTCAAGTTTGATTAAAAGTCAAACTTTCGTGTTAGGATAGTTTATTTAGGCATTTTATGGGTGGGTATAAGAGCTCGGATAGAATTGCTTTTTCTCTTGGATTCCTGTTTCAAAATTTTCTCCATTTCTTTCTATACTGAATATGTTATAGCACTAATGATTTGCCACTCTTCTCTATGGTTTTCCTAACCTCCTCATTCCATGTTCTTGTAAACTTTCTTTTTGTTGTCCTCTTTGTTGATCTTGTTTCATATACTTTGCGTGTTATTTTTTCTTATTCTATTCTTTCACATGTCCAAACCAACCTTAGTTTTGGCGGAAACGTGTTGCTGTTTGTGTTTTGTTTCTGATCCGTATGTTAGGGTAAGGATGCTAAATTTTTTGACGATTCGCACTGTATTTCTTTTTGGTATTTCTTTATTTCCTAAGAAAATGTTTCTGGTATTTTTTAAGATATTTTTGTAGTTGCTGTTCGTTCTAGTATTTCCCTATTCTTCTATTTTCTGGTAACGTTATTCCTAAGTATTTGAATCTACTAGTTCATTGAGTTCTATTGTTTCCTAGATTTATTTCACGTTGCTCTTCTTCTTCTCTAATAAAAATTATTTTCGAATGCTTTGTTGTATATATCTCAGTTTCTATTTCAGGTTACTTCGTTTTTCAAATATTACCATATTGCATAACATGTATCCTTTTACGTTCTGTTTTGTTTCGTACGCTACTTCATCCAATACTATTAAAATACGTATCTGACTCAAATTGCATCTCTTTCTTATTTCATTTTACCTTGAATATACTCGATGCTCAATGTTTTTCTCTGACTTAATTTTTATTATTTTTATATCACTTTTAGACCTTTTGCTCTGAAAATTAAATGATGTAATTTAAGACGAAATATTAAATTATTAACGCTCAGAAAATTAGGTCATAGATTATATCCAAAACTATTAAAATATTGCACAAACATAGAAAAAGATAATTACTTTTATTACAGTATAAATGACAGATTTGATTACACTTATAAAACAGATATGCTATTATTGTTGCTGCTATTTATATATTTTTTTTGAAAACCTGAGAAATAGTGTAATTACTATGGTATTAAAGCAGAAATCTCAGAATTACAATAAACGTTCTATTCTCTTTTAAAATTATTTAATTTACTAGTTTCGCTTAAGTTGTTTTTAACGTGGCTTTTAAGTGTAGTTTCTACGTATTTTGTAAGACAGCCGTCCAGCAAAACAATGTATTTTTGTTTGTTATTATTGCAATAAATTTATGAAAATAGTGCTTTCATTTTCGTCAACAAGAGCTTACTCAGAAATTGAAACGAATCCCAAGGACTCAAACTTTATCATCGAATAAACTACGTAATTCAAAACAAGTAAGAACGACATCCGAAATAAACCAAATCCGGTTGTTCTATATTTAGGAAGTTAAAATATAATGTGTTGGTATCACTGCACGGTTTTCGTGACGTGGCGAAGCATCCAAATCATCGCAGTACGTGGGCGTTCGCTTATTTTTGAGCCTTTAAAAAGTAGTGACCGTTTTACTTTTAGTGGCTAAAGCGCCCACGTATTGCGCGCCATGTGGTTAGTCACGTCCATTAGAATCGCATGGAATGATTCCAAGATATAAATAAATAAGACATGCATCAATTTTTAAATTTTCAATTTTAATGTCGTTTATAGAACTGAAGTGGACACGTCGTTCAAGTTAAACATGTGTGTTGGGCTTGAAAAATATTTTTTAAGATTTTTTAAAAATAGAAAATCGTTTGCATTTGACATTTATTGTACACGAGAAAGAGAGCGATATTGAATAAATATGTAATACAATATTTAAAGTACATCGAGGCAATATTTAATCTAAAGTTATGCCAAAATTTCTAAAATATTTATATTACAGAATACTTTTTTAGAAAGGATATTTATGAGACAGGATTTTTATGAGATATTAGGATATCAAAAATTGCAATTAATTTGCAATATTTTTAGGAATAGAAAGTTAGTGTTAAATAATAATAATATACTTTTTTTAAAAAACAGATGTATAAATTATAAACAAAACTGGGAGACATAAGAAAAACAAAGATGTCGGATATAAAAACTATCTATTAAATGTAAGAGTAGTACTCCTAAACACTGGTACCAGTTATTTAATAAATACCAATTATCCAATAAATTAACTATCTATTAGGTAAATCACATACATTATAACAATTAACAACAAACTTTGAAACTTTTTAAATTTAATAAAACTGATCCTAATTTGTGATGGTACTTATTATTATTAAATGATTTATACCCCATAAAATACATATTCTTTTGAAAGAGTACAGTTTTGTATGAAGATGGAGGAAGGTAACTAACATTTTTGTATAACAGCTCGAACTAAATTTAACAGAAAATTC
Source organism: Dermolepida albohirtum (assembly GCA_031893035.1). Lineage (NCBI taxonomy): Eukaryota > Metazoa > Arthropoda > Insecta > Coleoptera > Scarabaeidae > Dermolepida > Dermolepida albohirtum. The sequence continues at coordinate 295,773 of JAVIWB010003241.1, read as the reverse complement.
TACTACTATTTCGCCAATTCATATCAAGTATAATTCTCAGAGCTCCCTTCAACAACAAGAAAACTCGTTGCGTTTCGAAGCATCTACCCTAATGAATAATATCATATCTCAACTTTGAATAAAAATTAGTGTGATACCAGGTTTTTATGATATTAAAGGGACAACTTTGCTTTAGATTACTTAAAGCATAACATGGAGTACTATAATTACTGATTTCAAATACCATGAAAGCACCATAAATCGTCACCGTGTCAGTCTTTGAAAGCTTGAAGAAGATCCACTCTTTTCGACCAAAATTTTGTTCAGCGATGAAACCCATTTCTGGCTTAATAGCTACATTAGCAAGCACAATTATCATATTTGGAATGAAGAGCAACCCGAAGAAATTTAAGAGTTGCCATTACCTCCAGATAAATCCACGACTCCAAATGAAACAATCCGTATCTTATCGTTTAACAAAAAAGCGTTATAATAAATTAAATAGTTTATCCTCAATAATTATATATGACTTTTAATGACTTGAATTATTTTATTGAGCAGTTAAGTAATGTTATTATCTAATCAATTACATGTACAAAAGATATATTAAAATTGCAAAAAAATTACAATATATTAGTTACAACGAAAACCCAATATTTGCAAAACCAGTGATACAAAATATTATGTCAAAATAAAAAACAAAAAAAAGCCTATCAACAGAAATACTTATATGAGTTTCACTGCTCAAGAGTGGACAACAATTTCTGAATATGATAAATAAAAACTAAAATCTGTCGTAACTCGCGCCTGAATCTATTAATGCTTTACACCCTTTTTAATCTATGTAGTAATTGCCTGAAAAACTTTAGACTCATTTAAACTACAGATCTATTTGTAATACTTAGTTTGTTACCTAAAGCTAAATAGCACTAAGATTGTATTTTTGAATTAAGTCTTTTAAAATTATATATTCGTAATTCATAACTTTCTTATAGAATCAGGAAATAACTCAATCGTCTCTTCTTCCTAGTCACATTTTGCACGAAAGTGTTGCAATGCATCCCAAGCGGTGCAAATGTTTTCTTAGTTGGTAATGTCCAATTAAAGTACTTGTTCTTAAGCATAGATCGCTTCTACTTAACCTCAAGTACTGTGTTGCAGTACTTACGTTTGGATAGTTTGAAGTTATCTTCATAGTACAGCATCTATTGATTTTATCCAATCTTTTAATGACTTTATGATGAGAGATAGTTTTGATTTGATCTTATGTGAGTTATAGTAGATTTTAAGGGGCTCCATATAGTACTTTCTCACAGTCTTCTTCACCAGACTATAAAGTTATCATGACGCTTAATCCATTAGATTGAGACATTGCATAAATGTACATAACACATGGATCAATAAGTCCCGAGACTAACCCATAGATGGCGCTCGTAGTAAACCAGTAACCACGTCTTTCTAGAGTACTAACCTTTGCTTGAAACGTGTCAAAATTTTAAGTCGATCGGACCAGAAACAGCTGAGTTATCGAGGTTGGAGTAAAGTCGTTTTGTAGTTTGTTTAAACAATGGAAAAAACCGAGTTTCGTGTTCTGATAAAACATTGTTTTTTAATGGGTAAAAACACCACGCAAGCAAAACAATGGATTGAAAAATGTTACCCGGACTCTTGTCCATCAAAAGCAACGATTTGTCGGTGGTTTGCCGAGTTTAAACGTGGTCGTACCGACACAAATGACGCGGAACGCTCGGGTAGACCTGTGGAAGCCGTTACACCAGAAAATGTGAGTGAAGTGACAAAAATTATAATGAAAGATCGTAAAGTGAAGCTCCGTGAGATTTCTGAGAAGACACAGATATCATATGGAAGTGTATTTACTATCCTTCATGAAAAATTGAGCATGAAAAAAGTGGGTGCCGCGATTGCTTTCGATGGAACAAAAACAGCAACGAGTCGATGATTCAGAAAGCTGTTTATCGCTATTTACTCGCAACAAAAAAGATTTCTATCAACGTCGTTACGTGACCATGGACGAAACATGGATACATCACTACACTCCAGAGTCGAAGCGGCAGTCATCTGAGTGGCGCACAGCTGGCGAAAGCCGTCCGAAACGTCCGAAAACGCAGCAGTCAGCTGGCAAAGTCCTGGCGTCAGTTTTTTGGGATACACATGGCGTGATTTTCATTGACTACCTCGAAAAAGGTAAATCGATCAACAGTGATTATTATATTGACTTACTGGTGCGTTTGAAGGAGGAATATCGCAAAAAAACGACCGCACATGCAGAGAAAAAAAATCCTTTTTCACCAAGACAATGCACCCTGCCACAAGTCGATGAAAACAATGGCAAAATTGAACGAATTGGGTTTTGATCTGCTTCCCCACCCCCCATATTCGCCAGATTTAGCCCCCAGTGACTACTGGCTCTTTGCTGATCTTAAAAAAATGCTCCAGGGCAAAAGATTTGGCTCAAATGAGGAGGTCATCGCTGAAACTGAAGCTTATTTTGAAGAGAAAGATAAATTTTTTTATAAACATGATATTGAAAAATTGGAAAAGCGTTGGAACCATTGTATCACCCTAAAAGGTGATTATGTTGATGAATAAAAAAAAATTTTGCAAAAAAAATGTTGTTTTCATTGTTAGTCTCGGGACTTATTGATCCATGTGTTATATTCATCAGATTATAATAACAGTCTAGTAACAGCCATGAAGTGCTAACAGGCTTATTCAAGACCGTTACCGCCTGTTTACTATCGCTGTATATTGATATACTTTTGGCCTTTTTACTAAAGTTAGTTGTTGGTTAACCAGTTGAGTTAGGCCAACTACATCTGCCCGAAAGACTAGGAACTCTTTAGATGATAAACCAACTCATTTGTTTTGAAGCCATCCACATATAAATACAAGTCCTGCTTATTTGGGTTTGCTTCCGCAAGCAAAGTGATGACAGTGTAGTGTTCGTGCGCACCTTCTTAATTAACTTCATAATATGTACGGTAACTAGGTGAGGACATCTTACATTGAAAATCGCATATCAATGCCCAATATTTGACGAACTCTAAAGTTTCGATTTGTGTTGGGGTTACGGTCCGAGAAAATGCGGAATGCATGTCGAAATAACGTAAATCAAATAACACAAACCAACAACATCCAAAGATCTATTCACTGATGTAGCATAGAAGAATGCCCGATATATATTTTTTTAAGGAACATACGAAATCATATTTATAATCTTAAATGAGATTAAATTTATTGAATCAATAGTCATTCTGGTATATACACTACCGCTCATAAGTATTTGGTCACCCTTGTTTCTTTACAGTTTCTATAGAAAAGTTGTAATTACAAAATTTATTTATGTAGTAAGAAATGGTTTCATAGTAAAAATTAAAAATCTGTAAAAGCTTATTCAAAAATAGTTATGCGATTACCCTATTATTCACAATGAATGATAATACCCTAATAAAACTCCAGGTAGAATAATTGCACTTAAGGGATTAGATCCCTCGATTCTTGGAAATTTTCGATTGTCATGGTTTTATTTTAAGGTAGGGTGTTATTGTAAATTATTAAGTATCTATTCTTGGGTATTTTGGCAAAATTGCAGTTAGTTTTTGTGAGGTGCTCATAGTGATAACATCGTGTTTCGAAGTTCAATCAGTTAGAAATGCCTAAATGGAAATAATTGAGTGTAGAAACACGATCGTTTATGATTATAAACATACCATAAAACTGGCGAAAGCAACCGCGAAATTGCTACAGAACTTAAATTACATCAGTCCAAAATGCCGCGAATGTGGAAGTGTGTTGAACAGACCAAGGGCAACAACCTCAGCAGAAGATCTTGCAATGGTGGTAACAAGCAAGAAAAATAGACGAAAAACAGCCCCAGAAAACACACCAGAAATAAATGCTGTTCATCGAAAACCCTTAGTGTTTCCACAATTAAACGGCGATTACAAGAAGCCGGTCTTCATGGACAAATTGTAATGCGGAAGTGGCCTCTACGCAAGCAGAAAGTTTAAAGTGAGCACGCGATCACCAAAATTGGACCATAGAAGACGAATAAATTAGAGTGGACCGATGAATACAAATTCCAGACTTTCGATTCACGAAAACGTGTTTTCGCGAGGAGGGCTGTGGGTGAGCGGGCCTCGGAATTCATAGCCCCTACTGTAAAGCATGATGAAGGTTCAGTCATGATATGGGGTTGCTTTTCTGGATCAAATGTGAGCGATCTCGTAAAAATCGAAGATATACTAAAAAAGAACAGTATAAGCGCGTATTGGAAGAAAATGCAATCCCCTCTGGAATTAAAATTTTGGGTCAGAGTTTTATCTTCCAATAAGATAATGACTCGAAACACACTTCCAAACTATACCGAGAATATTTGCAGAAATTGGAAAATGAGGGAACCATGAAAGTTATGGCGTGGCCTCCCCAGAGACCCGATTTAAATCTCATCGAGTTGCTGTGAGAAGAACTTGGCCCAGAGGTGAGAAAATAGGCCCCCACATCTGCTATTAATATGCGGAAGAACCTGTAAGTGGCATGGGGTAAAATAAAACCTCAGGCATTACGAAAATTAATCGAAAAAATGCCTCGTTTGTGTGCTGCAGTGATTAAAAATAAAGGAAGGCATATAGACGAGTCTAAAATTCAGATAAATATATTATACGACAATTTAATTTAGATGTAAAAATATATGTTTTTTATATATGCAAATAATAAAAAGATATTAGTATTTCAATTTTCATTTTTGTTACAATTTGCAGGTTAAATGCGAGTGGCCAAATACTTATGAACGATAGTGTATGTACATTGCTAGATTTCAGAAATACGCAATAAAACAAAAAGAAAAGGGATATGATAAAAGGTACACATAATTAAAAAGTATAAATTGGATAATGTTGGATTAGGTTACTGACGCAATGCAAACCAAAGCAATGTAAATCTAGTGATGCGCATCGAGATTATGTATGTTTTAATTGGTTAAAACGAATCCAAATTAGTGTTTATTAAAGAAAATTATTAAAAAAATTAGAGAATTAGCAATAATAGTATGAATTAAGTATATCGACCGAAACATGAATACAAGTCACAGTTTGGTGAAGCATAAATTATCTATTTACTTTCTTCATAATTTACCTGATATATTCTGCTTATTAGTTCATAGATATTATCCTGAGAAATATAATATAGTTACCTGTTATCAAACGTTCCTATATCTTATCCAGTTATTTCTGCTTATCGTGAATTTTTGTTGTTAATGTAAATCTATAAGCACACAAATATTAGAAGAATTATTAGCTTACGACTTCGTTGGCAACAAAATGGAATTTTTGTTTTGGTAATATTTTATTTACGTGATATTTGCAATAAATCATTCACAAATTATTAAGTGTAAATTAATTATGATATCATTTGCAGTCATTCATTTGTCTGTTAATATTGACGTAAGAATCTCAATAATCTTATAATTTATTGATATTTATTTAATTTTTAATATATTGCATTATAAATATTCATTTGGACAGTTCTTTAGATATGCACTTGACTGTTATTAATTGTAGTGTGTCTATTATATGTAATTAAAATGTACATAATTTAAGCATGTATGTCATGATCTTAAGTAATTTTCTCCTATATATTCAACTAAATTAAGATGATTATCGTTTTATTTTCATAGCTACATTTACGTTAAATACAACTTTTAGATAGAAAATGAACTTACTTTATACAAACTCCTTAAAGGCTCACAGTTAGTTTGTGAGTATGGGAACTAAAGTTTCCGCGAAACTCGAGCTAAAGCTGAACTAAAGTGTAAGGTGCCGAGAGTTGAGTGGTCACACGGAAGTGCGGTAGTTAATGTTCCTCTCGGGTGCCAGACGTAACTGCCTTGTGTTTAACTTCACCTGGTCTAGCGGACTTCCGATCGCGCGGACTGTTATTTTCCTTACTACTAACGGGAACTGTATGGACAAGGTACAGAGCGAAATCCAAAAGCAAAGAAGAGTAAAAAAAGAACGTGCAAGATGTTCTGAGACTACAAAGATTCCTTCGTGGGAAAGACAAGCTAGAAAGGCAAGAATGAACTAATTCAGATATTGATACATAAAGCTGTGTTGGTCAATACTGTAAAAGATGTGTATCTGACGTCCGACAGTGAGACCCGATTAGCAAATTGAAAGGGAATTGCGAAGGCTAAAGTGCAAGAGCTAGTAAAACAAGACCAAAATTACACAGAAGCATATGCAAAGAAGTCAAAGCTTAAAAGAGACATAAGGACCATATTAGATCTGAAAAGATAACCATGAAATAGGGTTTACGGTTCTCTAAAGTAATCTGGATCTTTTGCAGTAAAGAAAAAATAATATCAAAATAAGTATATTTATACAAAAGGAAACCTTATAAAATTTAAGAAAAAAGGTAATAACTTTCAAAATTAACATTTCCTGCTATTCCATCGTTATTATTAACTAAAGAAAATTAATTAGAAATTTTCTGCATTGGGCCAAGATTCGAACCTATATCTACCGTTCTCTAGGCGGTCGCTTTAATCAATTTTATATAAATATATATAATAAATATCAAAACCCCATTGTATGTTAAAATAATTAGATTTGCTCTGTAATGTAATTTATGGCACACTAAAAGACTCGAAATTGTATTACTCGGTGGCTTAATTGATTAAAGCTAAAGTTTTGGTTTTCGTAGTCAACAATAACGACGAAATACCAGGAAATGCAAATTTTCATTAATTCCCATCACAATATACTTAATTATATATTTATGCATAATTGTAAACAGAGAATAACTTTGCTGATCGCCGGTTCGTGTAATTCTAGAATTTCATTTAATAATAGAAGATGTATGAAAATATAAAGAAGTTACAAATATTTTATATTCTCTTGAGATCTCTTAAATATGATTTGTATATATATATATATTATTAGAATGTACATTTACCATCTTTGTTTCTTATAATCGGTTACATATTTCATCTACATTTCGTATAACTCCATGTTAGTAATTTCTTCCGCCTTTTGAAGGATATTGTTAAACATCAATTTTACGTCATATAGACTGAAGTTACAAATTATGCTTCATTAATACAAAAAAATTCATTGAAAAATATGCTTTCAAACTCAGATTAAAGTCAACATAAACTTTACGATTAGCTATTACTGATATTTAGACTTCATATAAATAATCCATAAATATTAATTTTCAGTCTGTTGTTTTAGCGCAGCGTGAATTTCGTCGTCGTGTTCCATGTGCAAACTGGGTCCTCTACAGATGTCGCAAGAAGTGGCCAGCTTCGTATTGCTCGTTCGACCGAGAACATCGTCGCTGTTGCCGACGCCGTCAGAGAGAATCGACAAACATAGAGACAAGATGCACACAATTAGGTATCAGCAGACGCTCGTTGCAACGAATTTTGGTGAAAGATTTGAAAATATTCTCCTACAAAGTGCAAACTGTTCAACGAATTGCTGCCTGCTGACCGTTGGACGAGGTTAACTTACTGCCATACTCTGTTAAACTTGGTTCAAGAAGAGGATGATTTCGTATCAAAAATCATAATAAGCGACGAAGCCCATTTCCACTTAAGTGGTTATGTTAACAAACAAAATTTGCGTTTCTGGGGCACAGAGAATCCACATGAAATGCATGAAGAGCCATTACATTGCCTCAAAGTGACTGTTTGGAGCCGCTTTTGCTGTAAAAAAGTGATTAGCCCTTATTTTTTTGAAGACGCCGATGGCACCACCGTAACCGTAAATGGTGAGCGTTACAGGCAGATGCTAAACGAGTTTTTTTTGCCACAAGTTGCTGAATTAGGTCTCGATCATTGTTGGTTTCAACAGGACGGAGCAACCGCTCACACAGCTCGGGCAACGTTGGAGATTTTGAGACACCAATTTCCAGGTCGAGTGATTTTCCGTTTTGGAGATTTGATCTGGCCGTCCAGATCGCCAGATCCAACAGCACCAGACTTCTTCCTTTGGGGCTACTTAAAGTCTTGCGTTTATCACAACAAATCACAAACCTGCAAGTCTTGAAAGCTAACATTGAAGAAAAAAGCGTCAATTCGAAGCCAGATGTTTTGCAATCAATTGAAAATGCCGTGAAACGAGCGCAATTATGCATCAATTCGGGAGGTCGTAATTTGAGCGATTTAATTTTTTTCAATTAATGTCATCAGTTTTACACTTTCAAATAAACGGAGCTCTTTTTTTCTCATTTATAACAAAATGGCAGCCAGTTCAAATTATGACATTACTTTTGCGTCATCCGTTACATACTCGTGCTATAAGTTCTGTTACATATTAAAAGGCATATCCCACCCAATAGAAAAAGTTTTTTTTATTTTTTTTTGCAAAAAAAATATAATGTAAAAATGAAAATGGACCTTATTCATAAACCTCTCCTCGCGCTTTAAATGACCGATGTTTTCACTTCTTTTTAATAAAAGTAGAGCTATGTCGTATCGTAGTAGAACGCTCCATACGAAAGCGTCAATGACGACGGACAATGATCATTGAACTTTGGCAGCAAAGGCACCTTGTCATTTTGTTTATTATAATGCTCCTCGTCTATGTTTATTTTTGCCGTGCTTATTCAACAATTGCCGAAAAGCGCCAAGTTTCGTGTGCATATCGATGAAGCGTGACACCGTCTTCATTAAAATATTCATTCCTTGCACAGTGGTTTTTTCTATTTTCGTTTAGGATTTCGTAGAATTCTGACGTGCGTGAACTGATGGTTTGTTATAAAAACATTTTGTTTGTCCCAATCGGTCGGAGAGTTTTAAAATGTACAATTTTTTCATTTTGCACTTACGTAGAGCAATTACTACTATGCAACTCTCTTTTACATCCTATTCCATCCTTACACTTTCTGATCAAACTTAATTGAAAATAAGCAAGACACTAGTTTTGATCCTACCTGCTGATTTCATCTACATTTCATAAACAACACTTGAGTCACAACAGCGATTGAGAAACAAAACTTAAGGAATGACCAGATAATTGTATTGGCATTACAACACCAAATATGATTAAATGCTTCCTCTCAATATGCAAAAAGGCTTTCAATCCGAAATATTCATTTAGAAAGATTAATTTATTTAATAATTGCTTTCAGCTGTTTATAAAAGACATTATTGTATTTGGACAAGGAATTGAGATTTCGAAAAAATATCGATAAAATTTGCAAATTCAATATTTTTTCATTCTAGTTTTCCTATATTAATCTTATCGCATTTTAATTATTGTAATTTGACAGTATATTCAGTCTCTACATTTTAAATATCCTGGCTATATAGATTCTTCGCAAACGCACATGGTTAATGTATGATAATAAAAAACTAAAAAGGAAATAGAAGATAATATAAACGATTATTTCAGCATATTTTGCATAAACTTTCCTGCGTGCGAATCGTCAGGTAATAGTACAATTCAACTTTTACTTTAATCCTGAAAGTAAAAGAGATACATTTTAGTTTTTATTAGTTCATTGTTGCATAACAAGAACAAAACTTAATTTAAAACCAAGCGTTGCTGCGTCAGTAATCGGGAACCATTCCAAACACATTTAGAGGTAAATAATAAATCGCATGTTTTCCGTGTTTTGTTGAATACTTCTATCGAGTTCTTACCAGTTCGAAAGTGGCCAAGAAATTTAATTAAGTAATGGTTTGGCTGTTGGTCAAGAAATTCACATTTTCTTAGTGGAGATATTATTTCCTCCTAAGATTTTACTAGATATTTTTTGTATATCTCTTAATATGTTTTTATATTTTTCACATACGATATTAATCTCGAGTACTTAATGTTTAGTCTGCGCCTAGATTATGAGGATTAACTTTGTTAGATTTACTATAATTGATTAGTATAAGGCGATATTTAGATAAGACTTTTTACGTGCTTTGTTTCCTTGCCCTTCAAAATTACGTATTTAAAGTGTTTTTTGTCTGGTAGTGTATATAATTTTTAAATGTATGAAACCATTATCTCTGTGTGGAAATTATATGCATTTGATGTTAATTATGACAAATTATGCTCCTGGAACTTTAGCAAGTATGTATGTGCTTCAAAATCATTTCCACACGTCCTTGTACAGGTCAAGTGCACTAACCTATATCACATGTAAATAATCTGATAAAAAAATGATAATAAATTTTTAAAAAAATGTTGATTAACATCATTTTTGGTTTTAGCATTTTGTGAACAAGTATTTGAACATTTTATATGTTAACTTGTTTGAACAAATTTTAATGTTATCTTGAGATCGTATAAAATGCATTTTTAGCGTAGGAAAAGTACGAAAATATTCAATTTTACAGAAGTTCTACAGCAACAATTCTTACAACAAATAGAGATTAGCAACGTGTATGATCTCCACGAATGTTTGGCATCTTAATGGCATGGACCGGATTAGCATGATGAACCTTTATTGGAGAATCATATCCAATTTATGTCTGACGTAAATTCGTAATACCTGAAGCATTTTAGTGACATATTTCGAACAGGGACACTTTTCCCCATAGCATCACAAATAATTGATTAACTTATAAATTCTATTTATACTAACTCCATCAATCCAGTTGTTCACGATGTCATCCATAAAAACGAATTCTATTTCCGCTGCTGCTACATACGGTATAATAACTATGTTCATTCAACCACATTCTTGGGGATTTTTATGCTCCGTAGTAAGAAGGAAGTATTAGGGCATATAAGCTAGATGCATGCAAATAATTTCTCATTGCTTACGTTAATTATAGCCTTCCAGGGACAACAGCAAACTTATTTTGAATCTGAAGGGCATTAAGAGTGTGTTTTCTATGTATCAATTGCTACAGGTATCTGTCGTGTCTTAGTATGATTGATGTTGGCTGACCTGATCCATGCCTTCATCGACCATCTTCATTGTCCAAAAGACGATTCCAAAATCTAGAAATTAGGTTTTGGTTTATTGCAGACACTTCAGCAATACTTCGTTCTGTTCTTTCACTTCTACTGAAAAGACGCTGAGATAAGTTATACGATTTCAGCCATTTCACTATTAACTGAGGTCTTGTCAATATTTTAATTTTATCATATATATGTTGTGTATACTCAGAGTAAATGGAAAATGCTGGAACTGTAAAGTGAGAATCATATATGGTCCTCACTCTGCGATGGACCTCACCACGAACGTAACTTTCTGATGCAGTTGTCTCACTTTCTACCCTAGAAGAATACATACGAGGGAGCGTTTTTATATTCGCAGGATGAGCGGGTTGTAGAGGGGTGAGTAGGCGCATTGGGGGCGTGGCCTGTGCAGCGACTCATGATTAGTATAAATACGAAGTTTCATTGTTATTAGACAGTTAGTCTTTGAGCTATCGTCAACCAAGTAACATAATCAGGAGTGAAAAGTGAAATATGGAAAAAATCGAAAATCGTGCCGTTATAAAGTTCCTTACCAGGCAAGGAAAATCAGTCGCGACCATAATGAATGAGATGTCATTGGTTTACGGCGACTCTTGTCCAGGAAAAACCATGGTGTACAAGTGGCATAGTTTATTTAAACAAGGAAGGGAATCCCTTGAAGACGACCCGAGGCCGGGCAGGAGCATTGAGGTGACCACGCCAGCACTTATCCAAAAAGTTGAACAAATTGTACTCGAAGATGCTCGACTAAAGAAGAAACAACTCGCAGAAATGGTTGGAGTATCCGATACAACAATTTTTAAAATCCTACACGATCATCTCGGCATGTCTAAGGTCAGCGCAAGATGGGTGCCGAGAATGCTCACGCCGCCGCAAAAACAACAGCGCGTAGAGTGTTCGAGTGCATTTTTGGACCTCTGTAATGAAGACAAGGATGGTGTATTGAGTGGAATTGTTACTGGAGACGAAACTTGGGTTCATCATTATGAACCTGAGGCCAAACAAGACTCCGTGCAGTGGCATAAAAAGGGCACAGCACCTCCCAAGAAATTTAAAGTGTCACAATCAGCTGGGAAACTCATGGCAACGGTATTTTGGGACTCGGAAGGAATATTGTTGATTGATTATAAAGATAAAGGTGTTTCTATAACCGGAAAATATTACGCTTCAATATTAGAGCGACTAAAAGAAGCCATTAAAGAGAAAAGACGGGGAAAATTGACAAAACACAAGAGCCGCGTTGCGTTAGCTGCCCTGCATAAGGTGGGCTTCGAAATTGTGAATCACCCACCCTACAGCCCAGACCTGGCCTCGAGTGATTATTACCTGTTTCCGAAAATGAAAAAAGAGCTGCGGGGTAAAAAATTTACTGCCGATGATGAAGTCAAGGAGGCAGTTTCGGCGTATTTTGCAGATAAAGAGAAATCATTTTTTTATGAGGGTATAAATAAATTAATTGAAAGATGTGAAAAATGTATCCGTCTTGCAGGTGAATATATTGAAAAAGAAAAATAATTTGTTTTTTTATTTCCACCCCTTGTCCCCCATTCCGCGAATATAAAAACGCTCCCTCGTATATATCCCCTGGTTAGAAAATATCAAAATATACTATCCCACTGAAAAGCGGATTTCATTCCATCAAATAGGAAAGTATCGTTGTTCATCCCCATTAAATAATTCAATTCTAATCTAATCTTCATAGGTTTTTAAGTTATTAAATAAACTAATGCCTATAGATTACTAGTTTTATGATTATATTTACTATTTTTTCAATTTATTTAAGGTTAAATACAATAAAAAAAGTTTTGTGTGCTGAGATTAGGTAGATCGATTATTTACGCATTTTTTACAATTACTGATAATATTTTATCTGTCTAGAAAAACTAATATTTAAAATAATTAACATTATTTTTATATTTTTATTTGAGAAAATACTACTTACCTAGCACAACATATATTAGATAGTTCCGGATAGTTTGTAACTTAAATAAAAGTGCAGTAAATAAGTAAATTTATTGAAAAAATGTAAATACAATTAACTTTCCTATATTTGATTGTTTTAAACTTATTTTCCATTGCATATACGTTGAAATATTAATACAAAATAGCTTGGTTATAAATGGCTATCGAAACTAAGTAAAACAAGAAGTCGTTATGAGTGTTATATTACTTTCGAAGTAAATTAAAATCAGATTTCGCTTATACGAGGTGTGATAATTAATTCTGAACACACATTCAATGGTTCGCTTATTGTTGTTATTGCATTGCTACTACTGAATAGCCGTTTTGCATTCTACTCATCAGATATAAGTTAGATAATCTTTGTTCTTTCACCACATCTTTTAATTTTGAAATAGTTAGATATCACAAAGTGTAGTCATTGGTAAACAGACACGAAAAGTAATTACATAATCGCTTTCTTGGCCAGATACTCTCACAGGAGCGCATTGTTACTTGAATCATTGACATAATAGATGATGCACTTGTAAACCAACAATTCGGATCTGTTTTCTCGAAGAGAATTTTGTAACCTCTTTAGTCTTTTTAATTGACAATTGACGGATTATTCTCTTGTAATAGAAAAAATACACCAGAATAGTCTTACATGTGCTTTGAATTTGAACTCCAATTTTCCTTGGAAGTTCTGTTTTTCAATAAAAAGTCCACAGAAAAATTCCTTTATTCATTTATTACTTACTCCGAAACCAAAACTTATACACAACATATGTGATGAGACGGGACAGTATGGTCCCAAGTTTGCAGAAAAGTATTAACGAACATGGGTCCGCAAATGGACGGTTTCGGAGGTGTGAAACATTATGTACAAACAAACAATATAATAAAATGTTTGAAGTGTCCTCTTCACATTTCATAGCAATAACACCATCTTGTCGCAAGGATTTTTCGAAAGCTTTTAAAAACCTCGACATTGGCTTCAATTCGGTAGCATCAATGTTGTGACTGCTACGAAATGGGGAGAGGGCACATGTTATTTGACTTTTTTTTGTTATTTGTTCATAAGTTTCATTGTTTGTTTGTTTTTTGTACATAATAAAAAATGGTGTAAATGCAAACATGTGTGGTGTCGCCCAAGTTATCCATTTCCAGATCTATGTTCATTAAGACTTTCATGCATACCTTAGATGATACTATCACCTCTCAAAGTTGTGACACATATTTTCAACACCCGTTATATTAGAATGGTATATTTTAAATTATCTCTCATTAAATGCGAGAAAATATAATGCAACGTCCTTCACCATAAGATCTGGAATCAGTGTTTTCAATTATAAACTACGTACGATGAATAATGACTATCCCTGACGTATTGAGTTGGTTAAGAATTTGAGTTCAATATGAGTTTTTAATGGCCACCTAAATTCTAGGCTAGGTTAGGAAAGCCTTGAGATTTATTACTAAAAACTGTAGGACTTTCAGAAATATACAAACTGTGAGAAAATTTCTTTTCTGGGCTCCTTCTCGCCTTTAATACGGTTCAATGATATAGTATCTAAACTACCAAAGTCATAAACATCAATTGGAAATGGTTCAATGATATTTGCCAAGTTTATTTACTTATAGTTATATTATAACTACCGCTTTAGTGGAATCACATGTTTAAGTTATATGCCAAACTTCTAATAATATACACTACCGTTCATAAGTATTTGGGCACCCATAAATTTAGAAGAAATGATTAAAGCACTAGTGAAAAAATGAAAATATATTTATTACATGTACATACATAACTAATTACAGTATCTGGCAGTAGAATTACATATTATATTTAAATTTTCGATTCATCTATGACCTCCTTTGTTTTTTATAATGGCAGCACATAATCGCCGCATTCTTGCAATTAGTTTTGCTAATGTATCTGGTGTTATGCGGACCCAAGCTTCCTGCAGTTTCCTCCACAAATCAGCCTCCGATGTTGGTACTGCTTTCCGGACTTCCCGATCAAGTTCCTCCCACAATAACTCTATTGGATTTAGATCGGGGCTTTGGGGAGGCCATTTCATAACTTCGATGGATCCTTCCGCTTCCAAGATTTGCAAATAGTCTTTGCATATTTTGGATGTGTGCTTTGGGTCATTATCCTGCTGGAATACAAAATTCCTACCCAAAAGTCTTAATCCTGAAGCAATAGCGTTGGTCTCCAATATGTTTCGATACTGCTCTTTCCTTAGTATTCCCTCAATTTTCACAATATCACCCACGACCGTACCACCAAAACAACCCCAGTTTGTTTAACCGTAGGCACAATACATTGCTTGTAAGATCTCCGAACGAAAACACGTGGAACTTGTTGGTGTTCACGAGCCCAGTTTAAGCGTTTCCGCTTATTCTGTTTGCGCCAAACGGTTTTTTCATTGCAATTCGTCCGTACAAACTTGCTTTGTACAAGCGACGCTTGACCGGACATTAAGTTTATCACTATTGTACGATCCTCAGCAGAAGTTGTCGCTCTGGGTCCCCCACTCCGTGATTTATTGATAACACTGCCACTTTCTCGGTATTTTTTGACGACATAGTCTACGGAAGTATTATTTAATTTTAATTGTCCGCTTTTGCCATCTTGATGGTGCGCAATTATAAGAGAACGCGTTTCAATGTCCATCTCTTTTCTTTTTGGCATATTTAACGATCTAAAATACAGAAACGTAACTGAGGGCAATTATAATAATAGCTATATAAATTTAATTAGAAATGCCTTAATAATCAAAATTGTAAGTATATTGTTTGATATACTGATGCATCTAATATAACGTGTTAAATGTTTGGCTAGACATTTCACATTATTGTTAGCATTAGTTTGTGTTGTAATTGGAACTTGTTAATTTGGACAGTTTTTGGTATATAAATTTAATTAGAAATGCTATAATTAGCTGAATTAGACTACTTCTGCATGTACTTGCCTGCAGACACTCCCTCTTTAAATATTACCACTTGTTATAGCACGTTACAGAATCCTTATCGCATTGGTAAGGCTTTGGCTCAATATATAGTAGAAATTAAGGTTGTACAGAAAGTAAAGGTCTGCTAAGTTAATTAATCCGTGATCTTGAAAATATTTGATATACTACTTGCATTTTAAAATGTTTACTGCGTACTTTAAATTTGTATAATAGCAATATAAGAAATTAGATATACATATATCATCCAGAGAATACATTTCGTATTCGGTTCAGTTAGCGGCGCATGCTTCGAAGAAATGCAAGGGGTTTAACAGGTAATAAATGTAAAAAAGAGCTTACCCTTTTAAGCAGCGTTTTTAGTATGTAAATGCACAAAGTGTATAAGATCGGTTAAATATTTGCAGCATTAGGTACACTTCAACAATTTCTTGATATGAAGTATTCACCGTGAAGAATTATTATCCTTATATGTAGAGAACCACCGTTTGAAATTTAATGATAAAAGACACAAAATTAATCTTTGTTAATATTTAATAAATTTATAGACTCGCTGTCACCAAAAATTTATTTTAATCTGGATCTTTAGCCACCTAAACTTTTTGTTGACGGTCTTAACGAAGACTTGAGATTTTTCCAGATTAAAACAAATTTTTGGTGATAGTTAATTTACAGATCAATTAAATATTAACAATTAACAAAGATTATTTAATTTTGCAAATATTTCGTCATTAGATATCGAATGGTCGTTCTTTGCAGATAAGAACATTTATGCTTGACAGTGAATTCGGTTACTGAAGAAGCTGCTAAAGCATACCTAATGCTACGTATATATATTTATTACCTGCTAAACCCCTTGCACTTCTATAAAGTACGCACCCCTGACAGAACTCTCGCAGTGTCAAACTCTAGTTATAATGCTTTATCAGATTGACTTTTCCAAGTAAAAATTGATTCTACATTTAACTATCCAACAAATAATTAAATGTTATCAAAACATATAATCACGACTTATGTATTTTTCTAAGTAGCCATCACCTATTGACATAAATGTTGTGTTAATAAAGTAACAACTTTCCAGAGAAGTATTTAAGATATTTGTCATGTTTTCTTCGTCTAAAACTCTGAGAAATCTTCTTGACTGATTGATGGACATTATCCTGCCTTTGGTTCGGGGTATGAGGGTTTACTTGCTAGGCACAATTTTGATTGTCTTGATATACGCAGGGAGAAAGCTAGTGGCGGTTTTCTTTATAAATTAATAAATAATTTTATTGATTCTTCTATGCTATTGTCCCAGGTTGATTTCCTCGTGCCTAGTTTTGACACTAGCTCATCGGTAACCTTCTCAATAGCTAGGGCAAGAACCAATGTTCTCTAGAAGGCTCCGCTGGTACATATGTATGTCCAGAAATGCCAATGTATTTTACGAGGGTCTCTATCCTTAATTTGCATCTATTATTGTTCGTTCAATTCTTTTTTTTTTAAATGACTTGGATTACATTATTATAAGTGTGTATATTTTTTGTTAATTGGATTCTTATTTTTCTTTGTATTACATTAACTTCACCTATTTTTGTTTTTAATTTTAATCTTATTTTTAAGTGCCTTATGTCCTGTAAATGGTCTGTGTAACTGTTGGGCATTAAAGATTATTATTATTATTATTATTATTATTGACAAATACATTCTACTAAATAACACAATGATAATAATATCATTTAATGTCTAGTAGGCAAATGCAATTAAAGGACAACATAAAAGTACATTATTTTTAGTTCGTGGCGTTTTTATTGAATTCAAATGCAATGCGGATTTCGTTTATGGTCACTTGCTTTAGAAATAGTGAAACTTTTAGATTTCAATGTTTGTACACGTATGTACCAAATGAAGTTAAGTGACGTGAATACATAATCTACATTGACTGACTATACATCATTTAGTATTTTTTTATAGTAGGTGATAAATCACGAGTAAATTATTCTCTTTAAAACATTCCGTAACTGTCATTAAGATATCTGGACGATACTGCAAATTATTTATTTTCACTAATTAATGTTATCTAAATTATATTGCATTCCTCATAACAGATCAAACAATACCACAATATAATATCTATAATGTTAATCCTTGATATTGGAAAGATAAGGATAAGACATATTAAGAATGACGACATGATAAATATTACTTCTGTGTTTTAAAAATCGTTAAATCAAAATTATTATGTTTAATGGCAACTACGTTATTATTGCTGCAAAATTTTAGCAGCCTTAATTTATTATTATGAGACGTTAGAAACGCTACAAAACCATAAAATTTAGAGTGGACTTCTCATCGATAAATATACAAGAATCCAAAAATAACCAGATATACGAAAAAAATTGTTACATCACAACGTATACGTTTGGAAATATTACATTGTTAACAAGATCTATCCGGATAATATATTTTTTTTGTTTATACATATATTTCGTCTTCTCGAAAAAGTTGAAATAATTTTAATAATGTCTGGATGTACACACAGCATCGGCCGGTCTTCAATGTTTTCGTATCCGTATTTAATAGAAGAACAATTTTTAAAATAGATCTTGGCATGAGATCAAAGTCAGACACAGTTTATGTGTTATTTCGAAGCACAGAAGCGAACAATAATAATACATAGAAATCAAGTTTTTACTGTAAACATGGTTACTGATTCGTTCCGAATTTAAAAGATTACACGCTCGAAATTTCTTACAGATTTGAAACGAGTAAATGAAGAATAGTTCATATACAATAATATCCCCTTGAAATATAATCATACACCGGCCGTCATAATAAATGAACACTCAGTAAACGTTGGTATATTTAAGTGAAATTTTCAAGATGTATTTTGTTTGTACTAAGAAACAATGAATATTTCAGCAAGATACATTCGATTGCTCAAGGTAGAACATTAGCATTGAATTAAAAATATTTTAATTTTCCTATTGACTACTTAGTCATTGTAAAGTATACTTACAGCTTTATTTAGTTCAAATGAATGCCTCCAATTCAATACCGCACGAATTTTCATTTAACTGAGTTTGAACGTGACAAGATAATCGACCTTCGAGAAACCGAATTATTCATTCGTGATGTTGCTGATCGTCTAGATTCTATGTTGAGAAAATAATGAAAAACAACGAGTACGAGCCCAATCTGGACGTACCAGATGCACCACCTAGTCGTGAAAATCGTGCTCTTCGGCTTATGGCCCTTAATAGGGATCGTTTCTCGTCAATAAGGAAAAATATATATCGAAGAATTGGATCTTTTGGGCTCATATCATACCCATCATTTCTTTATTAACATATGACTCCACGCCATAAAATAGCATGTCTAGAGCAGTGTAACGAAAGGTGGCGCAGTAATGAGGAATGGGATCCAGTCGTCTTTAATGGTGAGTCTTGATTTCGTTTTGGATTCATGATGGTCGTAAAATGGTCAGAGGAATATACCAGAGAAAGAAAGAACTCGTAGTTTTCTGTACAGTGACATACGGTACTTACTCAAGGTGTGATGGCGTGGGGCTATATGCCATGTAAGTAGTTCTCCTCCAATAGTAATTCAAAGAACATTAAATGCGATTCTTTTCGTCAATAGCAATCAGTGTTAATACTACATTTTCAGCGACCAGTAAATCTAATTTTTCTGTGGAAGGGAGGATTACTACAGTTTCTGCATAATACTAATGTTGATCGCTTGGCATGGCTATCTCATTGGCCGTACTTGTCACTAATAAAACGTGTGCTATATGATACGACAGAGGGTTAATACTTTGCAACCATGTACAGTGTAGATGTTCTTCAACAAAGAATATTAGAAGCTTGGGATAGCATACCACAGGCTACCATAAATTCACTAATTTCAAGTATGCCTAATAAACTAGCTGAATGCGTAAGAAACAAAAAAGATCGATGCGTTATTAGTGTTTATATAAATTGTTATGGTCGTATCTTGCTAAAATTTTCTTCGTTTCTTAATACGAATAAAATACATATTTCCAGAAAATTTTCTTAAAATATACGAACGTTTACTAATCGTAAATGTTCATTTATTTATGTTTCTTTCTTAGAATATAATTGGCGACAAAAGTAAATAAATATGTGTGGGTTTATTTGGGATAAAAGTGATTAAACAATTTTGTTTAAAACTTTTTTTATGCATTCAATTTTCACAGTTTATCCTGCACGTAATACGAACATGTTAATTTGTTCAGGTGTTTGAGACAACCAATTGGAAATCGTTTTATTGTAAAGTTAGTCTTGCATAGTATGATATGCAATTTGGTCATAAGACTGTCTAGATATAATTCTTATACCAATGGGGTTTTCTTTTTAAAAGTAGTAATTTCTAATTGGAATTTCGAAAAAACCCTAAACCACATGGAATGAAAAGCGATTACTTAAAGTAAGCTACTTTTAGGCTCGATTTTGGAATTTTAATTGCTTCGCGAATCTCGTCCATAATTATCCAGTGCATGACTTAGTGGGCCGCTTGAGCATGTGATTTTAAACTATCATGTCTCAAATTATAAATATCTAACTTTAATCTTTGTGTAAGTTCTCCTTTTTCATCGTTTCCTTTTGGTTTCGCTTCTACGTCTTCTCGTATATAACCCGCTCTCTTTCTGGACCTCGACGCGTAAACCTACGCAGTTGGTTAAAGTTGGAATTTTATTTTATTACTAAATACATACTATAATTCAAATTAGCAGTCAATTTTCTTTTTTCTTGCATGGTAATATTAGTAATAGTAAGCTTGATAAATATTAACATTTACTTAGTTTATAAAATCAATGCCTGTTACTTCTTTAAATTATTTAAAGTTTCGTCTGACCTTTCATCTTTTGGAAGAAGAAAAACGGACTCATTCCAGTAATGTGGTAATTATTTCTATAAACAGTTCTACGTAACAAGGGACGACAAATGTTCACACTTTAGTCCATTGTATTAGGAAAGGAAAGAGAAACGAATAAAACAAACAGGACAAAAAACGGTCTTGAAAAAAAAAATGATAAAGCACCTTTACGTTATTTATTTGGGTGTCCAACTTGTTGATTATTAAAGTGAGGCAGAAAATATGGATAAATAAGTAGACCAACAAATAACTGCTTAATGCTAACTGAAATGGAGTCGTTTATTTACTCGATCCACAAGAATTTTTCTGGTTATATTCTATTCCGGTGCCGTCTTACTTTTGTATTACATTCATAAATTAATATCGGAAAAGCTTGTCGACCTAATGTAGTATTTCTCTAATATATGATACTTTAGTGAAAATATTTTTATGATGAAAGCACGCCAGAATGTATTTAAGTTGTAGCATATAAATTTTTATCATTCATTACTTCAATGAAACGTCTGAATTACAAGGTACTCGTATTTATTGGATATTTTCTTCTAAAAATGAATTCTCTTTTGGAATAAAGTCATTTTTAAGAGTTTTCCACGTCACAATTACTAATTATTGTGACCAGATGAAAATGGAGAAGTGATTCGGAATATTTTAAACAATATTAATTCAGACTTTTTCCCTCGATATTATCTTTAAGTTCTGTTTTTATAGGTGCACTAATACTTTTTAATTATTCTAAATAACGAGTCTACTTGATTAAACTACTTTTGTTCTTTTAGAAATTAAATTGTTTTCGTTTCTAATTTTCTTCCTTTTTATAAACAAACATCTGTGTCTGCACGAAAAAACCGTTTTTTGGTTCTTGCGAACTGAAATCATATTTGAAGAAAATTTTTCTTATAAACTTTCTTCATCTTGGCTTTCGGTCTGGAACCTCGTCTTCAACAATACTGGCACCGACGTTTCATCACCCTGGAGACAACTTATGGGCTGAAACTTTTCAGGGCGACTGTTAACCCTATTAATTCCCATATAAGTGGTGACGAAACGTTAGTGCCTGTATTATTGAAGACATGGTTCCAGCCTGGAAGCCAAGATGAAGAAAGTATAGATGACCGCGGAAGTCTATGACCAAGATTTTTCTTATAAAGTTTCGTTAATGTGCCTCAATACGAAACGGGAATGTGGTAAAGTACATTCACGTAGTTTTCATGATATTTTCACGATATTTATTTACGAGATATGGCAAAAACAGCTGCAAAATCATGAGAAAGGCAACAGCGAGATTGTCGAAAGCGCGTCTTAAGTATAGCCATCTACAAAGCTCAACGGTATCCATACGACGCAATCCTAGAGAGAAGCAGTCAATATACACACACATCATCCTTTTTATTGTATTAGTCTTAATGTTCGCTTGATGGAACGATGCTAGACTAATCACGCTACACATAATTATTTGTTTTAAAAATATCATATAGAAATTGGCTTCCTATTAATTTTGTCAAATCTGAAAAAATTTTTTGAAAATTACAAAACTGCAGCGAGGATAAATACACTATAAAACTCATTCCATAAGGTAAATAGACTCCACAATGGGATTCTGCTTTAAAATCAAAATAATATCTTTAAGACGATACTCTATTTATGTGTCTTGTGATTAATGACGCGGAAATCTTACTCCTATTTTCTAAATGTTACCTAGTAATGAAGATAGAAATAAGTTAACTTTCTAAGTATGTTTGTCTTCAATTATAAATAAATTCTATCAAAATTTCGTTTCTTAAACTAGATGTAGTAGTTGTTAGACTGAGAGAAATTCAATCTTCACATGTTGACCTTACATAAGCTCTGACAAAGAGGATAGGTAAGTGTTTAGTATTTATTAAAGCATACACGTCCTTTGGATTTGGACATTTCTCTGTTTTTAACCATAGCTCTGATGTGTTGTTTCTTTCTAATTTTACAGTAACTACAATTTTCAGCTATCTAGATATACCTAGGTATATTTAAAATCCAGATACATTCTTCATTATTTTCTCTTACTAGATTAACATATTTTAGTAGAAGAAACTATCTACACTATTTTTTACATTGCCTAGAATTGAAATATGTTCTTACTACTTTTTCTATTTAATATTATTACGCACATTATAGTTGTTTAATATTTCTATAAACAAAATTTGATCAAATTAATGAATTGTAAATTTCAAATACATTTATTAATACATATAATAATTAAGATGGATTTTCAATTAAGACTTAGATTAGCAATAACAAAGCTTTATTTACTAATCTTAAGCAACGATACTTTTATCACGTTTTATGTATGTACTCGTATATAGTCCCATGTAGTGCAATAAACGTATCCTAAAAACTCTTTAAAATCACCTCTAAAGGTAATTTTAAAGCTGCACATTTAGAGATTTTTTATTCCCTGAGGATGTAGATAAAATTCACATAAAACCATCATCAAGCCTGTACAATGGACGTGGTATACACTTATTATTTTGGCTATTATTGCAGACAAGCTTTATCATGGTGAAGCTGCCACTTTTCATTCACATCGGATGGTTTTTTGGAAATGTGATTCTTCATTAATTGAACTTCTTTCGTGGATATGTGTAAACAATTATTGCACCAGCGTTAGTAGTTTATTTAATTAATACGCTAATTGCAGAATGTAAATCCTCTTGCAACTCGCGAGTTCTCTAAAAATGTTTAAACTTTTAATGTCTTCTAAAATAAGCAGATCTTGCCAGACCAGTCCCCAAAAGCTGTCTCAATATATAGAAAAAAAAATTCTGTTGCGAATTTTTTCAAATACCCATAAAATTTGATCACATATCTTTGCTTTTTCATTTCATCCATCATGATTTTTAGAGGAGAGATTATAATGTCAAAACTTTCCAACTCTGCCAAAATTAAATAAAAAACTTTTGCCACAATTGTTACTTTGTAAAACAAAAGAAGCCTATTTGGAAAATATTTTTCATTTTTAGCCTTTCGTAGCTTGTCGCACACTACAATAAATTTAATCCTAAGCTAAAATACTACGAAATTCAAAAACCGTATAAGAAAATAAAAATACTATAAAGTTAAGAAATTATAGAAATAAGGGGCGTCAGATCTAGAAGAGAAAATGTACTGTTAGACTCAAAAAAAGTGGATAGAAATACGAGCAATATGATTACAGGTATTCGTGAATTATAAGAGGAGAAACGGAAAAAAGGTAGGCTGATTTCATGGAATCGTTTGAGTATTTACACCATGTTGATGTGGTTGTTGGGTTAACAGTTGTCCTTTCATTTTGTCCCGATTTGCTTATGAACCTGGTATTGTTTGGAAACGTCCCGAGCAATACAGCGTGAGTGTGTTTTCTAAAGGCAACATTAGTTAAGTATGCAAAAAAGGCAAAACATTAGAACATACGGAAGCAATCGGGGGTATTTGTGGCGATTATATCCTCGATTTGCTTGCAAAACTGGTGATTGGAAACATACCGAGCACGACAACACGAGGGCGTTTTCTAAAAGCAGTTGAGTATGCAAACAAGGCAAAACATAAGAACATACGAAAGCACCTATCCAGTGGTATTTGTGGTGATTATATCCCGATTTACATAAATATTAAAACGAAAAAGTTTATTTGCTTATTATTTTACAAAATATTGTACATTTTCGCTCATTTTGGTTATATTTTAATGTACAAATTAAATTCTGCTATTTACAAATAAAGTAACATTCATGGTTAAAGCTGAACAAACCTCCAGGTAGCCAACGACAGGAACCGATAAGGGGTGAACGCATGCAGGCATTGCCAATAGCTTGCAACATGTCAGTGACACGAAGATTCCTCGTAAAGATGGATTGTTAATTATAACAAACGTAAATAAATTTCTAAATCGTTTTCCTACATTAGAATATACTGGAACTAAAATTAATTTATAATCGCACCTATCTAGTAATCCCGGCGAGGCCATATAGGGCTAATCAACTCGGAGAATTGTTCAACATTATTCATGGTTTATGACGATTCATGACTACTACAATGAAAGTAGATATAAGAACCAAAGAACATATCTATAATTGGTCAATATTAGTGTACAGAAATTACAGGTAAGAAGAACCATGGACAAACAGGTTCATCGGAATGAACAAATAAGAAAGCTTCCAGATAAGGTGCAGTTAATATCTTCATTCGTTGTTATATTACTTACATTAGCAATACTACATAAACAATTTACTTATCAAATGTAAACAAATGTATAAAAATCAAAAAACATTATGTTGATTTGATTTAAAATTTTGATTGGAAAATATAGCTGATGTTTTTTTAAGGCAAGATTTTTATCAATATTTGCATAGGCATTACATTCAAATATATAAACTTTGGATCTCTTCTCAGAAAGTACTCCTGACTTTAAATCATCAGTGTCACGATAACATATTTTTAAATATAATAAGCTTAATATCTATCGCACCAAGATACGTAAATCCGGCCATTATTTTAATTGACATCTGTTTGAATATAATTTATAGGTGTCAGTGAATAATTGATACGGTATAATTACTCAATGACTATATAATTACATACGTCACAGATATTGATTCAATGTACGTGACGGTAACCATTTTTTTTTTCATCCACAAAAATATCGTTATGATTGATAGTAAATTCCATTGCGATAATTAAAAAAAATATATATGTATATATATATATATATATATATATATATATATATATATATAATATATATATAAAAGTTTATTTGAAGCAGAGTCACAACTTGAGGTTATCAATTTTCGTACCATGTACGAGGATAATTTGGCGGGAAATAAGATCCGACATAAAACGAAATGTCGAAATGCCATTATACAAGTTGAAACTTTCAAATACTTGGGCTGGATAATCTCGCAGAATTGAATTTTGGGAAAAGAAATCGATAAAGGACAGTATCGAGAGCAAAACTTTTCAGTACCGTTGGAAACGCTGTACTGGCGAAAAGATAAATTTCTAATGAAATTAAGCTTCATCTGTACAAAAAAAGTGGTAATATAAATATTATATGTGTGTAAGCATGGAAAGCTAAAGAGTATGGGGATGAGAAATTTAAGAAAGATTAATGAAAAAGTGATTGCGATCAAAAAAAAAAAAGAACAAAGATATTAGACAAACTCTGAAAATACGACCAATAAAAAATATGGCGAGGAGTCATGTGTGGTGATTAACAATATGCGGGATGGGAATGAAAAGAATAATTTTGAAATATATGGACAAGAGTTGTTAAAAGAGATAGAGAAGAAAATTGAGGAAAGCTCGAGCAGATAAATTCAGAGAAGCCATATAAAGAAGGAGTATTAAAGGGAAAAGGTACGGAAAAGAATTCTAAGAGATGGGGATTAAAAACTCAATCAGCTTTAAGGGTTTGGGGTTAAATAAACGTGTAAGAAGTAATTCATTATAGAAATTTAAAAAAATCTACCAATGGCCCCTGTAATAGGCATTGAGTTGTTGGGGGGATGTAAATGCATTGATTATTATTACTATAAATAAAAAGCAATATTTTAAATCCTGTTTCCGAAACGTGCAAATCTCTTCGTAATAATTCCAATCCATATTCAAAAGAAGTGAATTATTTGTGATGAGAATATTTCTTCTGCTTATTTTTAATGGATAACAAATTTAACTTACACCGTACGATAAAAAAGTTTCCTAAACAGACAAGTAATGCGATTTATCGATCAACACCTGAAGCAAACAGTGTAGAGTGATGTGGTGAAATTAATAACGAGATACAGCATGCTAAGTAAATTATTTATATGCGAAGAATGATATTGCAACGGAAAGAAACGAAATGTGTCAAAAAGTATTGGTGAGGCTAGTTTAAAGATATTAGGATATCGAGTTTGTGAAAGCATGGACTCCCAAATTTAAAATCAAGACGATACTAACAGTTTTCTTTGATCATCACGGCATTATTCATACAGGGTTGGTATCGCCTTTAGTATATAATGTTATAGAGCGATTGCTAAACAAAATTAGACGAATACGGCTGACTGTGGAAATGACGTGAATAAGCTATCCATTGTGATCATGTATCATTCACCAGTTCCTGTTTCGTAGTTTACCATCCATCTCTAATCGCTACATTACAAAACTCATATTAATGCGAAACGAAAGCGTTTCGACTTGATCAAGCTGGCCCAGTAGAATATCGTCGATTGCTTAAAGACAATAGTCAGGTGCGGATATTCTCAAGCTTTCAATGCACAAAATTAAATGCAATAAAACATTTCCAAAATTTCAAATTTCAATTCCTTGCTTCTTTATTATTAATGTAACTTGTTTAAATTATTATTCCGATATATATTACTGTACAACTCATATATTATATTATCTTATGTCTATTTCTTTCAACTATCTATATATTGGAATATTGTAAGTTCTGTTTGGCAATAAATACATATATTATTATTATTATTATATTATTATTATTAAAATGGGTGTTTTTCATAATTTATTCCAGAAACTTTTTGATCAGACTATGTATATCAAAAAATCTTCTTGATATTTATGAGATATGAACTTTTTTCTCATTTCAAAGTAAAATCTTTTTTTAACACAAGATTTTATAGAAATAAATTAAAGAAAAATTAAATAATATAATAATAATTGAATATAAATATATATATATATATATATATATATATATATATATATATAACAATATAATTAGTCTAGTCGCATACGATTCTCTTTCCTACAGTTGAAATCAGGAACGTTTTCCGAACACGTGATTACTGTCGTATGAAACAAGATGTCGACAGGAAGTGAGGATGTCAAATTAAATACTATATTTATATTGCTGTCAGATGAAAAATAGCACATAACAGCGGTAAAATGCAACGAACATAACAATATTGGAACCATAGAAAAGAGAAACTTCATAAGTCAAAAGTCAAAACACTATTTTATCTGTATTATACGTAGCATGTGTGTACATAATACACATGCTCTGCGTACGTCTGTTTCTATTTTTTCACGATTTCTTGACAAAACGTAGCGCGTAACTCTATTAGAAAAACGTTTGCGTCCTTTCTTTCTTCTACACATATAACTACCAAGGTTGATACGAGGGAGCGTTTTTATATTCGCGGAATGGGGGACAAGGGGTGGAAATAAAAAAACCAAATTATTTTTCTTTTTCAATATATTCACCTGCAAGATGGATACATTTTTCACATCTTTCAATTAATTTATTTATACCCTCATAAAAAAATGATTTCTCTTTATCTGCAAAATACGCCGAAACTGCCTCCTTGACTTCATCATCGGCAGTAAATTTTTTACCCCGCAGCTCTTTTTTCATTTTCGGAAACAGGTAATAATCACTCGGGGCCAGGTCTGCGCTGTAGGGTGGGTGATTCACAATTTCGAAGCCCACCTTATGCAGCGCAGCTAACGCAACGCGGCTCTTGTGGCGGGCGTGTTGTCGTGCAAAAGCAGAGCACCTTTTGTCAATTTTCCCCGTCTTTTCTCTTTAATGGCTTCTTTTAGTCGCTCTAATATTGAAGCGTAATATTTTCCGGTTATAGAAACACCTTTATCTTTATAATCAATCAACAATATTCCTTCCGAGTCCCAAAATACCGTTGCCATGAGTTTCCCAGCTGATTGTGACACTTTAAATTTCTTGGGAGGTGCTGTGCCCTTTTTATGCCACTGCGTGGAGTCTTGTTTGGACTCAGGTTCATAATGATGAACCCAAGTTTCGTCTCCAGTAACAATTCCACTCAATACACCATCCTTGTCTTCATTACAGAGGTCCAAAAATGCACGCGAACACTCTACGCGCTGTTGTTTTTGCGGCGGCGTGAGCATTCTCGGCACCCATCTTGCGCTGACCTTAGACATGCCGAGATGATCGTGTAGGATTTTAAAAATTGTTGTATCGGATACTCCAACCATTTCTGCGAATTGTTTCTTCTTTAGTCGAGCATCTTCGAGTACAATTTGTTCAACTTTTTGGATAAGTGCTGGCGTGGTCACCTCAATGCTCTTGCCCGGCCTCGGGTCGTCTTCAAGGGATTCCCTTCCTTGTTTAAATAAACTATGCCACTTGTACACCATGGTTTTTCCTGGACAAGAGTCGCCGTAAACCAATGACATCTCATTCATTATGGTCGCGACTGATTTTCCTTGCCTGGTAAGGAACTTTATAACGGCACGATATTCGATTTTTTCCATATTTCACTTTTCACTCCTGATTATGTTACTTGGTTGACGATAGCTCAAAGACTAACTGTCTAATAACAATGAAACTTCGTATTTATACTAATCATGAGTCGCTGCACAGGCCATGCCCCCAATGCGCCTACTCACCCCTCTACAACCCGCTCATTCCGCGAATATAAAAACGCTCCCTCGTATATGTTCCTATTTCATAGCGTTATTGATACACCGGCAAACTTTCGTTATTTGTTCTATATTTAAATATTGGAGCGAACTTGTAAATACGAACAGACATATACACACAATTTAACTGACTGCAGGCAGTTCCAATAATAGTGAAGATAACAATAATGTTCTGTGTATTATTCTGAAGTTCGATACTAACTGTTAGGATCAAATTTAAAATTAATAGTGTTTGGACTTTCTTTAAGAATCTCCATAATTTATTAATCACTATTTTAAATAAACGATACTAATTTATGGCTAAAATACGCCGAGGTTACTTAAATATTTCTTTAATCCAATACATTTGATTACAACTCCTTAAATATTTCTTACGCACGATAGTACAAATGCAGAAATGAATGTGTTCTTTAACAGTTTCAAATATAAACTTTTCAATTTCACAAATAAATGGTTTCTAAATGCATACATGCTCTTGTATTAAACGCAGTGTGAATGTAGTAGAGAAATGTAACATTTTACAATTTCCAAGCAGGTATTTTCTCCTATGTATGGCAACAATCTTGTGATACTATTTTATTTAGACACTAAAATAAACAAAAATTCGCCTATTTATTTAAATAATGAGGAGTAGCAGAAAAGAATTGCGTAACCGATTTATGAAGTATTTTACAATTTAATATCAAATTCAACTGTGTGACTAATAGATCAAAAATATTAAAAAGCATTAATAATAATAATTTAACAATAACAAAACCACACCATTAAATCTCAGTAATGTAAACTTCAACACAGAAAAACATATAATAACCAATAGTAATTAAATAGAAATCTGGAAAAACACATGAGTACATGGAACACATCCTCACCAAATAGCACAAACATAAGCAAATAAGCAACTAATAAATGGATGAAATCGGAAGTATTTACGGAGAAACTGAAGCTTTCATGATTGCAGTACAAGATCAAATTGTGAAAACAAGCACATATAATGTAGAAAGATTTTATAAAACAAAACGACATTGAAAACATAAGCAGATAATGTCACAAAACATCAGAAATAATTGAACAGGCCAGACATTACTCTAGTAACAAAAATGTTAAAAAGGATATGTAATGACAGTTTCCATACCTAACGCTCATAACCCGAAAAATATACATAGAGAAATATATGTATAAGTATATACAAGAGGCATAGAAAGGGTACTAGGAAAGTTTTGCAATATGACGCATAATGACGCAATATCAAACATGTTCATACGTGCATAGTAGCCGCCGCGCCATGTCGATGGGCATGTCAGTTACGGAGGTAAACGTTACTACTGCTTGGCGAGGACAGGCGAGTGACCTACCAATAGATAGCAATTCGTTCTGGAGAAACATAGAGAAACATTGGCAACAAAACCTATTCAAACAATAAAAAAGGGCAGTTAAGGAAGTTCATAAATGTGATGCGCGTGGATCATACAAGAATGGCAAGAGAAGTGTATGAAGGAGGAACTGGGAGCACAAAGCGAGGGAGGTAAACCTAGAAAAACATGGACAGAAGAAGTGAGAAAGGTGGCAGAAAAAGGAAGTAAATTGGGAAGAGGTGAGAAGGCTGACGCACGACAGGAATAAATGAAAGGAAGTATGGAAAAGAAAGCAACAGAAATTTAACTTATCTCCCGCCCCACGCCTACTCCCGATAAGTTTAAAAAGCTTTAAAAGATTAGTTTCTGTAACTTTAATTAACGATGGCATAGCAGAAAATAATAATTGTTAGTAATTACTCATCGTAACGACCTTAATTATATATTTATATATAACTATTAACATCAGAAATATAGCATTTTTAAGGGTTAATACTGGTAAATGAGAAATCCCACAAACGCTTTTGCTGCTGGGCAAATAGAACGAATGTGGAAAGAAAAACTAAGTTTGGCGCTGAACAATTTATTTATTTATGTATTTATGTATTTAAATAATAATAAATGTCACACGATTAAGAATAGATACCTTCAGGAAGTATTAAAAAGTAAGAAAACTATTGATCTGAGTAAATGATAACATTTTACATTTGGCGATACTTAACTTCAAATTATTCTGTATACATCAGTAAAATATGGAATAAATCATTTGAAGGTTGAGAAATTTCAAGAGACCGCTTCCGTGGAAGATCAAACAAGTCGTAGTGGTCGTTCACAAGAAAATATTGGTTTGGTTCGTGAAAGTGTTGCTGAAGATCCTGAATGTCAATTAGACGACGTTCACAACAACTTGGACTTAGTGGATCAACAACATGGCGTATTTTACACAAGGATTTAGCTCTGAAGGCATATAAGGTTCAAATAACACAGGAACTGAAGCCATTAGATCATTTAAAACGTCGTTTATTTGTCAATTTCATCAATGAACAACCAGCTGATTTTTCTCAAAAAATAATGTTTTCCGATGAGGCACATTTTGAGATTGGGGCTATGTTAATAAACAAAATTTCCGTATCTGGAGTGAGGAAAATCCACGCATTATTCATGAGAAACCTATGCATCCTAAACGAGTTACTGTTTGGTGTGCATTATGGTCAGGTGGTGTAATTGGACCTTACTTCTTTGAAAATGCTGCTGGTGAAGCTGTAACAGTCAATGATGATCGATATCGTCGGATGATAACCGAATTTTTGTGGCCTGAATTAATGAATATTGATCTAGAGGATATGTTGTTTCAACAGGATGACGCTACACTTCACTTTGCACACAAATCAATTGATTTATTAAGAGAAAAATTTTCTGGACGTGTAATCTCAAGAAACGGGGCTGTTAATTGGCCACCAAGATCATGTGATTTGACACCGGTAGACTATTTTCTTTGGGGTTATGTGAAAAGTCAGTTTTATAAAAACAATTAACAATCAATTCCTGTTTAGAAAGATGAAATTATTCGTGTCATTGGTGAGACAGAGCCTCAATTATGACAAAATGTCATTGAAATATTTAACAAAAGAGTGGACATCTGTGGAGCTGCAAGAGGAGGCCATTTTTAAGATATTATTTTTCGCATATAAATGTCATAACTGATACTTCAATTACCAATAAAAAGTTTTTGAAAGTGAATGCAAATTATGTGTTTCATTTATTCTTTAAAAAAAAACGCAAAATTTAAAACAGCCTTTAGATGCGGTCAAATAATGTGTCTATTATAGGAGATGAAGGGCGGTGGTTTGCAGAAATAAGTATTAAAAATTTTAACTACTTCAGTAGTAAAGCCAAATGAAAGCAGTTTGAATTAAAGTACAGAACAGTCAAAGCGATTGAAAACTTTAGCAAAATCGGTAAACACGACACACACTTGCCTACCTGCATCCAAGGCTTCATTTAAAAATTGAGTAAAAAACTCAGATTAGACGTGGATCTTTAATTAATGAAATCATGCTGTTATGGTAACAATTATGTTATTGAAGAACTCTCGCTAAAATATAATTTAATATACTATGTGAGCATTTTAATAGCTATATTACAATCTTTAGGAAGAAGTTTAGAAGGTATTAAATTTATGCTATTGTAAGAATTTTGTAAAATTCTATAACACTCTCCTAGGATTAAAAAAAATTAGATTCTCTACAATTTTGGTTAATATATTCTTTGTTTGTATTTGATAAATTCAACCGTGAATGTCAAATATTCAATAATTAGAAAAGACATGCCCATAGAAATATATACATTAGAACTTAGGATGTTTTAATTTAATTTTCCATAGTATTATAACAAATGACGCAAATTATTTATTTAATACGTTTGTAGAAATTTACTCACAATACTATACTTATTGTGCAGTAATAAACACTTGCCGATATTATTGCAAATTATATTAGGAGTTACTAATTTTATTTACATCGTTTTGAATAAAATTATCTGTTTTATATAAAAAATATATTGATACTGCTTGTTAGGAATCATAATAAAATACCAAGTATATTTACTATATAGTTCATACATTATTCAACAACCATATTTGAAGTGATTCATTCATGTGAAATCAAAATATTTTTTAAATTAGATCACTGTCATTTCAAGTATATTAAAGGTAACACGATATGTTAATGGCACAGTTTATCAATAAATACACAATAAACAAAATTGTTTTTTCTTCAAAATTTAAATAATTCTCAGCAAAGGAATATTTTCCTTTAATTTCCATAACAATACTACATACACAACAGTGACTCTATCCTCATGAAGGTCATCTTCAAAAAGATATTTATATTTTCTCCATT
This sequence comes from Dermolepida albohirtum, assembly GCA_031893035.1. Lineage (NCBI taxonomy): Eukaryota > Metazoa > Arthropoda > Insecta > Coleoptera > Scarabaeidae > Dermolepida > Dermolepida albohirtum. The sequence goes on along the minus strand of JAVIWB010003241.1, from coordinate 262,384 downwards.
GGAACGTTGAAAATTCCAACTTGTCTATTACTGGGTGATTTTCCGGTCCATTTGTTGCTGATTTGCTATTTTCTTTCCTGATAGGTCTTTTAATGAAATCATTCCTTTCTTCTAGCCCTTCCTTATTTCTTCTTTTCGACAGGAATTTTCTGGGCTATACTTGTCACTAACTCATCCATTAGTTCTAGGTGATCCAATAATTACGAATTTCTTGCTATTACCGCCCTCGTTTATTTTGGTAGGACCAGGGTTCTTATATTTTCGCACTTGCCCGCCTTTCTTATTCAAATTTGGTTGTCTTTCTGCCCATTATTATATGCAAAATTTGATTCTTCCATAACTCTATTGTTTTTAGATATGCATTAATTTGCCATAAAATTATTTTTTCTCCTACATTTCGCTGCGCTTGCAATAAACAACGATTCTCTGTTCATACTAATAGCTTCTTCAGAATCTACTATCGGATTGAGTCTATCAGATTCATGAGTTCATAATATTCATGCTGTATTGCGCATCATAGGTTCTCGTAAGAAATTGTTTTAGATGTTGCTAGATTTTTTTTCTTTTTGGTTGTATGTAAGCTCTTCGCATTATTTATTGTATTTAATTATATTTATATTATATTATTAAGACAAAACCAATCATACATATACACAAATGTGTTCAAGAAGAACAAAAATTAAATATGAAATTTTCTAAATCATCACTAAAGATGCTTTACATGTAAATACCTGACCTAAGAAAAACGTATATATGTAAAAGTGCAGAAACAAGCAGAGAAAAAATGAAAACTTAGCAATTCCCCTACTTGTCCTCAATTGCTAGTCTGAGTAATGCTCCCATGGAGTCATTATGAATGTCTCCTGCACAAAATATTTTGTTAAAATTACTGCACAATACATATAGAGGCGACTTTAATATTACATTAGTTCTAGAAGATGGACAGGGAAATGTAGTGTGGTAACAAACCGACAATCAATGAATGTGAAAATTCAATTCTTGAAGGAGGGAAGGACAATTGACGTCGTTATGTACAGTTTATATAAAAATATTAAACAAGTAGAAATGCGTCTGTCTTCTAGCGAGGTGACATCAAACCGTTACAGCAACTCCAAATGGTCAATATCCTGTGCTGGATAAAACCATCAACTCGAAAGGAGAGACATTTTAAAAACTGTCATTGCACAGCTTCCAAAATGTTCTTATGGACATGATAGTAAGGATACCATACCAAAATCGCATATCCGCGTTTCGATTTAACGAGCGAAAAATATAGAGACTTCATTGCTTGTATAGAAGTAAACGCTCTACGGTTATGTATAGCAAAACCCAATGACTTCTTCACAGATAAGGCGACATTTTCGATATGGTCGACAAGGTGAGTTTCTCATCAAATAAAACGCCGAGATCTTTGACTAGATTAGTCCTTGTTAATGAAGTAGCATGCAATGAATAGTCGTACCTAATTGGGTTGAGCTTCCTCGTGTATGTCATAATCCTACATTTAGATAAATTCAACTGTAAACAATTACTCTCGCACCAATCAATAATTATATTTAATTGATTTTGCAAGAAGACACAATCATTCATATTTTGGATTGAGATAAAAATTTTTAAGCCATAAGCAGAAAGCAACTTCTTGGACGCAATAACTGATGTCAAATCATTAATATATATACAATATAAAAGCGGTCCTAAATTCGAACCCTGAGGTACACCTGAGGTTGCGTGAAAATTATAAGATTTATGCCCATTATAGCACACAAATTATCTCCTGTCATGCAAATATGACTCAAAAAACTTCAACAGTGCCTCACTAAGTCCAATTGATTTTAATTTATTTAATAACACCAAATGATTTATGCGATCAAAAGCTTCAGAGATGTCAGTATATATGACATCAACCTGTCCTTGTTAATGAACTGCACTAAATTAGAAAGTGTTTACATATTTGAAAGAGGGTGTACGATCCCGTCTTAGAATATAATATTGATATTTCGTAGTAACTAGGACTATGCAAATGTTTGTTGTAATGCAGAGTTTGGAAGTTTCGGTCACCTATAATACTATGATTATTCTACGACAAAATTATTGCCAGTGTGAACACGCATATCAAATTATATGATTGAATACGTATATGAAATAAAACTGGTAATATATAAAACCAAACAATTACGAACTTTAAAGACATTAAAATTACAGGGGAAACTCATTAAAGTTTGCCTCATGTGACTAAACGACATTCGAAAATTCAATGAACACTTGTGGTACATGATCGAATAAGGAACACGAAGTTACATTATCGACATAGCTCACTAACCTCAACCTGAATATTCACGACTTTAGGTGTGTCATTGGTTTCAATTGTCTTCTTATTCTTTATTTATACATATAAATGTTTAGTTACAAGTAAATATGTGTTTAATCAACTTCCACCTGATGATTTTTTAAAGATAAAGGTAATAATTGAGTACTCTCATCTGGACGATTTTATTTCGTGATTTGTTAAGTTTGAAACCTCTTTTTTTGGACTTGTTTATCGTTCAGATCGCAGTATAATATTTGCATTAAATACTATTATAATTATAGTATAGTATAATACTAATAATAAAATCTATACCTGTTAAACTAAAAAGTACACCTGTCTGTAAATAACAAGGGAAATAACGAAAATAGAGTTTTCGTTTTTCATGACGTTTTGACTATGATAATATTCATGTTTATTATTGTATTATTACAATACGTTCTAACCAGGCTTGTTATCATATTTTCTTTCTTCGCAATAGATGTATTGTTGAGTCTCATGTTATCGTTCAGTTTTATTTACCCACGGCTTGCTTATATTTGTTTAATATTTTACTTTTATGAAAGTGATTGAAATATAGTTAATTTTATTTAGGGAGAGAATTTATCGTAGCAATTTAACATTTAAAGTAACCAAATATGTTCTCAGCTATAAAAATAATCTTGTTTATAATTGCTTAGATTTTACGCGACATTTTTTTATATTTTTGCAAGTATGAAGGCTTCGCACAGTATATATGAGATTTTTTAATATTTAATGTGGCTTATTTGTTAAGGCCAATATTATTAAAAAAACGCCAGTCAACTGTTTGGAATGAATGAAGTAATCTTATGAAATACAGACTTTATTAATTTTTAAACAAATACACTTGATAAAGTTTTTTATAGCACGTAAATGACTACAAAATAATATGCACTTATGTTATCAGGGCAGTATTTTAAGAATTCTTTAAACCCGCGCTCTCTGGTTTTTTTCCAGATTTTGTCTACAATTTTATAAACGGATTGAACAATTAAGAAGACATACACTTAAGTATGCAATGTTATGATTGGATACACATGTCATTTTATTCTACTGACATCAAGTTTCAAAGCTATACATGTTATATTTTGTGAAAGTAACACCGTCATAGATTTATATCTCTTTGAAAATGTCGAGTTTTGTGTCTGAAAAACTATATTTGCGGTACGCATTACTTTTCTTATTTAATCAAAAGAAAAAACCGCTGAAGGTCAACCATAAAAACATGTAAGGCATGGTTTCATCAATTCAAAAGTGGTGATTTCGATGTGCAAGACAAAGAACGTTCTTGTAGACCGAAAAAGTTTGAAGATGCGAAACTGCAGGAGTTATTGGTTGAAGACCCAACCCAAACTCAAACAGCAGAAGCATTAAATGTGGCCCAAGAAATGATTAGCGACCAGTTACGAGCAATGGCAAAAATCCAAAAGATAGGAAAATGGGTGTCACATCAATTGAATGATAGGCAATGGAAAATCGAAAAATTGTCTGTGAAATGCGGCTTCAAAGGTAGGATCAGAAGTTATTTCTGCATCGAATAGTGACGCGCGATGAAAAATGGATTTATTTCGAAAACCCTAAGGGCAAAAAACCATGATTATCACCTGGCGAAGCTGGCCTATCGACTCCAAGGCCAAATCGTTTTGGTCGCAAGATAATGCTCTGTGTTTGATGGGACCAGAGTGGCGTGGTGTATTACGAACTGTTAAAACTTGGTGAAAGAGATAATACAGATCGCTCCAACAACAAATAATAAATCTGAACCATGCATTGATAGACAGACGTCCAGAATTGGTCCGAAGACACGCTAAAGTGATTTTACAGCATGATAACGTCCCGTTTCATATAGTAAAACCGGTCATGGAAGCGTTGAAAGCACTTGAACGTTTTTTTGGTATTATAGTAGTTTAGAAAAAGAATTTGGTGTATTTGTTTCTGGGCACTATCAATTGCAAAAAATCGAGTCTTCAGCTGTTCGATATTGCCGTCTAAACGTAAAACCATGCTGCATAAACTAGTCAGAGGAGTTTTAAATAATATCTAGAAATATTCAATTATTCTAATACTGCGATTCTTTTCCTTCCAAACTAATTTTCAATTATCTTTGCTATATGAATAGTCTACAATATCGAAAGCATTTTCTTTTTTATGACAAAATTAATCTTGAATTTTATTAAAACAACCATTTAGTAGATCCTGCGCTATATGCATAGCAAACTGAACGTCATTCTTTGAAGTTATGGTATAGAGTATCTCGTGTCCAGAGAAACGGTTGACATGAAAAAAGAGCAACGACTCAATATAAAATTTGTCATAAAATTGAGTGAAAAAATAGTCGAAACTTTATGAAATGTTTATCAAGAGCAAATTGTTTCAAAAACGGCCAGAATCTATTGAAGACCTGCGTGAAAGTTATATTATATATAACAGAAACGCTAGCCAATATCCCCTGAAGGGAAAGAAAGATGGGACTGAGAAAGTAGACAGAGATATGTTCTCTCTAATATATCTAGTCAGTTTTAGGTCAGTTATCCATTGTATGTAACGCAGGTCACATGAGAGCCGTGCAGATCCTAAAATGGCAATTACAAAGACAACGCTGACAAAAAGCTTCGTTAGACAATGGATAAGGCGTTATCAACAAACCCAAAGTATAGATAATCTTCTAGAATGCGAGGAAAGTCACCATTTCACGGCAAGATAAAGCTGTTATTAGTTTATATAGGAATGGATATTTTTCTTATATATTAGCACTTCGTCAACAACGATCCGAGCTAACTAAGAAAAATTAATATTAGTTTAGTGACAATTAAGCAGATTACGCACATACGATAGCATTTATCGAAGCACACTTATTAAACTGTTGCAGTCCGGTAAACATCAACAGGCGCATTTGATCTGAGCACACTAAAATTCCAACAAAGATTGGTCCGACATTGTGTATAAAGATGAATAATCTTCCTTGGTTTGGTCATTTAAAATGAAGGCATGATGAACGGATAAAGAATGTAGTGTACAGAACACTGTAAAACACCTTGTGAAAGTTTATATCTGGGACTGCTTTAACATACGAAGTTTACCGTAATTTTAAACTGGAAACGAATGGTAAAATTGTACCAAAAAGAACTTCTTAGATTGGTAATGTGGTTTAGGGATAATAGTGAAGATTAAATCATATAAAAAAATAACGCTCCAAAACATCGAGCAAACTGTGTAGAGAGGCTGGATATGGTATTGCATCAGTGGATTGGCCAGTGCAATACTCGTCCACCTAAATGGAAATGTTTGGGTTCTTATGAAGCAGAAACTTCGTGAAACATGTATTAAAATTTCCTGATTACATTACAATATAGAAAGATATTGGGATAGTTATCTACGAATGCCAAAAATTCGATCGCAGGTATGGAAAACGCTGTGAGGCTATTCCTAAAACTAATGGAGACTGGATGTCATATTGGCGTATTAGCTTATGATTTCTAACAATATTAGTAGCAATAGTAGCCTGCGTTTCTTATTATACGACTATACAAATTATGTAATTTGCAATCTTTACCAGAAATTATTTGGGCACAAACTAATCAAACAGAGGCAAAAAAACCCGCTACCACATCAATGTTCATACTCTGTATACGTGTGTGTTTGGTTTTGGCGGGTTGAGTGAACGAATTGTTTTTCTATATGAGCATTACCACGGATCCAGATACAACACTGTGATTACTATTCTGATGATAACAAATTAGTTGTCGAAATACGTATACAGAGTACGAACATTGATATGGTAAGGGTCTTTTTCCCTTTTTTGATTAATTCAATTTAATCGTCATCAATCAATATTTACAAAAATATCGATACTGCTTGCTTAGCTTTTACTAAGTTGTTGTGAACATCGTTATTCAAAATAATGATGTGCCAGTGACTATAATATTACAATTTCAGAGTCAATTTTTCGACATCGTTAATCCACGTTATTGTAGCGCAACCTTGTCGTATTCATTAAATATACAGTTTATTAGACGCATCAATTATCTGAGACGAAACAATCGTAAAATAAACTCAAATTGTAGTTTATTCATAAATATCAACACTATATTTTGGCACAGATCTCAAGAGTAACTGTTTTATTAGAAGTTGAATAAGTGCTTGCAGTAAACAAAAATTAAATATGCTAGACCTTTTATTTATTTCAAATCGTTTGTAAATTTGGTCTGGTTCCAACTATATATCGTACATAAATCAAGCAGGACCCTAGTCAAATTTCTCTGTCTTAATAAATTTGTAGTACACAAAATAGTATGTGCCGTGTTCAAATATTTTTCACCGTTAATTAACCCCTGAGTATTTTATCGAAAATTATTTGCAATAGATGTATAAAGTCTTATTATGACATTGATTAGCTTACTTCTGTGTCTTCTTACAACTCCACACGATGAAATGTACATAGAGAAGTGTATTTAAAATATATTTTGTGAAACTATACAGCATATGTGGACAAGAACCGGACCGCGGGCCGGATCCGGCCGCTGTAAGATTTGGTCCGGCCCGCGAGACATTCGTATTATTTCACATCCGATATCTATCGCTGAAAATTACGAACACTACTTTAAAACACTACTTTTAAACGCGGCCCGTGAACGTATTTGCACATTAAAGTTTGGCGCACAACATGTCAAAGGTTGCCTATACCTACTATTTTAAATTTTAGAAAACAAGGAAAATCATGTGATGTAATTTGAAAAGTGTTCAAAATAAGTTGGTTATCCATAAGAAGTATTATAAAGAGGCATAAGAAACAGAAGAAAATCTACATAATTTGTACTACTCCAATCATCTTAGAAACTTAAGTAAATGATGAATAATTATGGCAAGGACTTAATACATAATTTGACTCTATTAATACCCATACTATTAAAACACAGAAACATATGAGTTACGATATGTAATTATGGAGCTTCAGTAATTGTCGGAGAATTTGTGTTTATCATAGAATTAGAAAAGGCTAGTTTTTAACAGGCTCAAATCAAAGGTAAAAATATATATAAATGTTGTAAAAGTTATCCATAACAACGAAAAAGTTGAGCTAGGATAATTATTGATAGCTTGAACAAAATAAAAATAATAGATATTTTAAATAGATCTTGAATCCTTGAGAAGTTCACAGTTAGTGTGTAAGTACGGAAATTGGTGTTTCGGTGAAATCTAGGTTCGGTAGTTAACGCTTTTGTGAGGTACTCAAGCCCCGTGTATTTAACCATACCCAGTCAAAAAGCTCCTGATCGGGTGGACTGTAATTTTCATTGCGGCTTGCGGGAACAGAATGAAAAAGATAAAGAGAATATAAAAAAGTAGAAAAAACATGTGAGAGGTTCTAAAGCTGCAAGACAAGATCCTCCCTGGGAAAAACATGATAAGCAGACTAGGATGAAGCAGTGTCAACCACATAGACAAAAGTATATAAAGTTGCAAGAATCAACATCATAGAGGTAGTAGTACGATGCTCTAACCGAAACAACTAGAATATCTAGAATTTCTAAAGTACAAAAGATCTTGGAAACAGAGCCAAACTTACCTAGAAAGCTAAAAGGAGTCGAAATCAAGGCCAACTACTATAGGCATATACAAGAACAGAACTTGTAAACTGTTAAAAAATGTTTATGGAGTTGCTATACTATATTTTATAAGTTAATCTCTATTCTAAAAAAAGGAACTACATAGAATATACACCAGAGCATATCAGACAAGAACATTAATTCAAATATATATGCTAGACCAAAATTTAAAAAAATGATATTTGAAAAAAAATTAAAAAATCGTATAAAAGTTACTCTTACTTAAAAAAAAATTAAAATTTGCTCATGTATACTAATCATTTTACTAATTTGCAAGCCTATATATAACAATAAAAAGTGATCATGATAATTGATTTAACTCAATCCATTTGGGCTGTTATCTAAATTAAGCACTTGATCTGAACGTAATTTAGTTTTGTTGATATTTCATTTTAACACGTCCACTTTAATTGTCGACGTATGCATAAATTCATCAGATAAAAAACTGGTTAGAGCGAACGAATTTTATTGAAATAATAAACAGGTGTCTCGGCAGTTCGTAATGTTGACATGTGAAGCGTACGTTTATTATTGTCTCAAAAGTCTATACGAGTGTAAATATTTATTAACTGATTTTGATAATTACCTATAAGAATATGAAAGTACTTCCTACAAAGTATAATGAGTTGTTTCCTTATATAGATACGATAGACAGAAATATGGAATCGCATTAGGTTTCTATAATTGCACTCTTAATTGGTTTTCTTTGGCAATAGAACCGTAATCCAAAAGTTTTCTAATAAAATAATACAATAAAGAACAAAACCAATTCGAACTTATGAAGTAGTTGATTGATGAAATGTATACAGAGTTGGGCAAATGTACGGATTCATTCGAATTTATTTGAAAAGGCTACGTAGATTTTAATAGAACTGCCCATATTTTTTAAGTAAAGGAAAATATCGGATTCAAAAAACATATTTACACAGTCTATCACAGAGAAAATCGAACTTTTTTAAAATAAAAACAAAAGCTTACTATTCATCTTTAGAGATGTACTTCAAGATCGCTGTCGACGCCTTTTCAATGGCTTCGACGTCGGCATAACGCTGTCCTTTCATCGGAAAATGTAGTTTGGAGAATAGATAGAAATCACAAGGGGTCAAATACGGTGAAAGACGGTGAATGGTTGATTGTTAAAATGCTATTTGTAGTTAGAATATCAGCGATAAGCGTCGAGCGATGGGATGGTACATTATCATGTAACAAATGTTAGCTACCATTTTCACGACATTGAGGGCGCACACGACGAATACGCGCGAAAAGACTATTCATAAAACAAAGATAATATATAGCACTGACTGTTTGACTAATTGGTACAAACTCTTTGTGCACTATGCCTTTCGAATCATAAAAACAAATCGACATTATCTTCACTTTTGACATCTCCAAACGGCTTTTTTTCGGTCTTTCTTTGCTTGGATGCTTCCCTTCAGAGCTTCGACTCTTGGTCTCTGGATCATATTGAAAACATCACGTCTCATCGCCAGTTATAATAAAATACCTGAAGTTTTCGTCCTTTTGTCAGTCTTTAATCAAGTCTGTACAATGTTGAATTCAGTTAGCTTGTGTGGTATAAACATTTCTGATAAATTCATGCATAAGTTCGGTGTTACTTTCCGTAACCAGAGATTTTTTTGCACGTCGTCCTTTATGTCCGTACGACCATCTTTAAACGGTCTTAAACTCGTACATGATAAACACGTATCATCGTACACTTCTTTCATTAAATTAAACGTTTCAGTGAACGATTTACCGAGTTTAAAACTTAACTTGATATTTGCTCTTTATTCAAAATTCATTTTTCGACCAATGTCAAATACACACAGCTACTTTATGCGCAATTTCTCTGCTTCTAGTGATGCATATGTCATTATATTTTGACATAATATTGGTGAAAGATCTGCCTTACCAACGCATATTCGTGTTTATATTTAACAGCAATGGAATTCGAATTCAGTTCTTAACTTAACTTGCCAGAATTAACTTTATAGACGATTAAATATTAATAATGGTTCTAAAAAGGATGGTTTTGAAATTTTGATGATGATTTGGTTTTGGTAACCGCGTCAAGACTCAGTAAGAAGAAAGCAATTTATTTAACAATTTACATCAAGACAGGCATCCGATATAAGAACTGTTGTTGGTAAAACTTTGAGAAGATACAACCTAGCCGGAAATATTGGAAATTTATCGAAAAGCAGACGCTTCAAAACCTGCAACTAGTTAAGTTATTGTTTACGATATTGCCATAGCATTAGAAGAATTACCACAAACTAAACTATGATTAAGTTGCCTATCAGTAGCCAGAATATTGAAGAATGAAAAATATCATTCGTATAAACTACATTTAGTGCTATTGAACGGAGACTGATCGTAGACTCGTATTGTCGATATTGGTCAAAATAACCCTAAATGGATGCAAGAGACCATACTGTTGGCCCATTTTACGTGATAAAGTTATTTTTATACTGAGAAAGATGAGTAATTATCTGTAAGTGTTTGGTTTTAACAAGACGGAACATCCCCCTCACTATGTGCAAAATGTTCGAAGTTTTATGAATGAAACGTTCCTCAGTCGATGGATTGGACGTACAGGATTAACCGAACGGTCTCCAGATGTTGATATTTTCCTTTGGGGTCACATAAAATCTGAAGTTTGTACTAGACGACCGCATAATCTAGTGAGTTACGATACAGACTAATTGAAGAAGTGCAATTAATTCGTTAGGTGGTATTGGCCAATGTCATTCAAGAATTTGCTCACAGATTTCACACTGTCTGGAAGTGGATTTTCAACATTTAGACAACTTTATACAAACGGATTTTGTTTTTGTTTTAATTTTTTTTATTTCCAATAAAATTTGCTTTATTAGATTTAATTAAATATCCATGTCTTTGTTGAACAAAAGGTTGCTTAACCTTATTATTACTGAACAGATCTCTATTGAAATTCTCAAAAGTATACGTCGTGTTTCATTGAAATTAAAAAAGCTAATATTATTTCCGATTAAACTGGAAGTCTAATTCGAATATAATATGATAACCCAATTCCCTATTTACATTTACTTAAATGTGGGAAATTTTATTAACATCTACGAAGCCGTGTCAAGGATATTCGAATAAATCAATACATTTGCCTAATCCTGTATGTTCATTCATAGAAAAACAATAATTCTTACATTTAACATGACGATACTGATAAATTATTTAATGCGATTATAGATCTTTCACGATCTTTCAAGATTAAGGGTGCAAGAAATTAAAATTATAAAACTAAATGACAATTAATAAAGGAGGGGTAACTGTTCTATAATATTGATTGAAGAAACTTTGCTAGTAAAATGTATCGAAAGTGGAAACAGAATGGACAACTGAGCACACTGCATTTCAAAAAGTTCTACTGAGAAGGGTTAGGATAAGGCGAGAATGCTCTAGAAAGTGGTATTTGGAAGAGATTAGTTTGAATGATCTCGTGGATGGAGTATGTCATGTTAGATTCTACACAGGCTCGTGTGGTAAATAATAGTTGGTCCAGAGAATAGTCTCTCCTTGACTAACATTGTCGACTGTTTCTTTCAGGAGTTGCACTGTGTTGAAATCGTTGAGTGCTGGAAAGGGCTTATCTCTGGGCGAGCTTTCAGTAATCTCGCTGTTGCCATTCTCAAATCGTTGCTGCTGGTCGTTCTACGAGTGATACTACATGTTTTCTTCTGTCTGCCGGTATTTCTAGGTTGGTGTCGGATGGGCGTGGGGTGGAGGTCACCGTGTGGGATGTGGGCGTGGTATTATATTCGCGCTTAGCTTGTGTGCTTTTGCTTTCATGTCTGTCTTGGTTAAATATTTTTCCATGTGTGAAAACGTTCTACACTGGCTATTGTTTTTGTTGATTTGATATCTTGTCTGTATTCAAATAGCTTATTCTGCGATTTGATTATCCTATATATGTGCGATCGCAAGAGCGATGCGATATTTCATATACCACCTGTCCTTCGAGGTCAGTCGAAGAACATACAGTATCACTCGAAAAATGACGGCACCAGCAGCAACGACTTGAGAATGGCAATAGCGAGATTGTCGAAAGCTCGTCTAGAGAATAACCCTTTTCAGGGCTCTACGATACTTACAAGGCGCAACTTATATGTATATATATATATATATATATATATATATATATATGTATATGTCTCTATGTTCTCATTGAACTACGATGAATATATATTTGAAGGGGACCGTTCTCTCGACGTTTCAATGAGATCTTGTCATATTCTGGAGCTGATTTGTTGCATACGAAAGCTGAAGATCATCTCTATCTCCAGAAGATGAGTGCAATCTCGTCATTCATTTTCTGGAGCTGGTCTGTCGCTTACTGACACTGAAGATTCTCTGGCGTTTGTCTATTGATGCGCCTACTTATACGTTGCTGCCTTAGTGGGAAGGGTTGCCTTAGACCACGATCACCAAATATTGTATATTATGTCTTTGTGTCGATATAAAGTAAAACCTTATATTATTAGATAGTTATTGGTAATCATTGTACATATGGAATAAGCATTAATTCCTGTTAAGTTGTTCATAGTAGATATTGAACTTAAAATAGTATAAATAGGTAAAACTTATTATATAATCTAATAGAAAAGAATATTTGGAAAATATTTCAAGTTCATTTATTAGAGAAATTTAAAAAATTGAACATTTATAATTAGTTTATATAGGTAAAATATACAACTCAAATAGTGTAATAAAAGGGATAAGATTGTAATAGATAACAATATATATGGGAAACAGAATGGCCAACATTATATATATATATATATATATATATATATATATATATATATATATATGTATATATATATAATGGTATGTGGTATAATGAAGTTATAAATGCAAAGAGTACAAGAACTATTAATACTATAAATAATATGAAAAGTTGGATATATAATAGGATATAATACCAGTAAATTTGGAAATTTAATTTTAAAAATATATATTTTATGGGAATAAATGAAATAGAGAAGAATTAGAAAATAAGTATAAATAAATGATTTATAATTAATTTAACTCACTAATCGTCAGTAAGATTAAGAAGAAATGTAGTTTTTTGTATATTATTAAATCCCTATTGGATGAAAAAGATGACACCAACATTATAAATATGACCTCAATTCAAAATTAAGGGATTTTCTATTAGTCGATTGCCTAGTAAACACATATAGTGTATCTAAAATAAAATAAAAGATATATGTATAAAGTAGACAATTTTTAAGAAGTGATACAAAAGTACTTACGACGATATTAAACAGTAAATTGATGACTAAAATATTAATTTTATCAAATTAATTTTTGTATTGTTTTGAATAATAACTTATAGTTTTAATAGAAAATATTTCTAATGGTTGTATAAACAATATTGAAGAAAGTAAATGTATTATACTAAGACATTATACGAGGTTCGAAAATAGAAGCGAAACATATGTATATAAAATTTAATTTTAAGTTTTTGTAGATTTGATTTATTAAATGCTATAGCCGGTAGACGCTTTGATTTGTTTATATGCTTATTTTGATCCATATCTCATCAAAGCGATGCACAATCCATGATCTTGAGGCAGAGTAAAAATAAATAAGTTAAAAAAATAAGAACAAAGTAAGTATCTATTCTTTAGTACATTTTATTATATACAAAATTGTCTATGATTAGTTATAAGTTAATTTGAATATTTGATATTAATTCATCTCGATTATATGTTTATAAATTCTATTTTCTTTACACAGTCAAATCAAAATACAATAAAGTTAATTTTAACATACACACTAAACATACACAAACACTATATATAGCATTTGATGCAAAGCCGATGTCGAGCTTATATTACACATAATACGCATCTTCACACAAATAAAAAGTATATGTATATATACAATATATATAAATATATGGTTTATATCTTCAAATGTTCCGCATTATTCATATTCACAGTTCATGTTATTGTTTTATAATTTTATAATTATAAAATAATTATAATTTTATTTTTGCTTAATTAAGCGCTGTACATTAATGAAAATTAGTTTTCCTGCTCGCTTCATTAATTAGAGAAATTTAATATTTTTTGCACTGGACAAGACTGGAGGTTAAATCTACTGTTCTTAGAATAGATATGCATAGATATATGTATGTATATGTGCACATATATTCACTCATACTGCTTCTACAACACGCAATAATGAGTTTGAAATAATTAGTACGATTTCTCCAATTATTTCTGTACACAGAATTTTTTACACATATAATTGTTCAATTTATTATAATTAATATTTTATGTTTCACATTTACATATACTATTAAAGAAATTATGTAAATTTAGAGTTAATCGAATTATATTACAGGCGATGATGACAAAATAATGCCAAGAAGATACACACGAGCGATGGAAAATTATCTATGCGATAATTGCAGGAGTCAACGGGTTAATTTGAAATTAACATTATTACTCTTGGATTTCTAAATATAGTTGCGTGTATTATTTTCACGTAGGTGCAATATTTACCAGCATATTTAGAAGCGATTTAGCGTCATTGCCTCAAATAGTACAATATGGAACGTAGGAAGCCAACGAAAAGATCAATAAGGTTTCGTGTTTGTACGGAATTAATACCTGCTTAAACTTAATAACTATTGATCCCATATACAATCGTGCATACTTTCTTATATACTTATGTACATAGATAGTTCAATTCAAACCGATTTATTATGCACTCTACATGGATTAATATTTGTCCAACGCAAAGTTATACAATTCCATGCTATTGGGATGAAATTACAGCTTAGTCTGTTTGATTACCCTTTGTGGTTTCGATACGTAATTAGTAATATCCAATGATAAATATCTTAATTTAAGTACTTCAAGTGGTAATTAATCATATAGGGACAGTTTATTTTTTAATGAATGGTAACAACTTGATAGTTTGGATTGTAAGATAATAGAAGCGATTGTAGATATAGAGTAATTATCGGTAATATCAACAACACTGGAAAAATATAATCGAAGTCTAATTGCGAAAGTTTAATATATTGTGTCTAAATTAAATTTTGTTTTCGGACATATGTGAATTACATCTATGGAGTTGTTTTAAATTTCTCGAAAACTCTAAACAAAGTTCAACAATACTATCTTATTTTAATTTTTTAGATCTTATAGATTTCATCACAGATATTATCTGTGGCTTTTAGCTTGTTAAAAATGCAAATAATTTATTATTCATATTATTTATGTATATATGTATGTATGTAACATATATCAAATATTTCTTTCTGTACTTTAACTATTGTATATGAATATATATTTATGGGCTTCAGGCTAGAAAATTAGAATTAATATTTGCTGCTATATTATGGGTATTTCTAATTACGCAAAATTAATTAAAAATTTCTGCATCGAAGCGGAACACGAACCTGTATTTGCTGTTTTCTAAACGGATGCCTTAGCAATATGGCACATTGGAAGACTAAAAACGGTACTGCTTAATGGCCTAATTTGTAAGGTAGCTGTCTATAAAACGGCAGATGTAAGTTTGAGTCCTGCTAATATACAAAAATTTGTAATCAATTTCTGTAATTAGAAATAACTATGGTGTAGTAGAAAATATTAATGTTCATTTCTGTACATGTTTATATTCGTTAAGTTTTTATAAAGTTACTTTATAGATGGTGGTAAAGATATTCATAACAACAAAATACGAGGGCAAATCAGTAACTCAGTACTTACTCATTACTATAGTACTTAGTACTTTAGTTTGTCGAGTTTGTTTCCTTGCCAACACCCAGTCGTCTTGGCAAGGAAACAAACTTTTTGGTAAAAATTATTTTATTTTTTTATAACGTATTCTCTTTATAACTCGTTGCATTTAGTCCGTCAATAGTCAAGTCTGCTCTATCCTTTGGAAAAGTAAGTTTTATCAAACCGCGCAAAATATGCAGTAGTTTCAGTGATTACATCCTTATTTAACACAAATCTTTTTCTGCCCAGCTAAGTTTTCATGAAAGAAAAGGAAAAAGTTAAAGCGGCGAAATCTAATGAATAAGTTAGATGCGAAAGCAGTGCGAAATGTCGATTTAAAAAGCATATATAGTATTCGCTTGTTATCGTTTTACTTTTTTGAGGTAATCGATAAGAAGAATCCCAAAGGAGTCTCAAAATACAGTAGCCATAGCCTTTCCAGCCAAGCGTACGGTCTTTGTCATCTTCGACGCACTTGTACCCGCCGCAGTATGTTGTTTTGATGGTCGTTTTATTTTAGATGTATGATGGTACACCCAGGTTTCATCAACTGTTATTAATTCGGTGCTAAATTCAGGCCTGAAGCGCGTCTCTGTTCGTGGTCGTGGTTCACAGTTAACAAATGCGATACGCACATAATTTTTTCATATTTAATTTATTATGAAAAATCTACACAACTAGCCCATATGGTCTTTTGATGACAACCAATGATAGGTTAGCTTCATGTACAGGATACGTTTTTCATCACAAGTGAGCACACGATCAAGAAAAGATTCGTTTTTATGACGTGAAAGAAGTGAAGAACACATTGATAGCCTTTGATCGTTATTCTCATATAATAACTTATGTGGAACTCATTTGCTTAACTTCCATCGTTTTCCACTGTGATGCAAATTTAAGTGAATTGTTTCATCGCTGATTTTAGATGTTTCAGAAAGATCCTGGCACGTTAGTTTCGAATTTTGTTTAATAATCACTCCCAAATGTTCATTATCAATAACGCAAGGTAATGTTGAACTGAGTGAATCTTCAAGGGATTCATCCCCACAAGAAAATTTTTTGCAACACTTCTGTACAGTGCAATCTTTTACCATATCTTTTCCAAATGCAATTCATACCTTACGTGAGCAAGGTGAAAAGTTCTCGGCCTGACACAGAGATGGCGTTACAATTAACAGAAATTTATGTTTCCTGCGTGGCTGCATATATATTTAGTTCCTATGAAAACTTTCAACTTGTTCCCTCAAATAGTTTGTTTACAAGAATTTTTGTAGTTGATGTCGTGTGTGTTATTTTTTTAAATGGATAAACTTGAATATCGTGCTGTTATAAAATTCTTTGTTTTGGATGGTTTAACCCCTATGGAAATTCATCCGAAGTTGACAAAATTGTACGGGGATTCTGCTCCTTTGATTTCAACAGTTAAAAAGTGGGCAGCTGAATTTAAACGTGGTCGTACGTCCCTCGAAGATGACCCACGCGAAGGACGGCCAAAAACCGCAACCACACCAAAAATCATCGAAAAAAGTACATGATATTGTGTTGGACGATAGGCGAGTGAAAGTGAGTGAGATAGCTGAGGCTGTGGGAATATCGGAAGAAAGGGTGCGAAACATTTTGCACAAAGAATTAGAGATGAGAAAGCTCTGCGCAAGATGGGTGCCACATTTGCTGAATGTCGATCAAAAACAAATGCGCAAACGATTTTCGGAGCATTCTTTGGACCGATTTAACAAGAATCCGACCGATTTTGTGCGGCGATTTGTCACCGTGGATAAGACATGGGTCCACCACTACACGCCAGAAACGAAACAGCAGTCGAAGCAGTGGGTGGATGCCGGTGGTTCAGTGCCAAAGAAAGCGAAGTCGATCGCATCTGCCAGAAAAGTCATGGCCAGCGTGTTTTGGGAGGCAAAAGGAATCTTCTTAATTGATTACCTTGAAAAAGGCAGAACAATTACAGGCGCATATTACTCTAACCTTCTTGACCAGCTGGATGCCAAAATTCGCGAGAAGAGGCCTGGTTTGAAGAATAAGAAAATCATTTTTCATCAGGACAACGCACCCGCACACAAAGGCGCGTTGGCGATGGGAAAATTGCGGGATTTGGGGTACGATTTGCTCGGCCATCCTCCCTGTTCTCCTGATTTGGCACCCTCAGACTTTCATCTATTGCCAAATTTGAAAAAATTTGTTTCTGGTAACGATTCACATCCAACGAAGAAGTTACTAGGACCGTAGAAGAATATTTTGACAGCCTTCCAAACTCTCACTTCCGGGAAGGAATATTGATGTTAGAAAAACGCTGGACCAAGTGTGTTGAACTCAAGGGAGATTATGTAGAAAAATAAAATCATTTTTTAAATTTAAATCGCAGTCTTTCATTGTCAGGCCGAGAACTTTTCAGCTTGCTCACGTAAGGTTTGCTATTGCAGCTTTAGAACCCAGTTTTAATTCATAAAACAAATATCTAAGATTATATAAGAATTGGTCGATATTTCAAAAGGCTTAAAAATCACAATAAAATAGTACATAACAAATCAAAATATACTGAGTGACCGGCACGCATTTGTGGTACGCCAAACATGTAAAAGCTTGCGCTCTGCAAATCACAACAAGTTATCAGAAGTTGCTGCAGCAATCTCTATCGAAAATCGTACTAACTTTATTGGTTGCTTGTAATAGAAATTAAACTATTCCCGATATAATAAAAAATCTAAAAAAAGATAACCATACCAAACCTTACATTAGTGAAATCAGAAAAAATTAAGCATTTTAATGACTTTAATAAAAAAATATAAGTTTGTGCTATATCTTAAAACCAAGTATGTCATGAATTTTTAATTTAAAATATTGAACTCTATGTAAAAATATCTACCAGGTGTCATTGAAAGTTTTGTTCTATTTTGAGGATTACGAATATATGAAAGATAGACACTTTCGACAATTTTCAATTTTTTGTAATATCTCAAGAAATTGATAATAAATAACAAACTTGAAAATACTATAAAATTTTCCTCAAATTTCAGAAGAACTATGCTAATTTAACTGATCCTATATCTAATTTATCAATTCTAATGAAATTAGAGAGATAGAAAATCGACACTCAATAATCTACTGGGTAAATCTCTACAAAGTCAATGCTTATAATACGCATGTGTTTCTCCCATTAATTTTTAAACTGTTCCCTTATCATTCACATTCGACGTTGTAGATATTTACATAAAAGAATATCGGGTTACTGAATTGTAATTATAGTAATATAATTTTAAACAGTTCCCTTTTGTTATTTATTAACTGTTAGTAATATCATTATGCTTTATATAATCATCATAATATACTGTATCGCAATTACTTATTTTCATTACATAACACTAAAAGAATTATAATTTTGAAATTACAATTCAGTAACTCGATGTTGTTTTATGCAATTATGTGCAACAATGAAGTCTAGTTTAACAGATTTCGAATGTGAATGACTTCAGGGGAATAGCGTAACGCGAATAGCATGAAAAGCATCTATATATTATGACCATGCAGAGATTTAGTCCACATATAAAACTCAAGTAGGACGCCGCGCACTCTAAAGATATTGTCTTAATCTCTAGCATAGAAAGCCACACTAATATGACTCTTTGTGTAGTATCGAAAGCAGAATCACTGGCGTAGCGTTAATCATCCAACAAATTTTTTGTTTATTCCGATTAAGTGAAATTTATATATTTATTATTATTTCTGATTTCTGGACTTACCAGAAACAGTAATTAATTGCATTCTATAAACTTCTATTGCAAGCATAAATCTATACCATTAAATCATTATTGACTACTGTGAAACTGTTTCAAATTTCAAGTTTTTATTGGGTGTGAAAATTATGCAATAAAAAGATTGGCGAATCCTTTTCTATTATATATTGTGTTAATTAATAGTACATTAATATAATTTACGAAAATTGTTTAAACAACATAAAGCTCTTTATTGCATTTTCTGGTTAATATTAGCTATATTATCTTACGTGTGACATTATTAGGTTTTTATGATGTGAAATTATCAACTCGGCTCTGCGATCCATAAAATAAAAAATAAAAACAGTGATTAAATCGTAACATTATTATTGTTTTAGATATGTGCATATACACAATGGAGATAAAATTCCAAGGTCTCTTTGATATCATTTTATAATTACTAAAGTTGTTAGATGAATTAACAAACGTAATATAACAATAATAATAAACTTGATATTTAATTTTTTTTTATTTTAGAGTGAATAAATTAAATTTTTAATAAATCGAATGATTTTTCTTATGTAGTTCAGTATATATTTTCTTTTCTAACTATTTAAAAATTCATTTAAATTACTCTTAATCTCAGTCAGATTCGTACTCCACTATGATGATGGTTATTTAGAAATAACCATAAAAAAGATCAATATATCTTCCGGATATGGTATTTAATAAACCATTTTGCAATAATTTTTAAATAAACTTTAGATATATATACACTAGTAGTTATTTTTGAATTCTATATATTTTTTTAAAATAATATATTGAATTTCTTTACTACAGTTTATCACTACAATCAAAGTAATTTAAAAAAAATTAAGTTTAAGTGTATTATACAGTGTGTTTCAATAAGAATATACGTATTATAAAGTATTATTATGTCCAAACTATCGTTCGCTGCGCCTCGGCTCGGCTATTGGAGAAACGAATACATAGTCTAGTTTATTTAATAGCCGCCATATGTCAGTTGTCTTCTGTTTTTCTTGGTAATCGTCATATGTTTAAAATGGCTACTACGCAGCAAAAATCATATTGTGTTCTCGAGTTTGCGAAGTGCAATTCCGTGATTACAGTGCAAAGACGTTTCAAGTTAAGCTACCAAGTTGATCCTCCGAATGGGTGGAACATTCGCAGATGGTATCGATAGTTTGTAGATACAAGATGTGTATGTAAAGGAAAGAGTCCTGGCCGCCCTCGTATTTCTGAAGAAAATGTTGCGCGAATTCAAACTGCTTTCCAACGTAATCCTTCAAAATCAACTCGTCGTGCCAGTCGGGAGTTACAACGGCCTCCGACAACAATTTGGCGTGTTTTGAGACGTCGATTGGTTATGAAGCTGTACAAGTTACAGATGTTGCAAGCTCTGCGTCCTGATGACAAACGTATACATGTGGCATTTTGTAACGAGATTCATGATGCTGGCGACTTAGCATGTCTCAGCTGGGCTCCACAGTCACCGGATTTGACTCCCTGTGACTTCTTCCTGTGAGATTTCGTTAAAGACAACGTTTATGTATCACCACTCCCACAGAATCTGGAAGAGTTGAAGAACCGGATCCGTACTGCCATAACATCAGTGACAAAGGACATGCTTGCCCGAGTATGGGAGGAATTTGAGTATCGATGTGATATTGTTCGTGTCGCTGATGGAGGACATATTGAACATCTGTAATCTGAACTTGAGAGGTTCGTAAATATGTGTGTAAAGTTTCATATTCGTATGTCTTAAAGTTTAATAAATATATGCATTAGAAATACATGTGTTCTTTTTGAAACACCCTGTATAGTACTGTTTTCTGGAATCTTTATATCTTCCCCGCTGTTTGAATGTCAATAAACATACATGTCTCCTTTCCTTAGTTCTTCTTTCTAGTTCATTATAAATGTCATTTCCATCTCATGTAGAAGTCGTACCAGCGCACCATACATTTTATTTATAACCTATTATTTAGTGGTTAATAGTCTTTGTTTACACTTATTATAGGTTACATTAATAGCATATTTTACCCTTTTAATAACTTCGATATCATTTAAACTTCGCTATTATTGTCTGTCTTGTAATAGATAATATTGTCTTTAATACTGAATTAATAAACATTGTAAGTATCCATGATTTTTTTCAATGTTTAATTTACAGTTTGACAGCGCTATCTTTAACATTTTTCTTTAGTATAAAGATAAGCCCTTCTATTAATTTTTTCCATAAGAAAATAGTTCCAGATATCATTCGCCAGTTCATACTTCAGTGTAGGTCAATTTTTATCTAATAGCTCAGTATTTAGGTCGCCGCCATATTTTTACTTCTCCATTTAAGTCGAAGATATTAAATTTCTCTGAGCAGTAAATATTACGTACTATCACTAATTAAAATCTGTATTTACATGCTTTGGCAAATTTTAGACCCTTTCGACAACTTACTAGTGAAATCAACTCTTTGTTTGGCACAATCATAGAGTAGTAGATAGGGTGTTATTAATAATAGAATGATTCCTTTTAACATACTTTTAATGAGCAAATAGCCGTTACGCAATGCGTCTGTCTTATACGCTCTAATAACGTAGTTATCGACAAGTGAGGTAGACGCGTTTCTCGCTTTGTCGTTGAGTATAGTGGACGACAGAGTGAGGCGCTTGTTATCCATTATTTTTCTGTATCGAAATGATATGATATACGCTACCAAGGAATCGTTCATTACTAACACAAATCTGCCTGACGATCCGTGATATCGGTGAAACATATGTAGTAGATAGGGTGTTATTAATAATAGAATGATTCCTTTTAACACAATCATAGAGTGACAATTATTTTTCTGCAGAACTCTTCTAATAGGTTCAGTACTAACAGCTTTGTTAAGGATTTTTTCAACTTCTGCTTCTATATTGTGTATACTTATTTAGGAGTTGCCTAAATTTTTCATAATATCCATCGCTTTATAGTGTTAATTTTTTCAGTTCATTTACTGTAGGCTTATTTATAATGCAATTGCAAGTGATAAAGTTTCCATATATTAAACGTAGATCTGCTACCATTTATATCTATAATTTTAACTATGTGTGTTTTACCGATGTTCAATGTGAAACTCTGATAGAGTAACTGTTACACTAACTTGCACAGATTTCCATTTGAATATACGTACATTATTCGGTAAATAGCATGCATGTGCTTTATTTAATAAAGTTAATGAAAACTCAAAAGTTTTTGAACGGTTTATTTTATCGGAAATTATTATTTTTTATTAAAAATTATGCTGTTTCCATTTTTCTTGGAAAAATGGAATTTCCTATGTGAAAGATTATGTTGTAGTTGACTTTTCGTCGAACTGTAACTTAGTATCTACAGATACGAGGGTAGTTTGACAAGTAGTGAGAATGGAAAAGAAAAACGAATTTTTTAAATACAAAATAATTTTTATTTTTAAATATATTCTTCTAAAAGAGCAGTACATTTATTCCAACGGTGCTCCAATGCCCTTATGCCATCTCTAAAATGCGATTCCGGAAGGCTTGCAAAATACTCATTTACGAAGATGATAAGCTAATTTTTTTCCACCTAGTGCCGTTTTCAATTTTGGAAAAAGGTGGAAGTCGGAAGGGGCTAGATCCGGCGAATAAGGTGCATGCGGTACTAATTGGAAATGCAACTCGTGGATTTTGGACATCGCAGCTATGCGAGGGAGCGTTGTGTTGGTGAAACAGAATCTTTTTCTTTGCCATTCCTGGCCGTTTAGCACGAATCTCAACATTTAATTTTTGTAGAAGTTTTGTATAATATTGTCCGTTTATTGTGGCACCTTTCTGGAGGTAATCAATGAGCAAAATGCTCTTTGAATCCCAAAAAATTGATGCCATCACCTTGTTTGCCGATAAAGTGGTATTCGCTTTCTTTGGAGGTGCAGAACCACGTTCTAACCATTGTTTCGAGTGTTGTTTAGTTTAGGGTGTACTGTAGTGTATCCAAGTTTCATCGCAAGTAACAAATCGCCTACAAAAATCAACCGGATTTCGCTTATAAAGGTCCAAACACTCATTGGAAATGCGCAAACAAGTGAACTTTTGATCAGTAGTAAGCAATCGCGGCACCCATCTTGCCGAAAGCTTGGAAAGGCCCAATTCTTTCGTTAAAATGTTGAAATGTTTACCATGTCTGCTATCTCTCTCACTTTGAGTCGTCGATCTTGCGTAATAAAATTATGGATTTTTATAATCATTTCCTTAGAAGTCACGATTTTGGGTGCTCCAAAGCACGCTTCATCAACACAGCTTGTTCTACCACGTTTAAATTCATTTAGCCATCTACTTATTGTGGTGAATGATGGAGCAGATTCACCTAATGTTTCCCGTAACTCATCTTTTATTTCGGTAGCTTTCATAACCTTAATTACGAAGTATTTAATCACCGCACGATACTCTGCTTTTTCCATTTTGACAAAACGACGTGTTGTTACTTCTTCAATCAGCTGTCAAAAATAAACTAATCAAGTTCCTTTCTTTTCGGCATTTTTATAAGTTACTTTTACGTCTGTTCTGAAATACTCGTATTGCAACTTACTCGGACAAATGCTGCACGAAAACTAATTTATAAATTGCTAAATAGTTTACTATGAATTCCTAATACCATTATAATAATATGGCGTTGTAAACCCTATTAAATTTATTGGGGTATATAAAATATTTCTATTAAATAGACGCCATAAAACTATTAAAAGGATTTATAATATTTTTCAGAAACAAATCTATTTATCTAATTTATAATAATAATCCGAATAATACTTCTCAGAAATACATGTTACAACTGTTATTTCAATTATTCTCACCAAAACAGGTAAAAGTCTAAGGGATGTGTCTAAAATACAAGTGTTTTGTTATTTATGATAAGTGATCCCTCACTTATGGCCTGTAGTGTATGTTTCATGCTAATTTAGAATTTCAATAGAATTCATTACAAATTAATTGAATTTTGATTATAAACATGAGTTTTCAAAATCTTAATTATGTTAAGTTATAGCCTTGCAGGTAATAGCATTAACCATAAATCTATAGAAAATTTCAACATTCCAACTTGATTCAGCGGTCACTATATAAATATTTTACAAGACCACAAATAAATCAACAGAATGCAGGTGAAAGTACTTTTATAATGGATAAGCAGCTGTAACAACATTGGTTTATTTCTTTTTCACTTTAAATGCACCACAAATATTTTCTTATTACTTTTGTTTTAACATTTTTCTGTTAATGTTCTTCAAGTATATGTTTTTAAAGGTATTTTCTGTCCTTGTTTATGTATCTGACAATAATAGCGATGCTCAGTAAAGGTCAATGACTAAAAGATTATTATATTTAAAATACTCTCCAACAGCAAAAAGAATACTAAATTTATAGATATTTGTAAATTTGGATTATTCAGTGGGTAGAAGTAACTGCGAAATGGAGATCTACACGTCTTGTAAATATTAATTGTTTCCTATTTCACAATCTTAAAAAAGTTTTCAATCGAATTTGTGATCAAAAACGCGAAAGATTATTTGACTACTATCGTGTTCTCTACTGCCAGATGGTTACATCGTTTTATTTTGACTATGCACTGGGAGCAAAAGGCTTTCTTAGTATGTAAAAGGCAAGATTTGTGAGTGAATAGACGAAGCAGTCAGCGATGTCTCTATGACATAGTGCTTTCTTCCTAAGCAACTTAAATTTGTCACAGTGATTATTACAATGTGAATGAATCATGGACAAGATACTTTTTGATTGCGGATAAAGAATATGTTTGCTCTTAATTGCCACAAATATTCAGAAATACCTGTGAGAATAAGTCTGAAAGACATTTTGGGTTGTTTTTTATCGTGAATATCATATATACGTAGTCTGGACAGTGAACCTATTATTATTTTCTATATATTGAATAAAACGAAGTAACATCAGAGTTACGAAACTACTTGAGAACAAAATGCATAATCGTCCAGAATATTTTCAACTTCTACCCTTTTCAACACATTGCTCACATTCGGAACTACATGGAAACAGGTATAAACTGGTTTATACAATAAGCGCATAGTCGTACAGAATATTATCAACCTCTTCTCTCTTTAACACATTCCTCATATTCGAAACTACATGAAAACGAATATGGTTCATATACTTAAGCGCGTAGTCGTTCTGAATATTTTCAACTTCATCCCTCTTTAACACATTCCTTATTCTAGTTAAAATACAGGGTGTTTCAAAAAGAATATACGTATTTCGGATGCATATATTTATTAAACTTTAAGACATACGACATATGAAACTTTACACACATATTTACGAACCTCGCAAGTTCAGATTACAGATGTTCAATATGTCCTCCATTAGCGACACGAACAATATCACATCGATACTCAAATTCCTCCCATACTCGGGCAAGCACGTCTTTCGTCACTGATTTTATGGCAGTACGGATCCGGTTGTTCAACTCTTCTAGGTTCTGTGGGAATGGTGCTACATAAACATTGTCTTTAACGAAACGCCACAGGAAGAA
This sequence comes from Dermolepida albohirtum, assembly GCA_031893035.1. NCBI lineage: Eukaryota > Metazoa > Arthropoda > Insecta > Coleoptera > Scarabaeidae > Dermolepida > Dermolepida albohirtum. The sequence goes on along the minus strand of JAVIWB010003241.1, from coordinate 236,373 downwards.
GTCACAGGGTGTGAAATCCGGTGACCGTGGAGCCCAGCTGAGATATGCTAAGTCGCCAGCTCCTTGGCGACCAATCCAACGATTCGGTAGAGTTTCAATCAGATATTCACGCACTTGGCGACTCTAGTGAGGGAGTCGCCAAGTGCTCTTGTTGAAAAGTGAAGTGTTTCCATCAAAGAAGAATGGGCCGTAAACAGATGATCGGGATATCACACAAGCACATTGATTTTAGGCGAATCTCGTACATGTTCAATGGCTGCCTGTGGGTTCTGTAAACACCAAATTCGAACATTGTGCTTGTTTACCAGACTACTAACATGGAAAGACGCTTCATCACTGAACACGATACGTTGTGCGAAAATGTTATCATTGTCAATATCATCATGAATCTCGTTACAAAATGCCGGACGTTTCCGTTTGTCATCAGGACACAGAGCTTGTAACATCTGTAACTTGTACAGCTTCATAACCAATCGACGTCTCAAAACACGCCAAATTGTTGTCGGAGGCAGTTGTAACTCCCGACTGGCACGACGAGTTGATTTTGAAGGATTACGTTGGAAAGCAGTTTGAATTCGCGCAACATTTTCTTCAGAAACACGAGGGCGACCAGGACTCTTTCCTTTACATACACATCCTGTATCTACAAACTGTCGATTCCATCTGCGAATGTTCCGCCCATTCGGAGGATCAATTTGGTAGCTCAACCTGAAACGTCTTTGCACTGTAATCACGGAATTGCACTTCGCAATCTCGAGAACGCAAAATAATTTCTACTGCGGAGTAGCCATTTTAAACATATGACGGTTACCAAGAAAAACAGAAGGCAACTGACATCTAGCGGCTATTAAATAAACTAGACTATGTATTCGTTTCTCCAATAGCCGAGGCGAATCGATCGATAGTTTGGATAAAATAATACTTTGTAATAGCTATATTCTTTTTGAAACACGCTGTATTTTATGCAATGTGAAGTGGTTCCACATTCGGCACTTATCACTTTGCAAGTTAGCTGCAATATACTCTTGACAAAATTTTGCTAGTAATATAAATAAGAGTCTGCTCATTTTCTTCATCTCAATAGAAGACAAAGTACATTGCAACTACAACAATAATTCTTCCGTTTCCTTGTTTTACTAGTAAGTATTTATCTTCGTGTTTCGTTTAATTCTTGTACCCATATCGTCGTCAAAAACACATGCAGATAATTCAATTGTCTTGGTTTATTCTAACTTTTTTTCCATTTATTTAATAATATTACTTCTGGTAGTAATGAATAATGTGCAGTACCCCATCTTCCCTCGAGCCTTCTCTAATACAAAATATCTCTGCAAATTCTTCTTTCTGACATACTACTTCTTGTAATGATATAAGCTTTTAATCATATTCCTTAACTTTGATTTGACATACTTTTTGTTTTGAGATTGCCCGTATTTTTTTTGCGATATTCGGTCAATAGCCGCTTCCAGATCCGGAAGATCAAGGACACTTTTGTGTCCTCCAGTTTGGTTTCCGTTGTCATTTATATTATTGTGAAATAATTCATTAAATATTTTTCAGTAGAATATATCAATCGCAGTAGATTGAAAAAGATTTCTAATTGTGTTTGATATCTGGAAGACTTGGGCATTTCTAACGAACGAACATGGTACAAGTATTATATATTATCTAAATATTGGAAACTTATTTTCAATATTAACTTGACAATTATTAAGTTTTTGAACATTTTTCAGCGTATTCGAAAGTTAAGTCTTATTAATTATACATATCTTGTTTATTCAATACTAAAGCTTTAGAGATTTACGCATTATCTCTGGATTTTCCATTAAATCGGTTGCTCTTATCTTACTGTCATGTAAATAGAAAATCATTATAATTAAGGAACTTTCATTTACAGTGATTAGCAACGATACACCAATTAGCACTTGTGTTACACAGTAAGCCCTAATCAACGTAATTGTCACCTTCAGTCATCGGGACGATAGTTTATGCGATGTACTTAGCATGATGTATATTATATATGATCTTAAATAAGACGTTCCCCAGGCTAAACAATGAAATGATATATCTCATGTATTTGGTTGTTATCGCTTGTCATGAAATTAGTTAAAATAAATGACTAACGCATAATTAATAATTGGACTTGTGGCTCCTTTATTAAATTACTTAATTACGGAATTTGTCAACAAGATTCTTTTTATTATTTTATTTTACATTATACTCGAACCTAAATTTTTATAAAATGTTATTTCTTCTATAGAAAAATGTATATAAGTAAATGACAATATTTTTGTCCATATAATTGTTTTTAAAATTGACATCAAATAATGTATGATTCATTATAATGTTCTTTTTTCAATAGCTATTTTTTGACAGACAAAGAGTGAATTGTGTCAAACTTTTACGTTATTTTTGTTAGGTATTGTGTGACATTTTATTATGGAAAAACTCAGCCCGGCACAGCGTCTATAATTTTTTTAACTGTATTACGAAAATCAACGTTTCACGAAAAATGTGTTTCCTGCGCTTAGAGCAACTTATGGTCTACGTAATCGGCCTACCGAATGCACAATTCGCTATACCATAGAAAAATTTGAAATGCAATTTTCATTATTGGATAATGCGCGTAAATGGATCACATCCAGCACGTTGTGAAAAAAATTTAGCAACGGTAGCTAAGAATGTACGCGATGACCGCGAAGAATCGATTCGACGTGGATCTCAACAGCTTAGCTTATCCCTGAAAAGCTTGAAGAAGATCCATTGTTTTCAAATACAATTCTGTTCGGCGATGAGGCTCATTTCTGGCTTAAATGCTACGTCAATAAGCACAATTGTCGTATTTGGAGTGAAGAGCTACCCGAAGAGGTTAAAGAGCTACTATTACGTCCAGACAAAATCACAGTTTGGTGTGGTTTATGGAATCATCCATCCATATTTCTTCAAAAATTAAGACGGACGCAACGTAACTGTGAATGGCGTCCATTACCGCGTCATGATAACCGACTATTTCCTGCCTGAAACTGACGCTCATGATCTTCACGACATTTGGTTCCGACAAGACGGCGCTATTTGCCACACAGACCGTAAAAGTATGGCATTATTGCGAGAGAAATTTGACGAACATTTAATTTCACCTACTGGACCAGTGTAATGGCGGCTTACGTCATGTGATATCACACAAGGCACTACAGAGGCATGATATTGACAAAACCGTTTTTATGCTAGATGGTGTTCCATCCTCACAGACAATAATATACAAATATTATGGAACACATTTGGCGATCGTATAGTTAGTAGATATCTTCTGAATAGTTGATCTTCTAGGTCATAGGATATGAATCTGACTAGCTATTGATTATGGGGTTACCTCAAAGAAAGGATATTTATAAATAGACCTACTACTTGTGAGGAACTGAAACAATCGATATCACATGTATTGAAACAAATGGAAATGTCAGAAATACTCGTCGTTTTTCTACTTGACATTCCATTTTCTTTTGTCTTCTGACAAAATAATCTTCACACAAATTCAAAAGCTATTCAATTAAAAACAGTAATACGATATTAAAATAACAAATTCTTTTTTAAGACGCTCTTACCATAGAAACCAAAAACGCTCGAACCTGATATACAGCCTTGTCTAATTGTATTAGACCCTCCAGGAAAAAAAAGCAATATTATAAGTACTATTATACTTCAATAAATCGGACATCAGATTTAATTTTACTTTGCACATTTAATGAGATATTTATGACGGATTTGCTTCACTTTAGCGACTTTAATATCAGTTTATTATCGACGCGATAACGGGGCGGGGTGTATTAAAAGATTGTAACTGGATAATTTGTGTTGCACTTTTACATTTTCCGCTTTAAGCTTCCAACAGTGAAACAATGCCAAAAATTCGTGAGTCGACGGAAGTATAAAAGAGACTGATAGTTTTACTTAACTCACAGATGACTAACTGCTATAGCGAGAGAAATAAAATGTTCGCGATGTGGATGATCAATAAATCGAACAAAAAGCGACCGGAAACAACTTAGAACAGCAAGAGAAGATCGCATTATAGAAATAATACGGGATCATCTTAAAATATTTAAGAAATATGTCCAGTGAACTACTAGAGCAACAGAGGATTTCTGTTTCTGCACGAATAATAAGAAACCGCTTTGTGTTAGTAGTTTACGTAGACGTATAGGTCGCCGTAAACACCGTTTTACTGCAGAACATAAAAGAAAACGCCTTCAATGGACAAAAAATATATAAAATTGACTATCGAGGACTGGGCTTGGATGAAAGCAACATTGAAGTATGTAATTTTGCTTCGAATACTTAGATTATTAGTAAACATGGGCAATTCAAATTACTACCTGCACTTTTTAAATATTAAAACGGTCACTTTCGATATGTGTTATTCCTATTGCTTGATTATAACTTTTACGACAGTTCGGGACACAATTCGTTCAACGACGATGCGGAGAAGCTGTTTATCCCTATTGCATTATTCCTACAATAAAACATGGTCGAGGTAGTATCATGTCCTGGGGATGCAAGTCGACAGTCGACGTTGGAGAGCTCGTGTACGAGGGCTGCTTGAATGTTGGAAGAGGTACTAAAACCGTCCACCCTAAAATTATTTGATATCGATGTACGAGTATTATTTCCAACGAGATAATGCTCCGTTACATAAATCGGAGGAATCAATGCGTTAGTTTAGAAATAATGTGTAAATATTTGAATGGTCAGCGCACACTCCTAACTTGTCACTTATAGAACAGTTGTTGCATATTTTAAAGGTTAAGTGGCGAAACACATTTGTGAAATAAAAATATCTTTAAAAAATAATATTTGTAGAATTGATGAAAATATCTCCACAGAAATGCTACAACCTTATAATGAGCGTGCCAAGGAGAGTGTATATCGTTATGAAACTAGGCCGAGGTTCCACGAAATATTAATAAATATAAGATGTTAATCCGATATGTAGAATTTCGCGGTCGTGGTCCATACTATCTTCTTCTGAGCTTCCGGGCTGGAACCGCGTCACTGGTATAACTGCCGATGTTTCGTACCCACTCGTATAGGACATCTTCAGGGCTCGACTACTGCTACTGTCTACTGCAACGTTACGGTTGCGGTTGAGTTGTTTTTAGATGCAGGATTGTCAGGCGTTGTGTAGGGGGTAGCCATCATCAGGGTTAAGGTTATTGGGATGCTTACAGATCTCTATAGATTCACGGATTTTGTGATCATAGTAATGGTTAGTACAGGATAGGATCTTGGTAGAATTAAATTGGATATGGTGACCGGTTTCCAGCCTATGTTCGGCAAGTGCAGAACCAGCTACGCGCAGCAACCTAGTACAACGCTCATGCTCAGAAACACGAGTGCCGACAGACCGCTTTGTGAAACACGGTCTTTTACGGAAAAAGGGGTCAGATAATTTGGAATGGGGTTTGAAGATGGTTTTGTCAGTAACACCTTGTATATAGGGTAGATGGGCTTTAGAGAGGGGGGGGAGAGCTGATGTACGCTGTGTATTGAGTTATGGGACTTTGGGATTGAGATGTCGATCTATGGTTTGTTGAATATTATGGTTGGAGAAATTATTGTTTATGAGAGCTTTGGTAAGATAACTTAATTCCTGGAATAGAGAATGTTATTGAAAGCTCTTTGAACTAAGGATTGATAACGCCCTGTTTCTGGGCGGGATGATGATGGGAGAGGGCGTTAAGATACCGGTCAGTGTGTGTGGGTTTGCGGAAAAGTGAATGTCCTAGTGAACCATCCAGACGACGATTCACCAAGATGTCAAGGAAAGGAAGGGATCCTTCTGACTCAATCTCCATGGTGAAACTTATGGAATCGTGTTGGGAATTTAGGAAAACGAGGAAGTCGTTCAAGGAATCCCGACCATGCGGCCAAATAACGAAGGTGTCATCTACGTATCTGAACCAACATTTCGGTTTTTGGTTATAGGAGTGTAGGATTTGTTGTTCAAATGCTTCCATAACAAGATGTTGTAAATAAATTATCATTAGAGATATTATGGTTCTTGTAGTTTAATTCTGTCTTACCACTATATCGGTATCTGAAATAGGTGTCTAATAGAATTGGGCAAAGCTCTCTAATGAGAAGAAACTCAATGTGAAAAAATATCTAAAAAAATATGGGGGATAAATTCCAGAAAAACAAACATCCTAAATGTAATTGAAAAATATCAAAGTGTAAAACTAGAAAGGCGTTGAGAAGAATAACGAATGCTGCCAGGATACATGAAAGATTACATAAATATAAAAAGGAGTAAGTCACTTTAAATGAATTTAAATAAATAATTGCAACGTTAGCTATATTCTTCAAGATTGAATGACGATGAATAAAATATAATCCAGAAAAATTAATTGTGTTTTTTTATTGTATACTAATTTCAAAGTATTTACTTTGGCTCAAGACTAAATAAGTAGGTTTCTGGTGGTCAGTTATTTACTCATAAATTATTGATTTATACATATTTATTATAAAGAAATTGTAAGGATGGAGTCAAAGTTTCATTATTTCGTAATATCAATTTTTAATATAAATTTATATTACCCCGACCTAAATAAATATTTTGGAAAGAAACTTTGATATATTCTATAGCTATTTAAATATATAAACTATAAAACAAATAAGCACGAAAGTCAATGGACATATTCTATAGATATTTAAATATATAAACTATAAAACAAATTCACGAAAATCAAGACTGAAAGGAATTATTTAATGAACGAGTTAAATTTAATATACCATAAACGAGTTAATATTTTTTATTGATCTTCGTCGATAAATATTGTTATTAGGCTTTTTTAATTATTTATTATTGGTTATTATTTTGTATATAACTAAGAGTAAGCGTAATTTTTTAAAAACAGTATGATCCAAGGTTAATGGAGAATATGCAATATTTATATGTATATTAATAAATAAATGGCAATAATTTTAGAAAATTTATTACACACAAATTCATTTTAAAATAATAATGCATTAGAAAGTAATTTTCTTAACACATCTGTCAGCAATAGAATGATGTTTCTTCTGATATACTCTTGTTACTGTATCATATAACAAATGCACGATGGAAATTTCCATTTTCACTAAGAGAGAACCATTTCGAAAGTCATAGTTAACGCTGCTGTTTTAAAATCAATTTATTGTCGTTGCAACATTCATTAACATAAACATTTTCTTTATAACCTTCCATCACTTGAGATGAGATATTGATTAAATATTGCCAACAAATTTTATTACGACTTGTAAATATTGATTTATGGTGTATAATAGTACACGAAGAGAAATCAATATTTTGGTATTAGTACATGAAAGAGAAAAACATAAATTTAATAAATCTTTAAATTACATTAATAAAATCTGAATTTGTATATATGTATTGTATATTCATATAAAAATATTTAACAAAAAAATGCAGATAATTTATTATAAAGATGCATAACAAAAATAGAGAAATGCAGAATTTTTAAAGTTTACGCTACCTGACTTGTGTATGTATATGTGAGTCAAATCAATAAACGTATCTCCTAATAAAAACACAAACAAGAATACCTATATTTAGCCCAATTCATAATCTATTTCGAATATCATTTGCACATTTTTCTTTTTAAAGTGTACTAAATTAAATATAAAAGTTTTTTTAATAAATAAGATATTTATTTGTGCATACTTGATTTCTAAATTTATAAACATTTATATTAATACTAAAAAGTCGTTAAAATTGTCATTACTAACGTACTTCCGATTTAAAATGTATTTTAAAACATAATATGTAAACATTATCTACGAGCTGTATCGTTCACACACCATTTTGTTTTACTAGTCGTGTTAAATAAATCCGATAAAGTAATGCGTGTATGTACACATTCTATGCATGCTTGTACAAGTAAAGAATTTAGGCGTTTGAATTTGAACTGTTGGAAGTGTGTACTTACCTTCAACACTGTCCATGTTTTACTTTTCTAAACAATAGGTGAAATATATGGAAAAATGAATTTAAAATAGAACGTTTCTTTTTTAATTTCTTCCGTCTCCGATCTTTAAATAGCCGTATTCGATACCGAATCGATTACAGAAGGCAATGCACTTTTAAATGTGGAGGCCGGGTTCTTAAACAGCGCCAAACTGTATGAATGCCGTCACATAGAGTAAAGCATGAGTAACCGAGTTAGAATCTAGCTAAGCTCTTATCCGCATGTCTGAAGAGCGGCAAACTGTGTTTGTCCCACATTTCTCCGGCTTTCCTGCAATGTGTTGCTTTTTTTCCTTCTTTTTTCTTCACATTCTGTGCATACGTGTTCCCTTTCTAACGTCGATTTCATTTATTTAATAAAGAATGGATGACTCTCTTCTAATTAATTTTTTATCATTTCCATGTAAAGATAATATATATAAGTTAAAAGAGTGTGTCATTCTCTTTATTTCCGGCACTCAATCAAATCACATCTGAAATATTCCAATAATATTTTATCAAGAAGATAAATAAAAAATTTATGGGAGCAGATATTTATGTATTTGATTATATTTGTTTATTTTTATTATGATTTATTCTACACTTTTGTATTTATTTTGTCAATATTACTGTACATTTATTATATAAATATTAATACTATCATTGAGTTCATAAAATTGAATAAAATAGTTAATATGTAAATACTTCTAGAATTTAGTTTTAGCGATTAGCTGAAAATATACTTACTATAATTTTTACTTATTTTAACATAATACGTGAGATGCATATTGATCTATATTAATAATAATAATAATAGTTAAAACTAATAATAACATTTATTATTCAACGGTATACAATTACAGTACTAATAGATGAAATATAGATACATATCGAGAACGGTGTAAGTCCAGTATGTACCTTGCGTTCGTGCGGATTTTGCCGTGGTTCCAGGTGCGACACTGATTAATTATTTGCTGATGATGACAACCTAGTTGTCAAAATACGTATACAGAATATGGAGATTGTTGTGGAAGGGCGTTATTAATTAACTAATTATTAATTAACCATAATTAAACACAGTAATATGAACATTTTAAAAGAGTATTAAAAAGAAAAAACTTAAAATAGTGCACTACAGTTGATTAGAAGGCTCAAAATATCGTTATAAAATGTATCATCAATACTACACATTGAAGTAAAAGGAGAACTCTGCAGAAGAGAGTTCTCGAAAATGGTAAGGTAAAGGTAGGACAAGAATAAGAGGATAAACGGGATACAAAAAAATTAATACTAGGGTGGTCTGAAAAGTTTCTGACCTGACAATGATACAAGATATTTTTTCTTAAAGTTTATATTTATTTTGCTACATTGTCTCCTTGTAACTCTACACATTTCTCCCAGCTATGCTCCAATCTCTTTAACTTGTCCAAATAGTACTCGGCGTTTTTCTCTGCAAAATAATTGTTTACGAAGGTGATTGCCTCCTCATTTGACGAAAATCTCTGTCCTCCAAGCGCAATTTTTAAAAGAGGGAACAAAAAGAAGTCGCTCGGGGCTAGATCTAGTGAGTAAGGCGGATGGTCAAGCAGTTCAAACCGTAATTCGTGGATTTTTGCCATGGCAACCGCTGAGGTGTGAGACGGCGCGTTGTCTTGGTGAAACGGGATTTTCTTTTTCTGCAAATGTGGCCGTTTTTCAACAATTTCTGCATTCAGCTTGTCAAATAATGATGCGTAGTATGCTTCTGTAATAGTTTTTCCTTTTTGAAAATAATCGATTAAGATAATTCCATGGCTATCACAAAAACCAGTCGCCATCACTTTTCCAGTCGAAAAAACAGTTTTTGCTTTTTTTGGAGCCGGTTCCCCCTTTGCAGTCCACTGTTTTGACTGTATTTTTGTATCGGGTGTATAATGGTGTATCCAAGTTTCATCTACAATAATTAATCGGCGACAAAACTCCGATTTATTGCGCCTAAACTACTCCAACAGAGCGTTGGAAATGTTCATTCGAACACGTTTTCTCCTCTAACGTTAGCAAACGTAGCACCCGACGCGTGGACGACTTTCTCATGCCTAAATCTTGATTTAACATGTGACAAACACGTTTTTTTGGACATATTAATAGCCTTTACTATCTCTCTCACTTTAATTCGACGGTCGTCTAGCACCAATTGGTGAATTTTAGTGATGTTATCGTCAGTAGTTGCAGTTTTTGGATGTCCCGAACGTTCATCGTCTCCTAAGCTTTTATGGCCATGTTTAAATTCAGTCCCCGTATACAGAGTACAACTCATCTTTGATTTGCGTAGGCGTATTGCATTTCAAAAACAAATATTTAATGACAGCTCGATACTCGTTTTTTTCCATTTTCACAAAAACACTCACATCAACTCACTTAAACGACTGTCAAATAATAACTGCGCCTCCAAAATGGCTGAAACTTTAGTGAGTACCTAACAATAGATACACAACTACATTCCCTAGCCTTTATTGATGAGTGCTGTCATCTTCACGTTGAGGTCGGACACTTTTCAGACCACCCTCGTAGAGCCAAGTAATTGTGTTAATAAAGTCGTGACTAAGTTTCCACAACAATCTGGTCTCAAGACTCAGTCGGTCGACAGTCTTATAGAGACTGCACATCATGTCTTGTTAACAGTGAACTATCGTCGATACTGCGTTCTGGATAGATATTTTCAATTCTGAATTTACATATTTGGAAAACGTCGTTCAATCTTTTTTACGGCTAATTGTAATTAATTATACTGGGGCGACCATACGGGCAAAGTATATTCCAGTCTGCTAACAATAAAAATTATGTTTTTAGCAAAGATGAGCTTTCCTAAAATTTGCAATAGTGCAGTATGAAATCTAAAATTTTAGGTGCTGTAGTGCAGTTGTTAAAATGTGGAGCACAAGTTAAGCTTGAATCAAATAAAACATCTAGATATTTTACATTAACTTTCGTGAGGCTGCAGTCATTAATATTATATAATATATTCAGTCAATACAATGAACTTTCTTCGTATAAGGAACAAAATAGTATTTCTTAATATTTAACTGTAGCTTGCTTAGAATATAACTGGACAATTATATATTAAGATTATATTGTAACTGCAAAACATCATTCCAGAATGATAAATTTTTAGATCATCCTGATAGGTTACTGCAAGACGTGATAAGAACGTCAATAAGTCATTGATGACAGGAACAAACAACAGTGGTGCTAAATAAGATTTTTCTAGAACCCCAGTTGTGGAGAATATATAATAGAATTATAGCCATCTTAATAAAATAATTTGTTCCGTTTCTCAAACATGACGTTAAAAGCCTAAGAAGGTAAGGCCCATAGTTTAGTAACTAAAATTCCGTTGTCTATTGCATCAGAAGTATTACTAAAGCGTAAATGTTATTCATTTGACTGCGCCATGAAACTATTCACTACTAAATTGACCCAAGATTAGTTAGAGCAAATCTTCCACGGTCAAATCTATGTTAGCAGGATGAAATACTTGATGTAGTATTAAAGTGTAGATAAGAATAAATAACACTTTCGAAAACTTTAACAAAGCTTTATAAAATTGTTATTGCTATAAACACAAATGTTATTGCCTTTTCTAAAAACGGGACTAGCGCTGGCACGGTTCCATATCATCGGTAAAGTTGCAGTTTGAATTGCTATGTATATTAATCACTAATTGAAAGTTTCCGCAAACGGTCTTGTATCATGTATCTGTAGTCGCCTTTTGAGGAAACTTATTCAATCTATTGATTCTCTCCTCTTAAGAAACCAGGAGTAGTGTAAAGAGTGAATGGCTAATGTTGAGTATATGAAGGAAAATCCATGCAAAAAAGGGTACGTAAAAGAGAACTAGACAAACGCGTCAACTATACTCTGACGAAATTTAAGAGAGGTTTCATTAGAGAATAAGGTCTTAGGTATACGCGTTGTATACGTGGTCGGTATAACTCGTTTGATATAAGCATATTGGAAAATCTTTCTTGGATTATCTTCAATAGATTCTTCTGTTCGCCTGAAATATACAGAATAAGCAACAGTAATATCATCTCTGTAAATTGTTCGAAGTATTTTGAAGATGTCAAGTTGGAAATAGCTTTTTGTACTTTTCCATTTATGTTGACAGTCTGCTTTCATAAATTAAAAATTATATTAACTGTGAACCTAGATGTACATAGTAGACAGGAACTAGACACTCCTTATTCTGTCTTACAAAGATACATGTACCAAATAGACTCTGACTGTAAAGGTAGATGTTTCCATTCCTCCATATCTGGTACAATTATTCTATAGTTCTTGCCAACGGAATTTATACGCTTCCTGGTACTAGCAGCTGCAAAGCTTTTAACTCTCTTCTTTCTTTGAAGTAAACTACTTGGCATATTTTATAGATACAGTTGTTTGTAGCAATCGTCAACTATTTTCTGTCGCACACTTTGAGATGTTCGCAGAGTTTATGATCGTCTTATTATGAAAGCATGGAGAAAGGAAGACATTACGCAAAAAATTCTTCAATTCAAAAGGATGAAATAATATCTATTAATTAACAAACTAGAAATAATAAGAATAACCTTTTAGCACACTAACAATTATCATTAGTAAACTTATAGATGCTTTCTTTAAGACTATACTTTCAATGGATTAAACGTATGCAACATATGTAAGATAAGGTCTTAGCTTACAAGTGAAACAACCGCTTTGATTTAGAAGTAAGTAGCCTTCTGCGCAAATATTAATTTCTTTCTAATATTGTCTTTTTCCTCGCTTAGATAATTTAGCTCTTCACTGAGGCCTAGTATTTTATACCTCAGTTTTTTATTAAATGCCTCACATTCGATTCTATTGACACTATTTTGCAACCTCTTACGAATTTCTGCGCACTTACGCGCATGAGGATCTGTATTTTGTGGAGATGTTTAAAATACAAACAATACGATGAAAAAACTTTAATGAACACCACTTAACCAAAATTAAAATTTACCTCTATAAATCCTGTCATTTGAAATGCATTTCTGTCTCATTTGGAGACTGTTAGAAATCAGGAAAATTAGTTGTTCATTTTTAACGATTCCATGATTAAATATTTTGCTTGGTTACTAGACAATATGATTATTTTCTCAATCATTGTGCTATTTCTCCTAGTCTAATCAATTAAATTTACTTTGAAATAATAAATGGATTCTCTATTAACAATTACTTGCCTATCAAACTGGACGCGACTGTAGTGATTTTGTCAGTTTTGTAAAGGCTCGTATAAATTTAAATTGAAATGTAAATTCATAATATGTCGTGTAGGCTAAGCAATTCTGACACGCAACTTGTGACCTTGAATTGCGAAATAATGTTCAAAAATACTGAAACTGGTATAATTTTATTATCGTCAAAAGCATAAAAAGGAAAGTTAATTCCAAAGTAGATCACTTTAATGCCTTCCGTTCAAATTGAAGGTATTATAAAAATTAAATATGTCAATATCATTATCCTTTTCATATGTTAAAAATCAACAAATTAAAAATTTAATGCATGTTACTTCTGGATAAATATTTTTATTAGGTTTACGACCAACTATTCTGGACTAGAATTGAATGTTAGCTTAATAAAAATTTACGTGCAGATAAGCAGTCTAATTTAATATTTACATTTCAACTATGAGTTTCAATTGTCTTTATACAGAATAATATCAGCACTATAAGCGCGTGTATAATACGCAATAAGGCTTTCCGGTCACGACCGAAATCACTAGATTACACAAATAATATTGAAGGAGTATTTATCTTTTATAACCCGCCGATTACAGACTTTTGTGTATTTGTGTTATTTATATATTGAATTGTAAGCTTTATAAGAGGTTGTAATAGATCGCGGGAGCTTTAAAGTTTAATAACTCTTACTAACCATACAAAATTAGGAAGTAAGGAACATTATTATGAAAAACAGTAGTTAAAGCCGTTAAAGTAAAAAAACTATATGAATATATTTTTAATAATATTGATGATAGACATTTTTAAAAGTTGCTTTCACTTTTTAAACACGTAAGGAGTTCCCTACGGGATTTACTCAGTAATTAAAAATTGACATTTTTATTTTAGGGAAGCAAATAATGATATGGAATATATGGGTTTAATGTATGCATATGTCCTTTGCATCTTCCTGAGTTGTTTCCGCTGGTTATCGTTTGCTTACCATCTTGGTAAGCTGATTTCATACCTCCCTTTGTAATCAAACATTTTTATTTTGCGCAGTTACACAGTTTTCTTATGAACGTTTGGTTACTTTCTTTTGCGTTATTTTCGCCTGTACTCTCTTTCGCCGCCTGTGAATTGGATAATAGCTCGTTTTGGCCTAATCGTGATCCGGTATCAGTAATAGACGGCGTTTGGCAAATCCAAAATACTGTGGCGTCCATATACCATCTCTATTTGTTTCGAATCCATTCTATATTGATATATCTTGGCCTTGATATATCAAGGCCAGGTAAAATTATCGAACGCAGCCACAGATAGCTTGGGGAAGGGTAGCAACCCTCTCCTGAGTATAGTATGAGGGTAGCCGTTTATATTTCGGGCACTGGCAACACTGATAGTGTTGCCTCCGATCTGATGATGCATCGTGAAGTTTGTCATTTTTGACAATATATTTACCTTAACAGTTTTATTATCCGGTCGCTATTTCTATTATTGACAGTAACTTGAAAATTCTATGTCAGCGAAGAAATGGAATTAACTCGCGAACATTTTCGTGCAATTATTTCTCTTAACTTTCGGTGTGGATTATCTCAACAAGAATACATCGACGAGCTGAATTCTTTATATGGTGATGAAGCACTATCGAAAACTACAGTATAAAGTTGGTATAGTGAAGTCAAACTTGGACGGCGTTCCTTGGACGATGAACTTCGTGAAAGTCGTCCCACAAATGTTGTTGTGTCGGAAAACATTAATGCAATGTCCAACCACCAGCGTGCATAAAATCCTGCATGAACATTTAGCCGTTAAGAAGCTATGTTCACGTTGGGTACCACATAATTTGATAATCGCTCAACAAAGGACTCGTGTCGATTGGTACCAAGAAATGCACGAAAAATACAATAACGGTGCTTCAAAGAACATTTGTAAAGTCGTCACAGGTGATGAATCTTGGATCTATATGTATGAGTTTGATAGTAAACAGCAGTCGACTGTGTGGGTATTACAAGATGAGTCAAAACGAACAAAAGTTTTTCGCGCTCGAAGCACATCAAAACAAACGGTTGCCTGCTTTTTCGGAAAAATCAGTCACGTAGCAACCGTGTCTTTAGAGAGTTGTAGAACGGTCAATTCCAAATGGTACACAACTATTTGTTTTTGAATAAATAAGGAAGCAAACCGAAAACGACAGATCATTCTCCACCATGATAATGCGAGCTCTCACAGGTCGGTTTAAGCAATTGAATATTTGACCGGGCAAAACATTTGAATTGATGAACCATCCGCCGTACATCCCTGATCTTGCACCCTGTGATTCCTTTTTGTTCCCACACGTGAAGAATAAACTTCGTGGTCAACAGTTTTCTACACCGGCAGAGGCTGTTGAGGCATTCGAAACTCATATTTTGGGGATACCGCCTTTACAGTGGCAGCAATGCTTTTCGGTTTGGTTTAAACGAATACAAAAGTGCATTTATTTTCAAGGAAAATATTTTGAAAAGCAATAAAACTATTTTCTATAATAATAAATTCGTTTTTTTGTGTGCTCTTGCCGAAATATAAACGGCAACCCTAGTATATTCTAATTTTGTTTATTTATTTTTTCTTACCTTTTACACGTTGCACACTACTAATATGGAATGAAAATGATTTCACAGTAAATTGCTAATTTGGTAAGAAAATTAAGATCGTTTCATTATGAGCTTTTGTAATGATAAGAGATTTGGGTATACCTAATAAAGAAAATCGGTAGAAAGTGCGTTTCAATTTTTTTATAATAGATTTTCCAATAATTGAAAAATTTCTTGAATGAGAAAGCATTTGGTACTAAAAATAATTCAAAATAGATTAAAGCCATTTCAATTCTAAACAGTAATTTTTTTAAGGAAAAAGTATACTCGACTCCCTCAAAAATTGTCATGAATATGTTTCCAGTTTATTCTTATTTGTTTCTTTTAAAAAATACGACACAACTTTTCGACAGACCTAATGGAAGTAAAGTCTTATAATAGATGTTTGTAAAAAACACCTCTATTATAGTATATAATCCCAAGAATGTATTCATTAAATTAAATAATGTATTCTATGCATTCTTCAAAAATCAATCCAAATTTGCAAATAATTCGTTGACACTGAGGAGACGCTATTCTATGATTGACAGTAAATCAACTTGTGATTTTTTAATAATGAAATACAAATAAGTAATTTTATTATTGACTACAGCAGAAAAGACATGTGATGTTAAATTGGAACCAACGTCAAAAAGATCTCTAGAGTCTAATTTTTTTACAATTGCAAATTCTAAACTAAATTAACATTGACACTTTGATAAGCAAGTCGAATATGTGCGTCTTATACAATACAAATATGTGTGTATAATACTAATTTTTAACAAATCAATTTCGTACATAAACATCTTGACGTAATTTATTTGATAATATATTCGGTAATGCTAATTTATATAATAAACTGATCTATCCGATTGGACGTGACCTCTTTAAAATCTTCGATGTGTATTGTGTACGGTAAATAATATAATTTAATATGACAAATAGTAATATTTAGAGAGAGGAGAATCTTTATACTTATATAAAAATTCAGCCTGCGTATGTTTGTGCTCGAAAATTATAAAAGTAGTCGCTCGATTGACACCACGAACACGTGCGTGTTTTTATAGTAAAATGAAATTTTGATACAAGCATTCGAATATTCTCAAAAATCGAATTAATTTCATTCGTTTCTTTACAGTTGATCATCGTCTGTGTTTTCGCAAGCCATTGTACGAGTTACTATGGCTCGCGAAAACACATACGACGATTATCTGGGATCGACAGCACCAAATCGGTCCATCAATTCAACATTTGACAGAGAACTGCTCAGAGGACAGTCATACAACAGAAATGATAATAGCTCCTTCCAGATCAAAAGATGATTTGATACCACTGTACGAACTGTGGCCAACTAATCTGGTGGCTTGTACTTGTTGGACTCTCCAGGTGGAAGTGGAAAACGTTCTTAATTTCCTTGATCGTATCTAAAATTGGTTCAGTGTCGATATTGCTTTAGTTCTTGCTTCTTCAGGTATTTCTGCCACTTTGAGGGAAGGAGGGTGAGCAGAGCATTCAGCCCTTAACCTGTCACTAAACATACAATTCACAGAAAATCCAACATGTAACATTTCAAAAACATCAGCAATGGGAATTTCTCCAGGCGTGCAAAATCATTGTACAGAATGAGTATACAATGGCTTACAAGAAGTCATTCGAAGCATTAAACCAAACATTGAAAGACTTGCGAAATAATCAGGTTCCATTTGAAGGAGCATTGATGTTACTAGTGACTTCGAGCAAACCCTTCCAGTTATACTTCGCTCAACACCAGCTGATAAATTGCATGCCTGCTTGAAATATTCAACTTTTTGAATATCAGTAAAAGAAATGCATTTAACAACAAATATGAGAGTTCAGCTGCAAACCGATCGAATAGCTGATATATTTTCAAAAATATTACTTGAGGTTGGTAACGATATTGTACCTACAAATCCAGGAACAGGAAATATCATCTTCCCATCTATTTCTGTAACATTGTGAAAAAAAAGAATTAGTAAACAAGGTTTTTCAAAGCATCGAAATAAATTATCGAAATCTCCTATAATTGAGCGGAAGAGCTATTTTAGCGGCTAAAATGTCGACGTGCACGATATGAACAACATCATTCTAAACGGAATCGTTGGTGAAACAGTGATCTACAAATCCATTGACTCAGTGATGAACCAAAGTTAAACAAAGGAATTTCTTAATTCTGTTGTTCGGATGTTCCAAGATTACCGTCACAGATTCTGAATTTGAAAATTGTAGCGCCAATTACATTACTCCGAAATATCAATCAGCCAAACTTATGCACACGATTAGTATTTAAAAAATTTATGAACAATCTAATTGAAGCAACGATTCTGATTGGATCTTATTAATTTGAAGACGTACTACTTCCACGAATACTCCTCATTCCGACCGTCATGGTGTTCAAGTTCAAACGACTTCAATTTCCAATAGGCCATGCGTTTGCTATGACTATCAATAAAGCGCAAGGGCAATATTTGTAAGTGTACGGTTTGAATTTGAACAATTGCTTCTCTCATGGGTAATTATACGTCGCATGCTCCAGAGTCGGTAAACCGTCTGGTCTTTATGTTAATGCATAAAAAGGATAAACAAAAAATGTCAATCCACTAGCTTTACAATAAAAAATGATTTTCTGTGAAACACATTTTTTTCTTTCTTTCATTTTGTTCCACATAGCCACAGCAACGCAAAGAGGGTATTGAATTGAACAATGTGTTTTCTCGGCGAATCTATATTCCCTAGAATACTACCGAAGTTGTAGGCTAATTATTAGAATATGTCTGAATTGAGCAAATAGTTTATAAATAGATAATAGACAAGTTTTCATAAATAATATATTATTGACACTGAATCCTAATTGGTCTATAACTACAGAAGTGTGGAAAGTTATTGCAGGGTTAATTAATTAAGTTTCTCAATTGTATGATATTCAACACAATTACAGACAGCAGGCAGATGGCCTATTTTAGATATATAGGAGGGAGAGTATATATATATATATATATACGAGGGAGCGTTTTTATATTCGCGGAATGGGGGACAAGGGGTGGAAATAAAAAAACCAAATTATTTTTCTTTTTCAATATATTCACCTGCAAGACGGATACATTTTTCACATCTTTCAATTAATTTATTTATACTCTCATAAAAAAATGATTTCTCTTTATCTGCAAAATACGCCGAAACTGCCTCCTTGACTTCATCATCGGCAGTAAATTTTTTACCCCGCAGCTCTTTTTTCATTTTCGGAAACAGGTAATAATCACTCGGGGCCAGGTCTGGGCTGTAGGGTGGGTGATTCACAATTTCGAAGCCCACCTTATACAGGGCAGCTAACGCAACGCGGCTCTTGTGGACGGGCGCGTTGTCGTGCAAAAGCAGAACACCTTTTGTCAATTTTCTCCGTCTTTTCTCTTTAATGGCTTCTTTTAGTCGCTCTAATATTGAAGCGTAATATTTTCCGGTTATAGAAACACGTTTATCTTTATAATCAATCAACAATATTCCTTCCGAGTCCCAAAATACCGTTGCCATGAGTTTCCCAGCTGATTGTGACACTTTAAATTTCTTGGGAGGTGCTGTGCCCTTTTTATGCCACTGCATGGAGTCTTGTTTGGACTTAGGTTCATAATGATGAAACCAAGTTTCGTCTCCAGTAACAATTCCACTCAATACACCATCCTTGTCTTCATTACAGAGGTCCAAAAATGCACGCGAACACTCTACGCGCTGTTGTTTTTGCGGCGGCGTGAGCATTCTCGGCACCCATCTTGCGCTGACCTTAGACATGCCGAGATGATCGTGTAGGATTTTAAAAATTGTTGTATTGGATACTCCAACCATTTCTGCGAGTTGTTTCTTCTTTAGTCGAGCATCTTCGAGTACAATTTGTTCAACTTTTTGGATAAGTGCTGGCGTGGTCACCTCAATGCTCCTGCCCGGCCTCGGGTCGTCTTCAAGGGATTCCCTTCCTTGTTTAAATAAACTATGCCACTTGTACACCATGGTTTTTCCTGGACAAGAGTCGCCGTAAACCAATGACATCTCATTCATTATGGTCGCGACTGATTTTCCTTGCCTGGTAAGGAACTTTATAACGGCACGATATTCGATTTTTTCCATATTTCACTTTTCACTCCTGATTATGTTACTTGGTCGACGATAGCTCAAAGACTAACTGTCTAATAACGATGAAACTTCGTATTTATACAAATCATGAGTCGCTGCATAGGCCACGTCCCCAATGAGCCTACTCACCTCTCTACAACCCGCTCATTCCGCGAATATAAAAACGCTCCCTCGTATATATAGTCAGCCTGAAAAGTAGTTTCTAGTAAACAAAGTTGAGTGTGTTTGTTATGGTTATGACTATAATGTTTTAGAAATAAGTTGTCGAAGTTTGACATTCATAAGTTGAATGGTGATTACTCAAAAACAGCATGCCTGAGAAAAAGCTTATCATGATTTCATACGCCACTAGCAAAGACTGGGTTGTGGAATTTAAGAGAGGAAAATCAAGATAGCACCGTTCTGGAAAACCAATTTCAATGATCACTCCGGAAAACATTGATTCTCTCCATGATACGATTTTAGTAGATCGACGAATTGAACTTGTACTGCAAAAGCATTGCGCATTCTCGCGAAGGTATATTTTCTTGCAAGACAATGTTCTTGACCACAAGTTAATAATTGAACGGCAACAAATTAAGGAAACTGATTTACCACCCACTCTATTCTCCGGATTTAGCACCAATGGTCTACTATCTCAAATAACTAACATTAGTTATTTGTATAAGATTTTCGACAAATGACGAAGCCTTTGTACAGTGGAAGAGTTGTTTGCAGACCAAAACAAAGAATTTTTAAAACCTAGAATGATTTCATAAACGTCCTGCTAAATGTGCAAATCTAAAAACAGATTATATTGAAATAAATATAATGTTATTTTAAAATATTGTAGCTTTTTATATAGTAAGCTAAGAATGTATTAATATCTCTTCACATTGTCAATTATCGACAAAACAAAAATGTTCTTTTGGCGTTGAGGGTTAGAAGCCTTTCGATGTGCGAAATTAGTAAAATAATAAAAGATAGTATTTCGAGTGTAAGTGATTTACTACGAAAATTTAGCGAAGCCGTCTCCACAGTGATAAAACCAGTTAAAATAGGAAGCGTACAACAACTGAAAGGGATGACCGTATGTTGGAACCAATGGGTTTGTAAAATAGAGCGTCTAAATCAACAAATTTACTTAAAAAAATCTGGAAAAATACTAATATCAGGGTGACCACATGTTCGATTTGTAGACGATTAATCGATCATGGTTCAGCAAAAACAATTTCCGCTACTTAAGTAAGTTAAGAATTATTCCAAATAGGCCATAGAAAAATAGGAGAATATGCAATACTCTCCGACAAATCGAAAATTAATTTAAATAAATTAGAGGGCGTCCAATATAGTTGTCAAAAAGTAAGAGAGTGTTCGCCTTTTTATTGAGGATATTTTGAAGCCTAACGGATAAATAAAAATTTCATAGGCTATTTATTAAAGTATATTTTGTTTTACCACGAAATTGCGTCTTTCTAATTACTCTTATGTCACCGCCCAATTATTATTTCCTACTTACTGTTATTGGTTAGAAAATTGTTTCATTCTATCAATTTTTGATTTGTTTATTCTTAACAACGGTTTCTCTTATTCTTTCAGGTAAAGAAATTTTTAGAAGGGAATGAAATTCAACAATTACCGTATCGTGGAAATGGGCATAGGCGAAATAGGTGCAAACATACCTGAAGTTTTGGTCTCATAGCTGAAGTGGACACCAAAAACACGCGTGCAAATGGTTCAGGCAAGATGGGCACTGATGGAAATATTTATAGCAAAGGAAATAAAAAATCAATAGATATTTGTTATTAAAGGTATCTATTATGATTTATCACATTGCGTAATATATATACAAAATTATAGATACAAAAAAAAAATTGAAAATGAGCAGTATAATATTAGAAATTAGAAAAAATATATATTCTTGTTTAGACATTTATATAAGTTCATTTCTAACGGGTGCTTTTTAAGAGCTTGAGAACTTTAAATGATAATACAAGACAGAAATATTGTTGGAATTAAATTTTTTTTATTATAATCTAGTAGATAATTTCATGGCATCTACTTTTTAAATATGATTTCCGGCATATGTCCGCCGCGGCCTCAAGTTACATGGTCCATTCGATCAGTCCAATTTTTGACTACTTTTTCCAATAAATCTTGCCGTATGGTGTCAATGGTGGCTTGAATATTGGCTTCCAATACTTCAAGAGTTGCTGGTTTATCAGCATAAACCAATGACTTAACATAGCCTCATAAAAAGTAATCCAGAGGCGTTAAATCGCACGAACGAGGGAGCCAGTGAACAGGACCACTTCTGAAAACAAAGTTGTCACCAAATTGATTTTGCAATAAATCGATTGTTAAGCGCGCTGTATGGCAAGTTGCGTCGCCTTGTTGGAACCAAATGTCGTCGACGTATAGCTGATTAATTTTTAGAAACAAGAATTCAGTCAGCATGGCTCGATAGCGCTCGCCATTCACCGTAACGGCAGCTCCTTCCTCATTTCGAAAGAAATAAGGACCGATGATTCCGCCAGCGTGTAAACCGCAGCAGTCAATTTTAATAGATGTAATGGTGAGTCTTTAACGGCTTGAGGATTGTCTTCGCTCCAATTACGGCAATTTTGCTTATCGACGTAGTCATTTAACCAGAAATGAGCTTCATCACTAAACACAATTCTTTGATAAAAATGCTCATCTTCGGCCAGTTTCAAATGAACCCAATCAGCAAAAATGCGATGCAAACGATGGTCGTTTGGCTTCAATTCTTGCCAGAGCTGTATTTTACAGGCACGTAAGCCAAGATTCTTACGTAAAGTTTTCCACGTAATCGAAGGACAAAGGCCAACCAGTTGAAAACGACGACGAATCGACATTTCGGCGTTTTCTTCAATACTTCGCGTTACAGCAGCAATATTCTCTTCGGTACGCATATTTCTTTGTCTTGTTGATGGTTTTCAATCGAGAAGAGTAAAATTAGTGCGAAAACGATCAACAACTGCACGAATTGCTTGCTCACTAGGCCGATTATGTTGACCGTAAAATGGACGAAGCGTTCTATGAACTTCGCGAACAGATTTATTTTTTTCAAAGTAAATTTCCACAATTTGAAAGCGTTGTTCTGGCGTTAAACGGTTCATGATGACTTGTTACAACTTACTAAACAGAAATGTCAAAACAGTTTGACATTATCAGCTGTAAACCATAGTTACCGATATCGATAACTCTCATGCAGCTTAAAAAACACCCATTACAATAAAATAATAAGAAAAAATAAAATTAAGAATTATTACTATTTTCATACAACGAAAATACAAAGAAATTAAAACTCGGGGTACTAAGACATTAACAATAAACAATAAATATATAGACGAGTAAGTACGTTGCATAAAATTATCCATTGAAACTCTAATGAAACGATTCGTAAGCATTTGTTGTGTGAAGTAATGATGCACTTGCATTAGTCAACGTTTTTGTAGAAAATTTTTCGCCTTCGTCGAATAATCTGCGTTTTTGTCATCATCTTTGTGGTGGGGTTTATCCTGATCAAATCAAATACAAGACATTCGCCAACTTCGTCAGGGCTCAAATATATTAGACCAAACAATGTTTCAACCATTTTTCTATTGCAGAATCTTTGTTTTTGAATTTACTAATGAACTCGAAACTTTGAATTGAATTACAAATGTATGATACTATACCTGTCGTAGATGAATGCCGTATCCGTTTATTTTTGTTGTTGACTAACTATGTCATATAAATAGCGGTTTCAAAATCTATTAACATCTCTTTAGATTGAATTCGTGGAAAACTGTTTAAAAACTTCTGGTCGACATTGCAAATAAATTTACGTACATTTCACTACGTTTATCCCGTGAGAGACTAAACAGCCAACATATACAATTATAATTCACAAGCCCATGGATGGTAAATAATTGTAAAATATGTTAATCGACTATCTATATGTATTCCGTCCCACACAAACGTCGAATGTTTGTTTCGCACGAGGACACTAGTAGGTGGTCACCAAGGCTATTGATGAAATCGAAAATTTCTTGTCTTTACACTAAAATTGTTGATATTTTCATGAACATCATTTACATTTTTAGGTAACAGTTCTAGCAGAACTTTTCTTTTCAGTTGTATTTGTTTTTTATAATGTTATAAATGTCCACGTACACCTTACGTTTACATGTACTGGATATGAATTTGCTGTTTTACTCTTACATGATTTGTGGTTATGTACAAAGTGACTTCTGGTTACAAGATTTTTAACATCAAGTACGAAGATTTTAGGGACACAATTTGTGAATTTTTCAGCACATCGACAAAAAACTTTCCTACTTTTCAAAATTTTCTACCGAAAAAACTTAAATTTATCAGCTACTAATATATTTTTCTCCTGTGTATTATTCACGAAATAGGTCATCCGTAACTCTAACAACTGTAACACGATATTACTAAACAAAACTTCCTTTCAAAATTTCCAAAAATTGGTAAATAAAATTTATTATAATCTGATTTTATGACTGATGATGTAAGAGATTATCCGAATGGTATTAAATATCACGTAGCAATCCATTATTAGTGTTCACTTAGTCCAGGCCTTACACTCTATTGAAACAAAACACGTAGAACAATAGCTTAGAAACAAAATAAACTATTAATTCATTAAAGTGACCAAAGTACGAGGTTTGGAATATTTAACAAGTTTAGCCTATTCAACATTCGATAGAATTCTCACCATTGCAAAGCTGGAGGTACACAAAGTAAATATCGACGACACATAATTGTATTAGATTCAGTTTATTTTTGCTTTATTTAATTCTTTTCGTATCTAAATTAAAACATTTTTAAAATTTATGCATAAACTGTAATTATTTTACTATTTAAAGATAAAATTAGAACGTTTAAATAAAATAGAAAGAAAACACGTCGTTATTTGGCTATAATATTGCCTAAATATTTACAAGAACTAGTGTAATTAAAGAAATGAGAATAGTTACAAGTAAAAAATTATACTTAATACATAATTTCATTATACTATTAACTTCGGATACTTTTCACACTACTATGTAATATAACATTACGATTGTTCTTTCTGTACTCTACATTGAAATAACTGTGCCAGTATTCAGTTAAGAATTCCTTAGTGGAGGCGTTTGTTTGAACTAAAATAAGGAAGATTATTAAAAGAAAGTGATTCAACAGAATCCTTACATTCGTAAAATATAAGAATAAAATTTAACCTATTTAAATTTAAATATTTACATTATATTTAACTAATTTGTTTCGTCGTAGTGTTTTTCTGAGTTATACATATATTTTATCTTATTGTTACACACTGTTAAAATATTTGAATGCAGTTTTGTAAAACATGGTAAACTCTTGTGTTTATCGTTCAGCATAAACATTCTCGTTGTTGACACATGTGGTAATCTGTTTAATCTATTCTAGATGCCTTCTACACATATTTTCGTGATACACAACAATTAAAAGTGTTTGATGTGATGACTAAAACTTCCGAAAAATGCCTGCTTACTTCTGTCAAATTATTGCTTAATAAGAGTCAATTAGATATTTTCATCAAGACCAATTCGATCATTTTTTTCAGTTTAAATTTAATATATCAATAGTTGATTCTCTTAATAATAAATGACATATCAAATATAAGTACTTATATACTACTTACATTTTACTTTTTCGTAACCTTCTATTAAAATTAGTCCAGAGGTGCCACTGTTACTTTTGTATATATATTTTACTGGCATTTTGTGAATCATTTTGGTGTTGCAAAATATACATATATGAATTTAATAATTATTCATGAAGTATACAAGTGTTCTATTATATATATATAACAAAAAATCTTTCTTTTTCATAACTTTGCGCTTAAAATTTTATTTTTTAATTTATTATCATTTACATTAATTGTTCTTATACCAGGTGTACCGGAAAGTTATTACCGGTTTTTTCGTAAAAAAAACTACGCAATTTTCAAGAAAATTGATTTATTCAAAGTATCGGCCATTTGATTCTACACATCGTGCCAATCTTTCAAGCAATTTATGGTTGCCATCCCAAAAGAAGGCGTATCCCATTGATGCGAAAAGGTAGTAGTCGGACGGGGAAAGGTCCGGAGAGTACGTTGGGTGAGATATTATGTCCCATCTAACGCTTCCTTGATAGGTTTTGCTATATGAGACGGCACGTTATCGTGCTGTGAAATCGCTTTACCGTGTCTTCGGGCCCATTCTGGCCGATTTTCTATCAATGCATGATTCAAATTGATAATTTATTGTCGATAGTGATCAGTATTAACTGTTTCGCCAAGTTTCAACCGTTCGTAATACACCACGCCACTCTGGTCCCACTAAACACAGAGTATTTGGCCTTAGAGACGATGGGCTGGCTTCGACAAGTAATAACCATGATTTTTTTCGCTTAGGGTTTCCGAAATAATTTCATTTTTCATAACTATTCGATGCAGAAATGACTTCCGATCATACGTTTAAAGCAGCATTTTACAGACGATTTTCCGTTTTTCCATTTGCCTGTCGTTCAATTGATGTGGCACCTATTTTCCCATCTTTTAGATTATTCCCATTGCTCGTAATCAGTCGCTAATCGTTTCTTAGGCCACATTTAACGCTTCTGCCAATTGTTTTCGAGTTTGGGTTGGGTCTTCATCCAACTCCTGCAGTTTCGCATTTTAAAACTTTTTCGGTCTACCAGAACGTTCTTTATCGTGCACATCGAAATCACCACTTTCGAATTGTCGAAACCACACCTCACACGTTTTTATGGTTGGAGCATGCTCAGTGGAAGTTTCTACCAGCAAACGATAACTTTCGGTGGCTTTTTTCTTTTGATTAAATAAGAAAAATAATGCGTGCCTCGAATGCACATTTTCGGGCATAGAACTCGACGTTTTCAAATAAGCATAAATCTGTGACAGTGTTACTTTCACAAAATATAACATGTATGGTTTGAAGCTTCATGTAAGAAGAATAAAGTAATGTATGCGTCAAATCATTGCATACTTAAGCCTAGCGACATCTGTTACACCTGGTACTTTGTATCGGCTCTTTTAGTATCCTTTTGACATTTCTTCCAAGCTTACATACGTAGATTTTTCATTTATTGTTTAAATGAATATTATTTCTTAATATTTACATATATGAAGTGTTATACTGTCTCTAAAGCATTTTAAAAAATTTTTAAAACATGTGCGATACATATCAATTAGCCGACGCAATGACTATAGACATGCAATCAAAAATAAGATTGATTAAAATGATATTAAGTAAGATGGAATGCAGAAAAGATTTAAACAAAAATATGGCTTAAATAGCAATAACGTACTCTTAGAATGCGTAATGAAAGCATGCAGAGTAAAGAAAACTATAGCATAGAAACTCAAATGATATAATAGTTATAGCAGAGGCATATAAGAGAGAACTTAAAATGAACTAATAGAAAACAAAGTGCCTGCGTCCATGGATAGATAGTAAATAATTGAAGAAAATATTTTGTGAAATTTGTTACCTATGTACATCCCACACAAATTGTGAATGTTTATTTCGTGAGTAAACACTATTATATCGTCACCTAGATTACCGATGAAAACGAAACTTTCATTTTTACTTGTTTTTATATAAAATTGTTGACATTTTCATAAACTTCATTTACATTTTCAGGTAACAGTCCGAGCAGAACTTTTCTTTTCAGTTGTACATATATATTTTTTGTAATGTTATGAATGTCCACTACGTATACCTTACGTTTAGATACACTGGATATGATTTTGCTGTTTAATTTATTCTCACACGGTGAGTGATTATGTACAAAGTGACTTCTGGCTGTAAAATTTTCAATATTAAGTACAAAGATTTTACGGACACAATTTGTGAATTTTTCAATGCAACAACATAAAGTAAGACGGAGAATAGAAAGAAATAACACACTAGAAATAAAGATAGATGTACATTTGAAAAAGTGAACAATTTCAAATATTTCGCAACCACGGCAGCCAATAGCAACAACGTACACCGAGATTGCATAAAAAATAATTCAGAATGGCAGTGCTGCATACTACAGATAATAAATATAATAGATGGTACAGACATATAAACAGAAGAAAAGAAGCTATTATAAAGAAGATAATTGATTAGAAATTAGCTGAGAACAGATTAAAAGGAAGACTGAAAATGGGAAAATAGAGTTATTCCAGATATAGGGAGTACGAGAAAGATAGATGGAAACAAAAAACGCAGAATAGAAAAGCATGGTACTCTAGAGTACGATTTTCCGAAGCTATCAAAATAGGCATCAGTTTCAAGCATCATTTTGTCTGAACCAAATATCTTTTCCGTCAGTTATTTTTTCAAATTGTGAAAAATATTTCCGCTTGTGATGAATAAGCTAGCACATAGCGCTGAAGATACCGACTTTTTTATTTAGTAAATATAATTGATTGTTTTTAATTTAAATGACCAACTTGTCTAGTAATGTTACGTAATATTCTCCTGTAATTATTCTCTCTTTTTCAAGTTAGTGAACGGGTGCTTGATTTTCAGTTAAATTGTGATATTTCTACTTAGCTCTAGTGAAAAGGTTGTATAACAGTATTTACTTTTGTAAATTAAGATCCTCTGGATCATTAATTACATATATTCATTTTTAATAATTTTTCGAAATTTTCATTTGATTTGTTTGTTTTATTATTTTGAACGTTGGTGTGCTTTTGTGTGTCCAGTCGCGCATGTCTAACATATGAATGTTCGAGATTTAAGTGCTAAAGGGTCGTTTTGATATTAAACTTCCGATCATAGAGCACGCATATTCTAATTTTTGTATCAGATTGGTTCTGGATCATTAGCTGTTCTACATTAGCCTTGATTATATAGTAGTTTTAATTTTATTGGGGAATTTTGCATTTGGTGATAAATGCATAAATTATCACGTTAGCGGATTAATAGGCGTTTCAGGAGGTTTGGTAATTCTACATTTCGTGCGTTTTCTTTTTTGTTATCGCCATTTTAACCGCCCGTTTCTAACTTTCTAATTACTTCTCTCGTGTAATTTTGGAGTGCTAAGACTAGCCATATTTCGATTTTTAGTACATATTCATCTTAATCTTAATGTATTTTGTTCTTCTTGATGATATTTATGTAATTTGTAAGCCATTTCGTCTTCCACGAGGTTAATAGGAGTGTTATAAAGTTTGGCGATCGTCTCCACGCTAAAAAAGAAACAACTAGGTCCTCCTCGCATTTTTATATACATACATATGTAGATTACAATTTCCATGAATTTACGTTTTCTTTACACGATAATTTTGTAGGTAGTCAGGAAAGTTTAATTTTATTTATGCACAGTAACAATTCACTGAAAATATCGATCATTTGCACTCGATAATTAAATTAGAAGTTAATCAAGTTCTTTTCCTTTTCTTGCTTAATGTAATTGAAGTTAGCTCGAATTATTTTTTGTTTCTTTTTCTGTATGAAACATTTTTGAAATTATATTTCACTTATGTCGTTGAATAGTTTAACGTAATATGTAATTCTAGAAGGTTTTCTTAATACATGTAAATGTATTTGATGTGAACGAAACTAGACTCAGTTCCGGAAAAGATTATTTAGTCCTGACTATTTTTAGTAGTCAAGTAAATCAATAACTGAAATTCTTATCTAATGACTCGGTTACATAATTTTGTAGTTTAATTCAAAATAATCTATGTCTTTACATTTACATGAAAGACCGCAGTTCTTACATTTTAACTTTTATTGTGATTTTTATTAGTTAAAAGTAAGAACTTATGTTTATCTAGTTGTTTTTTTTTTATTTCGTCACTAAGGTATCGTCATTTATAAAGTGTTTGATAACCAAGAGGCACGAAATTCCTTGTTATTCGCCCGGATCTACTTATCTCGTACTTTTATTAAACAAGATAGCACGCTTTCATATAGTTTTCCAATTACTTAGCAGCCGACGCGACCGTCTCCGTCTGGACAGGCTAGCAACTGAAAATACTGCTCGGGTTAATCAAACATCTCCCGGTAGGTTTCTTTTTCAAGTTGTCAACTGTTTTTCCTCCTTGATTTACGTTCATAATTAAGCCATGGTAAACAGTATCTACCACCTTTCACCCCATGGAATTGTTTTTGCTTTCTTAGAAGCAGCTGAATCAACGATTGACCATTGTGTAGATTCTCGTCTTGTTTCGAATATATAGTAAGACATTTTGATCTTTTCAATGGTGCAAAAATTCAGGGAGATTGTGTTGGAAAAACTCGATTTTTAGCAATCGCGGCACTAGTTTTACTAGTGTTATGAGATGTTTTTCAAATGTAAATCATCATGTGTCTTACACGTTCATCTCAGAGAACGCTCACGAGAATCCGCAACCTAAAACGACTATCTGACACTACGCCGCAAACTTTTTCAATGATATCTTTGGTTGATTTTACTTCGTGTTCTAAAATACTTATCTTGAATTATCTTGAATGGATGTATGACCACGTTTAAATTCTTTTTCTTACTTTATTGTTGTTGAGAGCGAAGGAGCATAACTGTAAAAGTTGATTCTACGTCAATTTTTATTTCACTTGATATCAAAACCTTTCAAAAGGAAATATTTCATAATCGCTCAATTTTTTCCATTTTTATTGAAAAATGTGATTGAATTCAATATAATACAATGAAGCATATGAAACATTCTCAATCTAACATCTAGATGGCGATCAAAAAATAGTGTTTATTTTCTGAAGCTACAACTTGTTTCCATTAATGTACACTAAACAACTTTTCAACCGAATTTGAGTAAAAAAATGGTTGGATGGAAAACAAAAGGAAGAAAGAGCGTCAAATTATATAAAGAGCAGTAAGGCACATGGTGAAGTAAAGTTACACACTTATAGATTCGAGAATTTAAGAACTCTCTTAATGGATGCTATAAAAAGATACACGAGTTGGAGTTAAGATATAAGCATTTAATTAAGTTAAAGAACAGGAACAGGAGAATTAAATATATATATATATTTATATATATATATATATATATATATATATATATATATATTTCATGATATCATGGTTGAAGAAAAGATAAAAATTAATACTTATTTTATCAAATTTCTCTTTCCTATAAAACATACCCTAAATGAAAGTTCTATTTCTTTCAATTTTAGAAATGTCCCATAGATTATATTTAGTGATAAATGAAAAGTTGCAAAGAAGAAGATATTACAGCTTATAATCAGAATTATCTTACGTAACTACAATATGAATGGTAAAATAAAGTTATATACGAGGGTGGTCCCAGAAGTACCCGACCCAACAAAGACAACAAAAATTTGGAAAGAAATATATTTATTTTTCAACATAATCTTCTTTCAGCTCTATATACTTTTTCCCGCGATGTTCAATAAGTTCGGTACCCTTTTTATAATAAGAACTATCTTGCTCCTCAAAATGGCCATTAACTGCCGACATCACTTCTTCATTGTTGGAAAATCTTTGACCACTGAGCCATTTTTTCAAGTTCGGGAACAGAAAATAACCCGAGCGAATAGGGTGCATGAGATAACAATTCAAACTTTAATTCATTAATTTTGGCCATTGCAATAACGAATTTGTGAGCTAGTGTATTGTCTTGATAAAAAAACACTTTCTTCTTATCCACATGCGGCCGTCTTTACTTGATAAGTTCGTATAATACTGGCCGTTGATAGTTTTTCCTTTTTCAAGATAAAAATGAAAATTATTCCCCGCGCATCCTAAAAAACCGATACCATGGCCTTGCCTGCAGATGAAACGGTCTCCGCCGGTTCTCCCTTTTGAGTCCATTGTTTTGATTGTTCTTTTGTCTCAGGTGTGAAGTGATGGGCTCATCTTTCATCCATGATTATGAAACGGCTCAAAAGTTTTGCACTGTTGTAAACGAAGGAGCAGACTCCTTTCAAATAAAAGTATTATATCATGTAACGCTCACCAATTATCTCCATTTTTACAAATTCACTGAAAACGTTCATTATTGATGGCTGCCAAACATACTAAACAACGTGGCGTCTACAAACTTGAAACATATGCTTTATAGATTATGTACGTTTTAATACAGTGGAATCTTTCAAACTACCGCCATCTCTAGGTCAGGCTGGGTACTTATAGGACCACACTTGTACTTGAAATTCTAATTGAAAATAAAATAAATATCTTATTGAATTCTATAAAATAAACTTTGAGTTAATTGTGTTAAAATAAATAAGAATAACTTATTTTTCTAGTTTTAGAGATTACATTTAGTGATAATAGTAGTAACAAGAAAATGCTTTCAGTTTGTTATATTGTTATAAATCTTCAATAAACGTAATGATTAGAAGACATACTAAAGCGAAAATTGCTATAAATTGCCGTTGAGAACGAGCAATGGTACAGAAAAATACCATATTGATGTAGTAGATAAGAACAATGTCATGTACATATACATGACTAACCTTTCTATAATAAAAAAATATTCAACGTACATCTGCGTTCGTTCAACGGAACAGAAGATTATTTATGGCTAAAACTAATGAAAAAAACTAAAGCACTATAAAAGAATTCTTAACGAAGTAAAAAGTATCATACTAAATATCAATTAATAATTATTACTCGCATACAGCTTTATTCGTTAAGTATTTGTAATTATAGGTTTTCTTAGAAATTTATTTAGAAATTGTATTTTTTCGTTACAATTCTAATTTGTCTCCAAAGAATTGCAAATACAAATATTTTTAAAATTTCGTTCTATTTGTTTGGAAAAATTTTTTATGTTAAATTATTTTTCTATATTAATTTCGATTTTAAACTGTTTCTATCTTCATTTACAATTTTCATTTTATTTTAATGTAAATAGCACAAATGCTGTTGAACTTTTGTTCGAAGGTTGAAAAATTTACGCCAAAATATTAACATGTATATATTATGTATCTATAACTTTATTAAAGACAAACAATATTGCTCTATTAACTTACAAATAACAACATAGAAATTATATATACTAAAATTTACCATATTATGTTCTACATAGGAAAATGAATCCTTAAAGAATTTCTTAATCGAAAACTATATATAGTAGTATCATTACTTCATGGTGTATGAAATTATTCAAAGCCTAAACTAAAACAAAATTTCTAAATAATTATAATTAAACTGCTCAACTAGTGCTACCTTCAGATTGAGGAACGTATCTAGATTATGGAAAACACTCTAAGTAAAGGTGGTGCTAAAATCTTGAAAACCATGAACTATCTTATAGCCCCATCCGTTTTTTGCTAGTTATACTTGAACTGTTCAAACAATCGTTACTAAAAAACCCTAAAGTTTATCATTGAAGAATGCAATTTGATCCCTTCCCATCAATTTGGGTTTGTTTGGGAAATGTTTTTCGATGTAGTTGCAGCACGATTACATGAAATCTAAGGACCATATACATATATTTGATAGATATTTCGGAACATAAAGGAAATCAAATCAGGGATTCTCGAAGAGATTACCCAATTTTGTATCTTCTACATATATACGAGTGATATGCGTACTAGGGTATGATACGAATGATGCCTTCGGAGATGATACTGTCATTTTCATTATGGGAAATAATCAGGAATTTGCAAGAAAAGTACAGGCATCAATAAAAGTACATAATTGAACTAAAAAATAGGGATTAAACTTGAAGAATCCACTTCGGCCCATATTAAATTTAGTACTGAGGAACGTTAGTATTTTAGTACATTAGAAACGGTGATCTTCATAGAGACTTGGACCAGAAAGAAATGAAAGCAGAAATTCGCCAAGAGGTCACTCAGTTTTATATCTTCTATATACAAGAGATACGCCTATTAGAGTATGACAACCGATACCTTCGTAGACAGGTCTGCTATTTTGACTATAAGGAATCTGCAAAATAAAGTACAAACACCTGTAAAAGTACAAAATTAAACCAAAAAATGGCGATTAAACCTGCAGAACCCAAGTCGACTCATATTAATTTTTAGTACTGATGAACATAAGTAATTTTTTTTAGTATATTAGCAACAGCGACCTTCAAATTCAAATCTACCAAATTCGCAAGAGGTCATGAACAACAATCTTTCGTCATCAGATCGTAGATAATTGTGAAATAGTGAAAAATTTAGATCTCTAGTAGTAAGTTTTCAGTTTTAAGTTCTAGAAGTAAGTTTTTAACTAAATAAGTCGACGTAGTAAATTAGGTTTTGTCAATGCTACTTATTGCTCAATCCTTTGACTAAATTATAAAATTATATATATACAATATATATATATATATATATATATATATATATATATATATATATATACCTCAATTGGTGCCTAATTTGAATTAAAAGAGTCGTTTATTCAATCTTTTGAAAAGACGAACATTTTATTTAGAAGTATATGTATTCTAAACAAATTCTTGACCTGTCTATGGCAAAACAGTGATACGAAAATATGTTTTTTTCAATATAGTGGAGTATTTCTATGTTATTGTATTCATTTCAATGTCATTTATGTACCAATAATACTGCAAGTCTGATATTTTGACTCTATTAAATGAACACATTGTTCGGTATAATAACGCTTGGCTATTAATAGTTGAAGCTGACAGCGTATATCAAATTTTGGTTAAGTTTGTACCGCTTGAAGTTGATTTCGATTATAGCAATTACCATTACGTCTAATGCGGTAATCACGTTTGATGTAATTATAAAAATTGTTTGCGAAAATAGAACACAATATCTTATTTTTGGAAGTGTTTATTGTGCAATATTTGCTAATTACTACTTAACAAAATAAATTTTAATATCATTGTTAAAAATACAAAGAAATATTTGCAAATTCGTTAATAAAATCTGATACGTGTGAAATTTTAAACATAACTTGGAATTTAATCCTATACTTAACATAATACTGGAATTTAATATAATTCTAAATGTTATTTACGCAAATTTGTGGATCTTATTTTGAGAGTTATGAAAATAGCTGACTGTGTATACAATGAAAAAATATAGAAATAAAAAACGAATGGCTTTAATAGGCACCAGATACAAAGACGTAATCTTATTAAATAGTAAATGCCCTTACGAAATATTAAATATTACATACATATGTACAATATTACATACATGAAATACATATTTTAATCGGATAAATAATATAACCTAAGCTTTCATATTGTTGCATTTATTTATTTGCTATTTTTTTTATATTTTTGGTATTCGATGAACGAAGAAATTTTATCTTTATCTACAGTTAGCGGTTGCGAAGATCCAACGCCAATTCCTTAAATCTTATCGCTTCGTATTGATGGTACCTATCCATTTGGATATATTGTTTGTAGACTACATTACAATTCTAGACGAGAATTCCAAGGCCCTTATTCTCATTGATTTCCTTGTCCGTTCTTTAAATGTTTGTCGCTATCGTTTTCCAAAACAAACCTCCTCTTTAGTTCCTCCTGGTCAATAACATATCATGTATAGTTTAAATCAGGAATGTTTTCCGATGACGTGATCACTGTCAAGATGTCAAATGAAATACTACATTTATATTAGCATCAGATACGATAATGTACTATATACCTAACCTGTGCACCTGTAAATAGCAAATGTAAAAGCTGCTTACGTAGTTACCTAAGTGTAAACTTACAAAGATGATGAAATAAATATGATAAATTAGCTGTTAGAACAATAACAAGTAATCGAGGTAAAATACAAGAAATATAACAATATCGAAACCGTAGAACACTTCATAAGTCAAAAGTCAAAACATTATTTTATCTGTTTTATATGTGACACATGTGTGCATAATTCACATGCTCTGGATACGTCTATTTCTACTTTTTCACGATTTCTTGACAAGACTTAGTACGTAACTCTATTAGAAAAACGTTTTCGCCCTTTCTTTCATTAACACATGTGACTACCGACGAATTAAACAAATGATTGTATATATTCGTATTTTGCAGTGTTATTGATACACCGGCAAACTTTCGTGGTTTATAGTATAGCCGACTTACACTACAAAGGAATATTATTTTCGTCATACACACAGTAATTTGTAATTTATATTTTGTGTTACTATATTTTGCACATATCACGTAGGAAAGTGCATTACAGGACATTATACAAACCCTTTCCACAACATGTAATCCCTATTTGCGCGAACCTCTAGAATACGTGTAGGCGGAAGATTCTACCATGGTGTTTCACCCAGATAAACAGGCCAAATAATTGTTTATGTTTATCTAATTTACTCTGATATATTGCAATAGTTTAATTGTTTAGACATCCATTTTCCCACGCTAGTATATGAATGTGCAATTAATTAAATTTGTAAGCCCGTTCTATAAATAGGAAACTGTTGAACAATCGATTCTATTAGTATTATTAGTAATATTATTACATCGAATTCAATCTGCCCTCGAAATCAGTTCTTTGAATATGTACGTATTATATATATATATATTGCATTTTGCAATCCACATCTGTGCGGAATGCATTAACTAAACATATGTATACTTGAAAATAAATTATAGAATATATTTTTAGATTATTAAGAAACACATTAAAAAATGATAAATATTTGCGTTTCTTTTTGTCGAAAGTTTGACCTCCATAGTATTACAAAATTATATATAAAAAATAGATTAAATAATGTTTATAAGCGTTTTTATTATTGAAATGGAACGAATTAAACTTATATATACTTTAAAGGACTTCTTCATTAATTATGATTTGATACCCGACGTAAAATGTTGATGTGGTTTATAGTGCATAAACATATACATTTCTTGAAAACAAGTGTAATACATATAGACTTATTTTATTTTTAACTTTTGTAAGCATAGCTTTGGAACGACAGGGACACTTTAGTGACATTAAAAACATGTTTATGTAATGAAGTTTTAACATTTTTAAACTTATGTACAAACTTGCTAACAAAATTGAAATATGATACGTTGGTAAATGAGCAGTCAATTTCGCATAATTATTCTCTATAAAAAATTTAACTTAATTTTTAATTAGAATTCTTTAAAATGTTGCTATATATTTTACAAAATGTTATCAATATACACATTCTTTTCTAAGCAGAACGCTTAAAACGAATAATAACAGTAACGAAATCTTAAGAAACATCATTTTATTCGTTGGAGATATATAAATATATACTACCAGCCATAAATGAGGGATCACTATAGGTAAAATACAAAAAAAAATGGTACACTTTCGTACAAACAAAATGTAATTACTATAAAAATAAACTATATATTCTTATAAAACAAAATATCATTAGTTCTATAAAGAAAAATTTGCACTTTTTATTTTTAAGTGACTTTCGTCAAAATATCCACCTTTATACTTAATAACTTCTTTACAAATATGGGTAGTCTCGACACAAGTTTTTGAAAACTTTCAACTGAAATATTGCTTCAGGCATTTGTAAGGTGTTCCCACAGCTGTTGCTGCAGTTTTGAACAGTATTGCCTCACTTTTCTGTGTAGCTCGTCCTACAACAACACGATAGGATTCATATCGGGCGATTGTGCGGGTCGAACCATATTTACAAGAAGTCCTTCTTCTTTTTTTTGTTTCACATAGTCTTCATAAAGAGTAGCACTATATTTGGGGTCATTATCTTGTTAGAAATAAAAAAATAAAAACCTTCTGCTATCAATTTAATTCCGGACAGAATTGGGTGTTCTTTTAAATTTTCAAATATCCTTCTTTTCTCAAAATTCCATCAATTCTTTGCAAATCTCCAACATTATTAACAGAAAATAATCCACAAACAAAAACTGAACCAGCACCGTGTTTAACTGTTAGTACAACACATTCTGGTATCGTCCTTTCGCTAACTCGTCTGTGAACAAAAACCCGATTACTTTCACAAACACTTGGAACTTGGATTCGTCTGTGCAGCTGTTAACCATCTATTCCGTTTAGATAACAGTTCCAGCCGCAACTCTTCTTGTCTAGTGGTCATCCTTGGTCTTCCAACACGTTTTTTTGGTTACATTGCACCCGTTGTCATATACCTTTTTCTTGTACCTTGCACTGCATCGTATGTTAATTTTAATTTTTGCGTTATTATCCGCAGTGACAATTTTTCTTTGTGTAATGTTATTATAGCACTACGAATTTCTGCACGCAATTCCTTTCTTTTTAGCATTTTGTATGTTTGCTCACGAATATTTGTATTACAACTTACTCGGACAGATTCCAGGAGAATACTAAATTTTTCTTAGATTGCGACATTCTGTGTGGTACCACAAATTCCTATCAATTGTTTCTTAGAACCATTATAATCTTGTAATATAAAAAAAACCCTTTAAAATAAATATTTTCAGGAAAAACATTAATACTGAATACAAGTCATAAAATGATTAAAGGAAATTATAATATTTTACACTGACAAATATGATTATAAAGGCTGTTTAAAATTGCGCGGTTTTTTTAAGAATAAATAAAATATAGATGGCGCACTGAATTTGTCCGTGTATGTGGGCATTTAAAAAGTGTGATGTATGACATTTATAAAAATGGCTTCGTACACAGTAAAACAACGCGTTCAAATTGTTGAATTATTTTATGAAAATCAGCGTTCTGTGAAAAGAGTTTTTAGAAAATTACATGAATTTTATGGTTTACATAATCGTCCATCTGAAAGCACTATTGGTCGAATTATTAAAAAATTTCAAGAGACCGGTTCCGTGGAAAATTAAAAAAGTGAAAAATACAGTCGTACTGGTCGTTCACAAGACGATATTGGTTCGGTTCGTGAAAGCGTTGCTGAAGATCCAGAAATATCCATTAGATGACGTTCACAACAACTTAGACTTAGTGGATCAACAACATGGCGTATTTTACATAAAGATTTAACTCTGAAGGCATATAAGGTTCAAATAACACAGGAACTGAAGCCATTAGATTATATAAAACGTCGTTCATTTGTCAATTTCATCAATGAACAACCAGCTGACTTTTTCTCAAAAAATAATGCTTTCCGATGAGGCATATTTTGAACTTAGTGAATCAACAACATGGCGTATTTTACACAAGGGTTTAGCTCTGAAGGCATATAAGTTTCAAATAACACAGAAACTGAAGCCATTAGATCATTTAAAACGTCGTTCATTTGTCAGTTTCATCAATGAACAACTAGCTGATTTTTCTCAAAAAATAATGTTTTTCGATGAGGCATGTTTTGAACTTGGTGGCTATGTTAATAAACAAAATTGCCGTATCTGGGGTGAGGAAAATCCACGAATTATTCATGAGAAACCTATGCATCCTAAACGAGTTACTGTTCGGTGTGCATTATGGTCAGGTGGTGTAATTGGACCTTACTTCTTTGAAAATGCTTCTGGTGAAGCTGTAACTGTTAATGGTGATCGATGTCGTCGGATAATAACCGAATTTCTGTGGGCTGAATTAATGAATATTGATCTAGAGGATATGTGGTTTCAACAGGATGACGCAACACCTCACTTTGCACACGAATCAATTGATTTATCAAGAGAAAAATTTCTTGGACGTGTAATCACAAGAAACGGTGATGTATATGGCCACCAGGATCATGTGATTTGACACCGTTATACTATTTTCTTTGGGGTTATGTGAAAAGTCAGGTTTATAAAAACAATCCACAATCAATTCCTGCTTTGAAAGATGAAATTATTCGTGTCATTGGTGAGATAGAGCCTCAATTATGTCAAAATGTCATTGAAAATTTTAACAAAAGAGTGCTGTGGAGCTGCAAGAGGAGGCCATTTGGCAGAATCATTTTTTGCATATAAATGACATAACTGATACTTCAATTACCAATAAAAAGTTTTTGGAAGTGAATGTAAATTATGTGTTTTATTTATTCTTTAAAAAAAAACGCGAAATTTGAAACACCTTTATAATTACGTAATGACCCCGATATTATTGATAAACTTCCCAGAAACGCACTCACATCTGTTATTTCATTTGACCCTACCGAAACCCAGGTATAAAGATGGAGCGATTCTATCGATTTATGACAGGTAGTGTACATAGAAATCATTGTATTTTTGCCACGGCAGAAATACAATGATTTGCATGTTTAAGAAATGTATGAAATGACTTTTTTATGCCGCCGATTCCAATGATGTTGTTTAATGACTTAATTAATATAAACTAATATTTATTATGTTATTAAAATTATTACTATATTGTGGACAAAATTTAATTACTACTTATATAACTTGCACACAATTTCATTAGGTACGTTGAATATTTACATCCTTTGTCTCATGTAAAACTGGTGTGGCCCGGATGAATCCAATTTTCATATTATGAAACGTATTTTTTTTTGTTCTAGAGATAATTTCAAAGTCACATTATTTTTATTTCGTTTGTAAAAATTTATGAATGTGTATTTTGTACTATTACAATTTACGGCGAAAAGCGCATGATCTCTCCCATTTCACTAACATTAATTAAAATGTTGATGGTATTTACTCCGAAAATGTCCATATATTAAAATAAATAAATATAAATTTTATTTCTAAACTTATTTTGATACAGCAGGTGTTCAGTCGTTTTAATTTATGGTCTATAAATGTTAATTTGAATCTCTTGGAGAATTTTTTACAATTTCTGCACCTGTGATTATATAACACTACATATCAATCTAACACATATGTATGTGTCAGCATCGCTCTTAATATTTAATTTTAAATTAATTACACGGACGGATGATATTTCAAGAATCAACTAATACCTGTTCTTGGAATGGAAAAATTTATACATTACACAATACTACTACATATTTAGTAAGAAGGAAATAGCAGAACATGCTAAGTTTCAAGAGAGTAAGTGATTAGTACTATTTACCATAATGTATACATATTTTGCAAGAAGAAAATAACTGAAAAGAAAGAAAGTTTCAAGAAAATATATCATTAATACCAGCTACCATAATTTACAAGTCTGGATACCTAAGACACACAAACAATACAGAACAACTACATTTCTTAGCAGCAGAAACTAAATTCTTACTAGAAAAATATAAACTAGATCAAAATAAAAATATCACATCTAAAGAATATCTTCAAGTAGAACCTGTAAAAAATTATTAGCTCTCTTTGCGATAACTGGTTATATATTTTAATATATGAACATAATACTGGTCAACAAAGTTTTTACTCTGACTCAGTAACTGACAAAATTAAACAGCATAGACAAAATGCAAATTATTCGAGAAGCGTTGATATTAACTTAGCTCTGGTGACGAAGAAAATGCAAATAAAGAATTGTTCAGACATGACTCGTTTACTCAAGACGCTATAAGTTTACATTGTTGTTCTAACCTGGTCGGTTGCTACGCTTTAGGAAGGGTGTAAGCAGACATATGCTATATAAAAGATTACGATTTTAACTGCAACAGCACAGCATAGAACCTTTTTAATAACTGAATGGTATCAAAATTGTATTAAGTACATTTTTGATACCGCAGTTTTTTATAGACACAATCATGCCTCGTTCATGTGCAAGTAATCCAAATAAATTTTGTTATGTATGTGGTGAAAATTTAAGTCCGTAGGCTCCACATGCAATATGTACTATATACAGCAGGTATTTGATAGATTGATTATCTGGATAGCGACAAACTTTACCTTTCGCCATTCTCATGCGCTGGAAAAGCAAAAAAAAAACAGATTTCTATTTTTGCGTTAACAAGATAGCAGGCTTTAACGGGCGTAAGAAAAAATGTATGATTAAGTAGAGACAGTGTCAGTTCAAAAACCTCAAGCAAATGTCGAACATTATACAGTTCCTCAACCACCCATTGACAAAGGAAGCAAAGAGAGTCAAAGTAATAATTCCAATAAGTTTTGCTATTTCTGTGAAGGAAGCTTATGAAAACTGGAAAATTTTATTAGAGACGATAAAATACGAAGACTATTTTTGGAATATTTGTACGTACTTTAAAGTTATTTCAACTATTTTGGACACGCAATCGGATTATACCAAATACTGTTGCTTTTCATGTCATTACAGAAAAAACACCATTGCATTAAGTAAAATTGATTACTACGTGTGGAAGAAGTAGTTGCCATAATATTGTCAGAGCACATCTCCTCTGCACTTCAAACTAAGACTCATAAAAAACTTTGCTAAGGCACTGAATCGAGAAAGTGGCGGCTTTCAATACCTACCAGAAAAGTTTCCAAGAAAAATTAAATGAACGTATTTTTGTTGTGAGAGATAGCAAAGTAGTAGAACGTTTGAAACCAAAGTTATGTGGGCGTCCATGGCACAAGTTTTTACCGGTTTTCTAGCAAAAAAAGCAGAAAATTATTAAACTTTGGTATTTCACGATGTTGGTTTCAATATATCCCTTAAGGTGTACATTATACATTTTCACTTGGATTTTTGTCCAGACAATATGAGCGACATTAGTGATGAGGGCGGTGAGCGCTTCCACCAACACATTTTGGTAATGGAAAAAACGGTACCAAGGAAAATTGAATCTTGTAATGCTGGCAGATTATTACTGGACGTTAAAAATGGAGTCTATGGATGTTGTTTATAAGAAAATGCAATAATGTAACACATTTCTAATTGTAAGGATTTGAAATATATATTAAAGTATGTTATAAGCGGAGAAGTCTTTTCATTAAAATCCCAACGAAATTAGAGTTAACTTGACCATTTGCCTATTATTAAAACTAATATTTCTGTGTTTTCTATAAAAAGTAGTACACGTCACTGCACTGGCAAAACTAAAAGTTAAAATTCGTTGGCTGGTGTAATGGATGAAATTAATGACAAACGTTATAAGAGTAAGAAGAACGTAGAAGAGGAAAGAAATTAGATGATGAAAAAACTGAATACATAATTGGAAAACCTACAAATGATACTAGCCCTTGACTAGAAGGTGTACAAATGCCGGGTAGGTGGTTGAAATTAATTCCGACAGCAGAAAGAAGAACCTTAAAGGAGTAAAATATTTACGCGTATAAATACGCAATGCCATTTTCTAGCCTCGACTATATTTAGTGCTTCGCTTTTAGAGTAGAAAATTTATTAATTGATTAATAAATACGAGGGTTAATAAAAAGGGAAATACTGTAAATATTAAAATATATTTATTTCCATATTCTATTGTACATACTTCCATCTACTTTTCTACATAATTTACATTTTTGTTCAAACATTTGTCATATCGTTCAACAAGTTTTTTAAATGCCAACCTCGAAGGATCTATGACTGCAGTTTTTCACTTCTTTGTCGTTGAGCCGTTGGCCACCAAAGAACTGTTTTAAATACAGAAACAGGTGAAAATCACCGGTTGCAATGTCTGGACAGTAAAACGGACGATCCAGATATTCCCATCTAAAGGACCTAATTAAACCTTGTATTTGTGCAGAAACATGTGATCTTGCATTGCGGAATTGATTGTTATACTTCTCACTATAAAATTCATTAATAAAATCCCTTTTCTATCCCAAAGGACATTGCTGTAATGTTTCGTGCTTAAATTATCTGTTTGATTACACTCTGGTTAGCGACAATGTGTCTCCGTTTCATTGACTGTTGCTTGGATCCAGGAGTCATGTGAGACACTCAAGTCTCATCTCCTGTAACGATCTGGTCCAAAAATTCATCTCCATTCCGATCGTATGGAGAAAACAACATTAAAGCACAGCCCAATCTTTTGTTTCGTAATCGTCGGAAAGCTGTTGTAGACCTCACCAAGAACACAATTTTCGATAACTTTAGTTTCTTCAAAACAATGGTATACAAAACTAAATTTGAAGCCTATGGTAAATCATTTGATAACTTTGAAATCGTAAATCGTCGATCCTCTCGAATTTGGTTGTCCACACAACGAACCAAATATTCAGAAATCAGAGGCCTGCCTGTGCTTGGCTTACCATGCACATTGAGCCGCCCATCGTTGAACATTTTCACCCACTTTTAAACTTTACACAGACAGACGATACAGCTGCAAAAGGCGTCTAAATGTGTGCAAAGCATGCTGTGAGCAGATACGTGTCATTCTCACTCTTATTCACAGACCTTATTTAAAAAATAAATCTCGTATGTAAAATTTATTGAAGAGAGTACTAAATTTGTATGCATTAAACCTGCTGAAGCTCGATAGATAAATCGGTCTTTATTTTTTTATTTTTCTTTCAGCACATTTACTGTTTAAGTAACGACGGTTACCTATTAATTACTACATTAGTATTATAGATCTTCCCATAGTATGTATCAATAGGTTTGTTACATCATGGGTAGAGTTGCCGAATGAGTCCAACTACAGAAGTGGTATTACTACATCGCTCCCTGTATAAGAGAATTATAACATTTCATATGTACTTTGCACTTTCTTAGATAATATTTCGTTTTATGCAATCAAAATTTTAGGATATTTTAACTCTCGATTTTT
Source organism: Dermolepida albohirtum (assembly GCA_031893035.1). NCBI lineage: Eukaryota > Metazoa > Arthropoda > Insecta > Coleoptera > Scarabaeidae > Dermolepida > Dermolepida albohirtum. Next base: position 191,965 of record JAVIWB010003241.1, on the reverse strand, counting down.
AAATTACAATGTAATGTAAATTTCACATATCTACATATGTACTTATGTATGTCAAAACACCAAATACTTTGATGCATAATACCAATACTATATCTATTTCTGTTAGAGAACATTTTGAGAGGGCATTTCTGTGTCACTAAAACATTATTCGGCATAAGAAATAAATTCTGAGCATGTCCTAGGAATCACTCACAGTTTCAATTACTTTAATTTCTTTTATATTAAATACCTATGCACGCAAGTATGTATTTTATGAATCATAAGCTATTTTGAAGTTAGCATCATTTTCAGCTCTTTTCCTTTGTATCCTGCAGTACGTAAGTAGTATGAAGTATGTATATTTAATTAAAACTCGAACCAATTATGAATAAACCGTAATTAAACGTAAAAGAATGCACAGAAACTTAAAAAGTTATGCAAGATAATACATTCAATTACAAAACGATTTATGAAAGAGGTTTAACTGTTTGTGCGTACTGTTTGTTCGATATTTATTTATAGGCATCTTAAATAATTATATTATTGATATAAGCAGTTCACGTTAAGGTCACCTACTTACCTAATAAAATGCAGAAGAATAGTTTCAAATATTGAAAGTTACATGCGTTATTTTTTTTTAGATGCGGGTGTACATTGTTACAATAATTGATTGATTTTCATGCTAAGAATAATTTTGTTTAACTTGAAGCTATTCGGCGACCCTAAAACGTCTAATAGACGATATTGAGAATTAATATTAATTACACTGTTCTGATCGACGTGATTTATTTGATTTCTGCTAAACAAACAATTAGAATGTTTTTAATACTTTAATTAATCTAATTTGCATTTGTGTAATATGAATAAAAACAAATTAGTTACATTCTTCATTTTGGCTTCCGGGTCGGAACCGCTCTTCGACAATACTGGCACCGACGTTTCATCACCACTTATATGGGACATCTGCAGGGTTTAACAGTTGCGCTGAATTGGCCGCTAATTTTGGATATAAATGTAACTATAGGATGAAAATCTATCGAATAGTATGAAGGTCGGAATCTAAGATGAAGAAAATATGGATAACGACCGTGAAAATCTTCTAGCCAGATTAAATTAGTTTACAATTCATAAATTTATCAATTAAAAACAATTAAATACTAATTTTGAATATGAATGTCACTAGAGGATGAATATCTATCGAATGGTATGAAATACCTTTAAATGTCTCTGGAGGTATATAACAAAAATCAATTTTGGATTACATATATTCGGTAAGTTTCATCTTTCATTGAACTTAGATTAGAATAGATTAAATCAACAAAGTATTTTTATATGTTAGATGCTCGTCGTCCAAAGCCAAAGAAATAATTTTAAAACTTTCTAATCATTGAGATAATAATAACATAATAAGAATTTTTGGAATGACATGTCATATGTACTAATTATTTTTGATTGAATTCTGTAGAATACATATATTTCAATAGTTAAAATGAAACTTTAATTTGGTAGGCGTGAACTAAAAGTTATCAAATTTTGTAAGATAATCTATAGCAGATAATTTACATTACATTACTATTTAATAAATATTCTATATATAATACTTCGAATAATGTTCAGGTTTTCTCCATAACAGTGTAGGTACAATCATTTGGGGGAGTTCCCGAATTATTGTTACCAGCACGTAACGAAACAACTAACATAGGGCGTTTGAAAAAATTTAATTGTTCAATATAAACTCCTAACAAGTTAATTTACTTGGTCTATTCTATTGAGAAGAAATACTTCGATGGCCTCCTAGCAATTAAATCACAATAGCGATTGTTATATATTATCATCACAAGAATCATTTCTTATTAATGTTTCTTCATCTACGAAAATAAGAAATAATTGAAGTAAGAAGGCTGTTCATAGATCTCAAAATCGGCGCTGTGGATGGCAGTCATCAAAACTTATCTTTTCAAGCTGGGGTGTTCCTTCTTCCACTGCTTAACGAACTTTCAATATAAGATCTGCGTAATTCTAGATTTAGAAGGTATGGCCATGTCGTATATCGTCAAAATAATCAAAAAGAACTTCTTGGAAATCAACAAAAATTTCGCTAATATTTCTACCACAAGAGCTGACTATAAAATCTTTGCGAAAGTGCTAACTTCTTTCATCGTCACTTTACATTTAGATTTACATTCCAGATTTCATACAAAGTCACGAATCTTTTCAAAAGTTCTTCGAGTATGTGCTGAGTGCTGAATTTGTTTCAGCAGTAACTTTCCAAATGCGTTTTTGATCACCTGATAGCATTACACACACCCAATAAGCAGATCCTTTTGAAAACTAGTTCATGATGTATTTTTCTAACACTGCCTATTGAAGTATCATATATTTTTCCTATAAATTGAATTTCGATTTTTAAGTACCATGTTGTAGACCAAATCATTAATTCTGCTTGTTTTTAGTACTCCTGCATTCAGTATATATTCACAAGACTCTTCCAAATTTAAAATCCCAAATCCACTATAGAATTGCTTTCCATTAAGGGCAGAATCACTTAATACATCTATCGTATCATTATAAACTCCTTTTGCAGAAATTACAAAATCGGTCAAAAATGGGATTATAATTCGCGAATTCTCCTCATATAACTGCGCGCCATTTTAAGATCATGATAATAAATATGTAAGAGTGAAGACCAATTGTTCTGAACAGTTGCTTGAATGAATATTAAGCGCGTGGAATAATAGATGATAATTTATATAGTTGTCATATTCGATCTTTCCCATTTTACCTAATCTTTACTGCTAATTTTCTTAAAATCGTCTCTAATTTGCTGGTGTGCAACATTAAATTACAGATTGGTAAATACTTTTCCATATATGATTATCAAGTTAAATGTTCAAATATCGTTTAAGCAAATTACATTGGCAATGTTTGAGCAGATCTGCTAACAGACGACACTTTTAATTGACAAATTAATTGAAATAATTTAAAGAATCCATAAATAGAAGTAGAAGCGATTTAATAATCCGTTCTTGAGAACGGATTATTAAACACATATAGTTTCCTCAAAATTTTAAGTTTGGGAGCTTTTTACACAATAAAACTTGTTATAACTTCCATGTATATGTGTATGTACATAATTACTTGTGTGTATATTGGATGATATTCTTATCCGTACACCGCAATTTTGCACTAAAGTAAATATCCAATTTCATTTCATAATTATTTATGAGCTATTTCTTTCCATGGGCATTATAATTAGTATCTATTATTAAACGTATATAATTTACAATCAATAAATTGTAAAAAATAATACGACATAAACTTCGAAAACGGTATAGGCGAAGTTTCTATATTTAATAATTTATCTACAATAAATTCATATTTATTCTACAAAATCCAGTAATAATACTATAAAATCTTAAAAAAGACCTCTAGAAATAGCTTTTAATAAGTTTGAAGGCGTCAAAGTAGGTAATAACTTATAAAAACTAATATTTAAATAATATTACAACCGTATTCCTCATCACATTTTTATTACTAAAGAACTAATTTTAAATACTTTTACTGTTAAAATATTAAATATATTAGTATGATAATTATAGAAAGGTGACATCACCCAGGAATAATTATTAATTTAATAGCTACCTAATTATTACCTGATTACGTCTTAGCACAATTACATATATAACCCATGCCTTGTTTACCAATAGCTATAGAGCATTAGGTTTCTGTTTCTTATTTTTCTATTGCGTGAAGAATTTTGCCCAAATTTTTTTTTATTCTTGCACATTTTTTGAGCTTATTTTAAAGTAACTTCTCTTTACCCCAAATCTTTCCAATTCATCGTTACATGTATTCCTTGGCCGACCTCGTTTTCTAAATCTCCGCGTTTTCGCTTACTATACTACTGTGGGCAAAAAATAGTAAGACTTTGTTCATAATTTTTAAATTCTTAATTTATTCTTCCAAATCTATTTCGTTCCCCTCAAAGTAATCCCCCCTGGCCCCAATGCACTTGTTCCAACGTTTCTTCCAATTCTCGAAACAGTTGTTAAAGTCAATTTCAGGAATAGCCTTCAATGCGCGTGGCGATTCACATTTAATGTCTTCAATTGACTCAAAACGGTTTCCCCGGAGCGGTCGTTTGAGTTTGCTGAATAGCCAGAAGTCACACGGAGCTAAAATTTTAGGAATAGCATTGCGCAAACGACGCATAACACTCAAATAGTATTTTTTGTTGACAGTTTGGCCGGTCGGAAGGAATTCGGAGTGCACCACACCTCGATAATCGAAGAAAACTGTCAACATAACCTTGATTTTTGACTTGCTTTGACGTGGTTATTGTGGGCTTCGGCTCACCTTTGATACGATATTCGGCCGAATGATCGTCTGTTTCCGGGTCATAAGCATAGATCCAAGTCTCATCTCCAGTTATAATGCCTTTCATTTTGTCTTGATAGTCGGAAAGCATTGTTTCACAGACGTCAACGCGACGCTGTTTTTCGAAAAAATTGAGTGATTTTGGAACAAATCGTGCTTTCACTTTTCTTAGGCCCAAATGATCTTTCAAAATGGTTTTCACTGATCCTTCCGATATTCCAACGATGCCAGTAAGGTCTCTGACTGTTAATCGTCGATTCTCAAGCACCAATTCCTTGATTCTATTGACGTGTTGATCATCAGTTGACGTTGATGGCCGTCCTGGACGTGGTTCGTCATCAACGCGTTCTCGACCCTCTTTGAATAATTTGTACCAATCAAAAACACTTGCTCGCGACAAACAATTATAACCGAAGGCCTTTTGCAACATTCTGAACGTTTCAGCACCAGAAATTTGATTCCGTACACAAAATTTAATGGAACTTCTTTGTTGAATAATTTCACTCATTGTAAAAATCGCCGAATGCACTTTTTGTACTTCAGAAAGACAAGCGTATACTAAACACTAATGATTATTTTGATGTGATACAGATGTCACTGACATTTCGTGCGAAATTTAAATTAAAAAGTCTTACTATTTTTTGCCCACAGTAGTATGTCTTGTGTCCAAGGCTGTTTCCTTTCAATAACGTGCAGAATCGATTCTAGGCCCAGTATTGCTGGTACTGCTTCATTTCTTATTTTATCTCTTTTGATTATTCCTTTAACTTTTCATAAATATTTCATATCAGTGGTCTATTATTCCTGCTTTTTAATCTATTCGATAGAATCCATGATTCACTGCCGTATGATAATATTGGTATAAATATAATTTTGTAAACTACTAGGTTGGTTTCTAGCCTTTTTTGTAATATAAGCATAACTTATAGGAAAGTATAGTACTGATTCACTTATTTATTTCCTATTCTATGTTTCCCTTTTTATCTGTTAGGGCTCCTAAGTATCTATGGACGTATACTTACTCTAGTTTTTCGTTAAACTTTTGCCTAACATTTTTCCACGATATTTTATACTCTTAGTTCTAATATTTGTTCATACATATTTGAATAATACTAAGCAATGTAATACCTCTGTAGCTTGAGCAATTTCTACTACCGTCTTCTTGAAACGCAGAAATGATTTTTCCAATTCTCCAGTCATCTGGAATTCTTTCTGCATTCCAACACTTATTGAAAAGGTTTGTTAGTATTTCACTACTTAGCTTTAATTACTTTTTCGATTTTAATATATTTTTATACGTCATCCATATTTTCTGAATCTGCTTCTTCATTGCTATTGTTTTCGTTGTTGATATCCAAGAGCTTTGTGAATTATTCTTTCAATCTTTCCATGACTTTTGTCTCATCACTTAGTAATCTGTTATCTTTTGCTTTTATTTGTCCAAAATCTTGTTGTTTCTCGTATCTAAGTCCTTTCAATAGCTTTTAGAATTATTTCTGATTTGTATGTATCTTTATCCATTTTTTTACATAATTCTTCCCACGATTCCTTTACATGTGTTACCCTTACTTTAACTTTTGTTCGTTGTTCTTTATATTTCTGACAATTATTAGTCGTTTTCTTCTCTAAATATGTTTTCCGTAATTATTTTTTAGTCTTTACTTGTTTTGTTTCATGACTCTAGCATTGAGTTTATTTCTTATTGTTACTGGCAACTTTTACATCACATTTCTCTTTTGCTGTTGTTTATAATGATCAACCGGTAGCTGCTAAATATTTAAATAAAGTTTATTTTATATTAAATTATTTGAAATCCTGAAATATATTTAAAAAAATAAAACAAAACATTTGGTATGTTGCAGTATCTTCAAAAAAAATTAAAATACAAGACCAATAATAATAATTACATACTTATATTACTCTTATAACTATCATATGTATATATGTACATTTAAAGGACTAGGGAATCCAGTGTTCTGTTTGTAAAAATATCTTTTACAGTGAATTGATAATAAACACTTTGTTTAACAAAATATTTCTTTATAACGTACATTGTATGTTTTGACTTTTTTAGAGTTTAGCTAATATAAACTTTGAAATGAATTCTTTCATAACTCCTGGATGTAAGCCATTGTACGTGTTTATATACTAGTTAAAATGAAATTATTTTATATAAAAGATAGATGAGATTTCCGATTGAAAAAGATAGGTTTGGAATTTAAAAAATTACAAAAAATATGAATTTTATTTCAGACATTTGTCATATACTGTATATATTTGCAATAATAGATCTCACTGAATCGTAAATATTTGTAATATTGTGGTGACCTAGTTAGCGCTTTTTGTTCTTCGAATGTTTCATTCTATGAAAATAACTTGGCTGTATAGAATGTTATATGCATTTTATATATGGTAAGAGCTTTTAAAATACATTTCTGCGTAAAGCTATTTCAAATCTGTAGTTGTGTTGTTAAAGGAAAATATGTTTATTTAAGTAGCTTGTTTTATTTGTTTATTTATTCAGTAAGAATATTTAATTCTTTGTTCATTTAGACATATGTATGTATATACATAAATATATAAAACAAAACTAGTGCTTAGAAGTCCATGGCTTTTAGATCTAGCTTCTTCATTTCAGCCAGTCCCAAATTCTTTCTTTAAATTTTTTCTACACTATCTATCATTCTGTATTGCAACTCTCTACTTTTTGGATGTTCTCTTCTTTTCTTCCCCCCTTTTAACTACAGAGTGTTTCAAAAAGAATATATGTATTACGAATGTATATATTTATTAAACTTTAAGACATACGAATATGAAACTTTACACACATACTTACGAACCTCTCAAGTTCAGATTACAGATGTTCAATATGACCTCCATCAGCGAGACGAACAATATAACATCGATACCCAAATTCTTCCCATACTCAGGCAAGCATGTCCTTCGTCACTGATGTTATGGCAGTACGGATCCGGTTCTTCAACTCTACCAGGTTCTGTGGGAGTGGTGGTACATAAACGTTGTCTTTAACGAAACCCCACAGGAAGAAGTCACAGGGTGTCAAATCCGGTGACCGTGGAGCCCAGCTGAGACATGCTAAGTCGCCAGCTCCTTGACGACCAATCTAACGGTTCGGTAGAGTTTCATTCAGATATTCACGCACTTGGCGACTCCAGGGAGGGGGTGCCCTTCATCACTGATGTTATGGCAGTACAGATCCGGTTCTTCAACTCTTCCAGGTTATGTGGGAATGGTGGTACATAAACGTTGTCTTTAACGAAACTCCACAGGAAGAAGTCACAGGGTGCTAGCTCCTTGACGACCAATCCAACGGTTCGGTAGAGCTTCATTTAGATATTCACGCACTTGGCGGCTCCAAGGAGGGGTGTCTCGTTTAGTTGAAAAATGAAGTTGTCTTCGTGCAGCCTCGGAAACAACCAGTTTTGTAACATAGCGAGATATTGCTGACCGTTAACCATGTTTCCATCAAAGAAGGATGGGCCGTAAACAGATGATCGGGATATCGCACAAAACACATTGATTTTAGGGGAATCTCCTACATGTTCAATGGCTGCATGTGGGTTCTGTAGACCCAAAATTCGAACATTGTGTTTGTTTACCAGACTACTAACATGGAAAGTCGTTTCATCACTGAACACGATGCGTTGTGCGAAAGTGTTATCATTGTCAATAGCGTCATGAATCTCGTTACAAAATGCAACACATTTCCGTTTGTCATCAGGACGCAGAGTTTGTAACATCTGTAACTTGTACGGCTTCATAACCAACCGACGTGTCAAAACACGCCAAATTGTTGTTGTAGGCAGTTGTAGCTCCCGATTAGCAGGACGAGTTGATTTTGAAGGTTTACGTTGGAAAGCAGTTTGAAATCGTGCAACACTTTCTTCGGAAACACGAGGACGGCCAGTAGTCTTTCTTTTACATATCCTGTATCTACAAACTGTCGATACCATCTGCGAATGTTCCACCCATTCGGAGGATCAATTTGGTAGCTCAACCTGAAACATCTTTGCACTGTAATCACGGAATTGCACTTCGCAAACTCGAGAACACAAAATGGTTTCTGCTGCAGAGTAGCCATTTTAAACATATGACGGTTACCAAGAAAAACAAAAGACAACTAACATCTAACGGCTATTAAATAAACTAGACTATGTATTCGTTTCTCCAATAGCCGAGCTGAGGCGCAGCGATCGATAGTTTGAACATAATAATACTTTGTAGTACGTATATTCTTTTTGAAACACGCTGTATTTTGGGATTCTATTCTCTTTCATACTTATTATATGTCCCAACCACATTCTATAATTCTTTAACTAATTGTTGGTTGTTAGTTTTCCTCAATCTTCTTATCTGTTCTTCTTTCTCATGTATCTTCTTCGTTTTTTTTAAGCTTAAAAATTTCCTTCGAATAATTCCAGCTTATTCGTTATTTATTTATTCATTATCCACAGCTTATTTCCTCCCAAAACTGTTGGCATGATTATTTACGTACGTTTTCAGTTTTGTTATCCTAAATAATTGGTTTCAATACTTCTACTAGATTAGATGCTGCTCGAAGTCCCCTGCTAATTTTCTTGTAGATCTCTACTTGTAGTACCTTTATCAATTGGGATGAACCTTGATATTTGAAATAGTCAAAATTTTGGGAAAATATTGTCGTCGTTCAAGACTTTGGAGTGTTTTATTAATTTGTTCAGGCATAACTTTTCATTATTGTTTTATGATTCTCGTTTCATTCGTTCTTGATTGTGATTGACTTACGCCTCATTCCAATGCATTTCTGTCTTATAGCTATTTAAGACAACCACATGCCCTGGATTTATTTTTTCAGTTTGCGTTTTATCCCATTTGTGTTTCTGAAGTTTTGGTCAAATATGTGATTTAGATATATTTTGAACCTTTGTTTAATACATGTATCTACCAACTTTATGAAATATTGTCCAAATTATTTCATTATTGTATACACATGATTGGTATTAAGAAGCATATAATTTGATGTAGGTGATCCATTAGTAGATTTTTATGAGATGTACGAATTTCAATTATTGTGAGAACAAAGTATATAATTAATGTACGCACGATATTTATTATTATTACAATTAAATTCCCTAGCCCTTGGAGTTCTCCATAATGTATATAAACTCAAAAAATCATAGTTTCTGCGAAAAATGCATTTTTGAAAATGGAATTTTGAAATCACGGGAAAACAAGTTTAGCCCGTAGTCGTAGCCATGTTGTGACGTAGGAGTATCTATTTACATTTTTAATACTGTATGCATTCTTGTTTATACTGAATCTAGATGCCAGTTATAAACACTTCAAATTAACAAAAGCGTCTATATCCGGTTTCAAACAGATTTCCGCAATTAAAATAACGGGTTCGACAAGGAACAAAATTTGTAAATAGATCATATGACGTAACGCAACTCAACTAACGTAATCGAAAACAGTCAGGAGTTAGAATAGAACAAATTTTATTGCCTTTTAAACACATAGGTAGATAACTATAATATGTAATTTTTTCGAACAAAAATTTATAAAACTAACATATACCTGTACCTATTTGAAAATTTCAAAAATCTATCTCATTCAAAAGCAAAGAGTGAAAGAAAATGCTATGGCCTAGAGAAGTTCATGTTGAAGTTCTGCATTTATTTTTTATCGTTTTCTATCTTCATTTACTCTACTCATTTCTTGTCTTTTTACAGTTACAGTGAAAATGGCACGTCTGTGTTCAACTTTATGCATCTTTAGAAGCATCGGCTTGAAGAATTTTCAAGTTAAAAAAATCCAGATATGAAACGTAGTGACCCTTTACTACATTTACAAGATTACAAAACAAACGTAATTCTCTTCAGTAACGAAAATAATTATAAAAAAATAAATATTGCAAAACAGTGTCACACTCAAATCGTGTAACATTTAATTAAACTTAAAAATTCTTCATCTAAAAAAATTTTTAAGAGAAGTTTTCGTTTAATATTTTAGTAGTAGTCCCAATTGTTTATAACCGCTTTCGGAGGACGTGGTAATATGGTAGAAAATAAAATAAAAGGTATTAATAATATTCGCAAACAGTTTACGAGATAACACCGATTTTATTGCAATAGTAGATTGAATTTGCTTCCATGGTTTTTATTAAGGCATTGTATTTTTATATAAAATACTTCGTCTAACACTTATTTAGTTAAAGTTGCTTAGTTTAGGCGCTACACGGCCCTTAAATTACAATTTCTAAATTGTTTTTATTATAAATTTAAACAGCTTATGCCGTTATATTATAGGAGATCGGTTGTTAGGTCCGTTTATTTTGCCACGACGCTTAACAATTTCTGTATACCACGAATTCTTGGAAAATACTTTACCTGAACTTTGGAAAGATTTACATTTAAATCTGTGTTTATGTAAGATGGTGTTCCACCGCATTTTATGCGTCTTAGGAAACATCTGAATAATGAATTTCCTGGAAGGTGGATAAGGCGAGGAGGTCCATTGCATGGCTTCCAAGGTCTAAACACCGGTAAACGATCTTTTTAGTTGCAACAATGAATAGAACGCTATTATCATTTAATTCGAGAAAGAGTCGAATTTGTTTAAAGAATGTGCTCTTTCTTTAAGAAAGGTGTGGTGGATCGTAATGGAAAGAAGACATTTTGAACATTTTCTTTAGTTATAACCTTTTTATGTAAAAATACAACGCGTTAATAAAAAACATAAAAGCAAATTTTGTCTGCTATTGCAATAAGGTTGCGATTATCTCGTAAACTGCTGATTTGCGAATATATGTCTATTAAGACTTTTTATCTTACTTTCGACCGTACTACATACCTTTAAAATCTTTAAACATTGTTTTGAAATACTCTGTGTAGCAAGTATTTATGGGCAATCTTTGACGAATGACATTATAATTAAATTTTGTTGAAGTATGGATAAATAATACTATTTAATCCATTGTCCTAATTACAAAATGTAAATTATCTACACCATTCAAAATAGGAGATAAATATTGGGGATTTAAATGTTTGTTTTGGGTTTTCTTCATAGCTTGGCTTTTCCGAACATATTGATTTTAGTTTTAGAGTCGTCGGTAAATATCGCATCTTTCTAGTAATTAGAATTGTTGTTTATAAACTCTCAAGCAGAAGTTAAGTGTATAAGTTAAATATCTGTTTCTATTTTTTTATTTACGTATGGCTTTTTTGAGCTATACACTATTATATTGATTTTTTTCTTAATATATTTCGTGTAGTTTCTTTACTTACATACATAGTTAAATTATTTCTTATCCAACGTTCATCAGCCTCCATCAAAATTTGTTTTTACTTTTAATTCTTTTGCTTTGCTTATATCCGCTTAATTATATATCGAACCATTAACACACTTCTATTTATTATTTGGGTCACACTTTGTATTGTTTTATAACTATTAAAAAGTTCAATAAAAAGTCCTCTCGCCTTTATAGTTATACCATTAACTCTTATCATTATTCCAGACTAAGTACTTAGAATATGTATAGATAAAATCTCAACTAACGAAGAATTTAAGGCAAGGTGGGAACGGTTTCATAAATTTAAAGATTTACAAACTTACATAACATTAAAGTGACCGGTGAATACATATACCGATTCTGTAATTGCTATAATAAGTGAGGCTATATATATTAAATATTCAACGTAGACAAAACTGGATTATACTAGAAAAAAATGCTTGCAAATACATATATTTCTAAAAAGGAAAATAGAACGCCTAGGTTTAAGATATCCAAAGACCATCCTATATCATTGTTACATCGAAAGGACAGTGGATATCGTAAACTGCTGGTTTACCATAGAGCAAATTCAGGAGCATTTTGAGATATATCAAACACTTCATTGTAATATGGAAATTCAACTGCAGGACATGAGTTATTGTAAGTATATTTCACGATATCATTTTATATCTTGAGCAGAAGATTATTGTTCAAAAAAGACAAAAACGTTCTGTCTTCTCTAATTCTATCCACTTTATTTACGAGTATTTGCCGGCAAATACTACTTACTTACTTCAATCTAAAGATCAGGCAGTTATAGTTACTTTCGAGAAATACTATATAAAGATACTATTTAAAAACTAAATTATCAGAAATAATAAAGGTGATTGGTCAAAAGAATGTTACTCTGAAAACTTTCTGGAAAGCTATATTACCATACTTTCACGGTTGTAGCAAACAGGCAGAAGTTTGGAGGACATTAAACAAGCTATCATGTATAGAGCCTAGAGCAAACTGTACTTTCATTTTGTTGCTGAGCACGGAGATATGGAAGAGATTCCGCATGAAACTGTAGATGAAGCTGTGAAACTAGAAGAAAGGCTAGAATTGAATTTGGAAGACGATGTATTTATGAATTTAGTTTATAGCTGTTAACAAATAATAAAATTTTTTTAAATCAAAGAATGACAAAATTGCTATTAGGTAATTCGTTAATCATTTTCGTTTTTCTCTGACCTTTATTTGTTTTCAATTTTAGTTAGTATATTTACAAGAATCATTGCTGTATGTATTACCTTCACTGCAAGTACTGTACATGTATTGTAACTATACATGTTAATTAATACACATTAAAAATGTAATAATTTTCCATAATTGCTGTACTGCAAATATATTTATCATTATTAAAACTTTATGCGGAGTTAATTGAAATGTAAAATCATAATCTCAACAGTTTAATTTAAGTCGTATTATTTAATTAAATGCACTTAAACAAGTCGCAACCTACGAAGTTCAATTGGAAAATTTCATATATTTTTCAAGGCTGATGTATGTATATATTAATATGTGTATGTATATATGTACGTATGTATGTATATATGCATGTATGTGTGTATGTATGTACATATGTTTCGAAATAAACTGGAACACTAACTTTATTTGAGCACTAGTGATAGATAAATTTTACTTAGTGATAGTCAAAAGATGTTCCAATAGTATTTAATGTCATCTTTAAGGTTATTATTTCCAGATACTATATTTAAACGTACTATATATATATATATAGCCATTTACATATTTTTTAGAAAGAGTCATCGATCAAATATAGCGGCGCCAAGACGAAATAACAATATAATAAAAATAAACATAATGCAATCTAAATTCGCTGACGAAATCGATAATCACGTGCTCGGTGTACCATGATGTAAAAGTTGTCCAAGAATCACATGACTTCAGTGAGTTGCGGTGAAATTTTTTTCCCGTGTTAAGAGTTCAATTCGAAAAACGGGAAGTGTCGTTAACGTTGTCCGCTTCGACGATACAGTGTACCTTACTAGGAAATTGTTCATGCGCATGGCCAAATATGCCACAACAAGGAAACCTGCTAAAAACGATAAAGTTGAACTTCCATGTTGTCTCAGTCGGAATATGGACCTTATTGAAGCATGACTCGACTTTAATCGATAGCACATGGCGGACGTGCGCATGCGTTTTATCGATTACGTTCATGAAAGTGATATTTCTTGGTCGTCAATCGGCACATTCCGCTTATACCCACACCTTTTAAATGCAATTGCGATGCATGCCACTGATGTAACTGCAACCACCTTTCTTGTTTGAATAAAGCTGGCGATACTCTGAATTACGTGTCGTACAGTGTTGTTGTTTTCCGACTATTCAACTGGAGTCGAAATACATGGAATTGTTTACATTATTTTTATTTGTATAATTTGTACATTAGTACATTCACATGTATGTATTTTAACGTATGCACTTTAAGTAATGAAGCGATTTTACTGAAACAAAAATCGTCATTACTAAAAACATTGCTTCCATAATGTCAAAGTAAACAAATATAGGCAAAAGTAGAAAAATTGGAAATAAAATATATAAGACTTAAAGAAAGACATCTATAACAGTTTCCAACCTTTTTGTCTTTGTGAACCACTTCTAAAATTGGAGAACCCCTAGTAATTAAGATATAGATAATAGAACAATAAAATTATATTAAAATTTATTCAACATCCTGAATTGTAGTTCACAACGAAAAACTAAACGTAATGATAGAAAATAGCAAACAAACCTAATAAAACTAAATTGATGGCTCAATAAATATCAACTAATTCTTAACTAAACTTGGCCTTAGGTAATGCTTGCAAAATCTTAATAAAACTATAAAAAATTCTCCACAAATTTGTGCTTTGAATAAACTCTCAATAAAGTTGTACCTATTTGATGGAACAAAGAAATTCAAAATTTGGTTAGATGTCTGAATAATTGAGTCTTAGATTAGTTTCTGCATTTAATGTCTGTATTTATTTTTCAAATAAGTGTATGGTGGAAATTCTTTTTCACACAGATATGTTGTACACAAGGATAATCCAATTTTAACAGCTTTTTCTGACAAGAGGATATTCATTTCTTACACTGACCCAAAAGTAAATTAAACACTAATCCTTGGAAACTGCTTTTAGAGAATTCTCAATTAATAAATCAATAAGCTTTTCTTTTTTCAGTAAATCAGTATCTCCTTGGAAAGGACTATGTATCCAGTTGTTCGATCCAGATATATTACGTCCATTAGAAAACCAATCATTAGAAGATAATTGAAACTGTTTGAGATAATCACTGATAACCTCTTAATATTTTCGTTGAGTAGAATTTCATTTTCTGACAAAATGCTGTTGAGGTTCAAAACATGTGTGGTCATTAATCTCCAGATATTGAATCTAAAAGTTGAATTTCTTTAGCATGGCTTCCATTCTATCGTGCATACTGAGACAGATTTAAATCATTTAATTTATATAAAATGTCAGCTAAGTATGCAAGAGGATAAATGAAATGAATGGTTAAGAAAAGATTCTTGAACTTTAGACTTCAATTCATGCAAACGAGTTTTACAGGAATACGTTTAGATGCTAGCCCTTGTCTATGAACACAGCAACGAGTGCATTCAATATTCGTTGATTTTCTTTACTCGCGCCACAAGATCAGATAATTTTCCTGTCATTGATTTTGCACATCTACGCACACACCCAAGAAGACCAATTCATTCCATTTTCTCCGAAATACATATTTTTGAATAGAATGATTGAATCTCCGCGATACCACGTTGCTGATAATAGAACCAGCTTGCTTTTTTCCCAACCATAAACTTGTTAATGTCCTTCGTACACAATCCAATAAAATTTTCTGCCATTTTATGTACGATACTTGTCCACATCCTACAATTCCGTAACTTACTCGAAATATTGCCTCAAAAGCATTTTAACCATCTGCGTTTGAAACTTTAGGGAATAAGACGCACTACACTTTTTATTATCTGCTAATTTTCTTCTAAAATACTTTACAGTTTTATATACGTACGTCCTATATTTTGTTTTAATGTATGTAATGTATGTACAATCACAACTGCGATTACGAAAGTTTACCATCTAAATTTCAATTTTTGTTCTATATTTTTAGGACGAGCCGTAATGATATCAAACCGGAAAAAGCTCTTGTTAAATGGGGATGAGTCCCACATGTATTTGTAAATTGTGGCAAAAATTTAATTACTATGCGAAATGAAGATAATAATAATAATTTATTCATTATGTTGAGCAAAATCCATTTACATTGGAGTGTAAGCTTGGCTATCAAACAATCCGAATTTAAGTCCTATTGAAAACGTTTGACCTTACACCGCAAAATAGTGAAGAATTATGGGAAAAGATAGAGAACATGTGGGAAGAACTTTCAATAGAATTGTGTAAAAGGTATATTGATAACGTGCCGTCAAGGTTACAGCAAGTAATTGAGAGAAATCGAGGATGTACATATTATTAAATGTTATATTAAGTATTATTCAAATAAATTTACCACTGCATGTTGCATTATTTCTGTATTGTATAGCATATTTAACTTCGTTAATCTAATTTCAAATCAGAGATTTAATATTTTAAATAAAATTGTCGACGGTATACCTTTTAATTTTTTTAAGTACATGCCACTCTTAAATGTTTGATGATAATGATGGTGATGAAGATGAACTTTTTAAATTTATATCAAAAAATAAGATCTAAACAATTACATCATTACATTTACACATAAACATCTGTTTATATATATATTACTCATAACATCTTATTATCAGAATAGTTAATATAAATTAAGAGTTAAAATTAATTCCAAATTCTAGTTCATTATTTTATGGAGTATTATACAAAATCAAAGAAAAGAATTATTTGTAATTTGCGCGAATTGATATACAAATCTTAACAGGTACCTTCTAAAAATAATGTAGCTTGTGTACTATTACGTATGGAAGTATGTTATGAATTATAGACACGCTCAGACCTGCAAAGTTTTGTTTACGTACCAAATACAGACCATACTAAATGAATTCGGCAGATATATTTTCGTATACATCGAAGACCTTTTTATGATACCTACTGCATCTACGAAGAAGTGATGGTTTTAAATTATTGTTGGCCAGGACTTAATTATAAATTACACATAGCGGCTTAAGTTCTGACTCATCCAGGGTAATATAAAAACCCATACGTAGTCGCCGCCATATTTTCATTTCTTCTCTTTTTTCTCATATCTTTCAGTATCGCCGCCATGTACTGATCCCAAATGAGGGACTGAAATACAAGTAGAAGCTATTGATTACTCGTCCAGTGTTTTGTCAGACCAAAAATACTTTTAATCACCTATCCGTAATAAAATTATGGTGTAATAATTATTCGCTACTAGAACTACGAAAGACAATACTTCTTGACTGTATGCATATGTTTAAAGAAATAAATAAAGCGTTTTTATAATTATCGTTATTTTTCACTTGACGTGTGCTCGTTTAAGTAAAGTCTTTATTGTAATTTATTCACACACACTATATGGTACCAAGTTATCTTATTAGAATTTTTCAAAGGGTCCTAACGTTCACTTCGACTCTACTCTTGTGTGTATAATCGTGATATTTTTAACCATCGACCTGTAATAATATTACAGAGTAACAATTATTCGCTTTCACGTCCAACATGTGCACATTTAAGCAAAAATTTTTTATTGTTATTTGTTCACACACATTAGACACTACTAACTTATCTTACTAAAATCACTCGTGGTTCTTAAATGTGCAGTAATTTTCAATTCAACTCTACACTTTCTTGTTGATCGCGGAGTATTTATATTAGCTGACATTTTCCTTGTTCTCCAGAGAGCTAATTGGAAGTCGTTGAATTATATATGAATGTGCTAGTATCACCAGCAGCATAGTGTCTCATCGCTTACAAATTGTTGTCTATTGCGAGTGGACAATTGGGGATCTTCCATCGCAACTTATAAGTGACAGGGTCATATTAATAAATTTAACATTTAATTGATTTACATAAGTAAGATAGAATAATCCTCTGGGTAACCAGCAACAGGTACCGATGGGGAGCAAACATCGTCATTGGTAATAGCTTGCATCATGTTACTAACATGATGCATACGCAAAGATAGGTATGACGAGTATGGAGGAGCAGCAATTCTCGTTACTAAAAGTTTAAATGTTTCTGAAATTAAGATTTGTGAAAATTATAATCCTGGTATTATGGCCTGTAGTGTACAGATTACTATTCCTACATTTGTAGATATTGTAGCTGTATATAAACCGCCTAAGATACAGGTTTCTAGTAAAGATTGGGAATCACTATTCCGACAATGTAACTTGGGCAGTTGCTTTATAGCAGGGGATTTTAATATTCACAATACAAGTTGGGGGTGCAACCACAATGATAATTTGGGTTACGATTTCATCAATGTGTTAGACGATCTTCACTTAGAGCTTCTGAATAACGGTAGTGCGACCCATATCGGACGGACTGGACATGAATCAGCAATTGATTTAACACTAGCTGCTCCAAAATTAGCAATTAATAGTACGTGGAACGTGGAAAGTGATACTCTAGGTTCTGATCATTACCCAATTTTGATCCAGTATGGCTCGGATGTATCAGATACAATTCTTACATATCCGGCATCTAAGTGGAACATCAAAGATGTTGACTGGCAAGAATATTCTCACAAATTGGAAAGACGGTTTGAAACAGTGGATACAGATATGTGGGCTAATGAAATATACAAATACATTCTAAATGAAATTAATATAGTTGGTGAAAAAGCTTTTAAAAAGAAAAAACCGTGGAGATCAAAGAATACCGTGATGAGTTGGTGGGATAGTGAGTGCAACACTGTAATTTCTAATCGGAAAATTGTGGAAAATTATGTGGCATATAAGAGAGTATCTGCCGAAACAAAAAAGTTTCTTAAAGCAAAAGCCAGAACAAACTGGAGGAACTTTTGTGAAAGTATAAATAAAGATACACCTGTAAAGAAAGTTTGGCAGAAAATTAGGTCAATTAAGCCACATTGTACCCCGAAGCAACACATACCCGAAAAAAATTTATCAGATCTTCTACATAAACTTACACCGGATTCAGTGGAACACATTGTTAATGAAAGCAGCTGTCAAGACGATGTGCATGTTCTGTCGGAATCTTTTACGCCTTACGAGTTAGATAGAGTGTTAAAAGCAAACAATAACACTTCTCCTGGCCTGGACAACATACTGTACCCCATGATAAAACACCTTCCTATTAATGCCAAGAAAATGATGTCAATTATGTTTAAAATAAAATCTATATAGACGGTGAAGAAGTACAAGAATTAAAATCAGGAATTATTGTCCCTATTATTAAAAGAGACAGACACGTTAAGGAGGTTCGTGATTTACGGCCTGTATCATTATTGTCGTGCGTATTGAAAACTCTGGAAAGATTAATCAAAGCTCGTCTAGAATGGTGGATCGAAAGCCAGGAAAGTCTGGCTAAGTACCAATATGGTTTTAGACCAGGATATAGTACTCAGCATGCTTTGTCACATATGAAGACCGATATTCAATCCTCGTTCACAAAAAATAATTATTTAATGGCGATTTTTGTGGATCTCAAAGATGCGTATAATGCTGTGAACTTACTATCTCTGAGAACAAAATTAATAAAATCAAATATTCCTTCTAACATTGCTACCAATATTACCAATTTCTTCACAAGCCGAAAGATAGTCATAAGAACACACGATAATAATTTTATAGGGCAGAAAGTAACTTCTAAAGGTTTAGCACAAGGAGCAGTCTTAAGCCCACTGCTTTTCAATATATACACTAATGATTTGTGCATTCCTAATGTTGAAATAATACAGTGCGCAGATAATTTTGTAATCTACGCTGAACAGAAAACTTTTGCACAATGCACGGAGTTATTAAACCAAGCCATGAAAAAATTTCTAGAATGGTGCTGTAAGATGGAATTGAAAATTGTCTACCCCAAATGCAATGTACAGATCTTCAGCAGACACCGTCTAACAAACTGAGCAAAATTAAATTGGCTAACATGGAATTTCCAGTAAATAATGTTACGAAGTACTTGGGGATGTGGTTGGATACCAAGCTAAAATGGCGAACGCACATTCTAAAAACGGTTGAAAAATGTCGAAAGGCAAATAACATACTGCGGATAATTAACAAAGCTTCTTTCGGGGCCGATTTGCACACATCGGTACTAATATACAGTGCAACAATAAGATCGGTGTTGGACTACGGGTGTGTGCTGTACGGCACCGCATGCAAATCCCTACTGGAACAAATAGATGTAGATAATAATAGCGCAATACGCTTGTGTTTGGGAGTCATGAACTCAACTCCAGTAGAAGCTATGTACGTGGAAATGGGAGAACCGCCTTTGTCTATCAAGCGGAAATATTTAAGCGACAAATTTATGCTAAAGAACAGAACGACCGAGATAAGAATCATTGCTAAAAGCGCCAGATTAACTAGATTAAATATCCACAATCTCATAGGCACATACTGGCAAAATAAAACTTCTTCTTTGCTGGCATCTGCATTTGCGGACACATCTAATTATGAAAAGAAGATTGTGAAAACAAACGGGTCTCTGATATATTTTTTGCCATTTAAATGTATAGGGCATAAACCATTAATCTATTTTCCGAAATTCACAGAAAATATCCACTTGAATAAAATAATATATAATAATATATAATAATAACATGGCCAAGCTATTCATGTTTTCACGGACGGAGCAAAAAATAATGTGGGTACTGGGTGTGCTTTCTTCTTACCACAAAATCAATATAAAAAAAAATATACCCTACCCAGAGAAGCAAGCATTTTCACTGCAGAAGCTGTTGGCATCAAGAAAGCACTTGAGTATATTATACAAATAGACAGCAAGGACTTCTGTGTTTTCACTGACGGTAAAAGCGTTCTCGTGAACCTACGAAATTTTGACCCCAAGTCGTCCCCGCTAATAGGTGAAATACAATTATTGGACTTTAATTTAAAAGAGCGCGGTAAATCGGTAACATATGTATGGATAAAAGGACATTCTCTAATTACCTATAACGAAATAGTAGACAATATAGCGAAAGGAGCATGTTTCGGTGAACCAGAAGAAAATATGTTAATTTCATATACGGATCTTTTAAAACAATTAAAAGAGGAGGCGTGTCAAAACTTGCAAGCACTGTACACTAATACATATGAAAATAATTGCACCAACTACTACACGATATTTCCACGTATTAAGAATAGCCGATGGTATAACCATTCAAATGTAAGGAAAAAACTGCTATCCCAAATCTTGAGAATCACATTCAATCATGGAAGATTTCCTACTCATTTGTATAAGATTGGTATAGTGGACAGTGACATATGCAAGTCTTGTGATAAAGAACGAGAAGATGTCAACCACATAATTTTGGGTTGCAGCAAGTTTATAAAACAAGTTCACAAGCTTATACGCGATCTGATATCAATGAGGGTACAACTCCTAGTAAACATAAACTATTTGATGGCTCAAGAGAGATGCAAAATTAATAACAGTATATACAAACATATGTGTGAGATATACCTGCCAATATAATCGCTTTCCTTTGTTTTAAACCTGTGTGGATAATGCCTTCTTCCGGTGGCCTACCTGTGTTGTCTTTACAGTCATCCGATCGGCCCCGGGTGTGAAGTGTATATCTTGTTTGCCCTGACGTCCATTCGGGTGGTTAGGGTAGGAACCTAGTATGTGGCTAATGGCTCGCGGCTAAGGCTAATAGTAATAATAACGATAATGTACAAGGCGAACATGATTTAATATTTAAATGAAGATTATAGTTATATCGGTATCATGTAAATATATATATATATATAAATTATGATTCCCAACTTTTTAGAAAATAAAAAAAGTAAAAATAAAGTTAATTTGCATGAAATCAAATGAAAATGAGAGAAAATATAGTAATAATAATTGCATCTTTATTACAGTTTAAATATTGTATATAGATTGTTTAATAATTAATGATAAACAAACCTCCGGGTTTGCAGTAGTGTACAGTCTCGCCGGGAAGGATGGATATGATAAATGAAAAAAAAACATTTAAATAGAATCTCTCTATATTCTAATCCAATCCATCTTTGCGATGCATCTTCGCATCAACACAGCAGCAGTGCATTGACATGTCAAACAAGAGTTTTTCAGCAGGATTTCGGCATGTCCTACAATGGATTTTCTTCGAACAGTTCCTTACGCGAAGCTTCTTTTATCTCAACAAATTCATCAAGTGTTTCAAAATAAAAATGCGAAGGATGTACTTGAGAAATAGGTCAGTCAAGCTGAAACTCATTCACTTATAGCTTTTAAATCTATTTTCTTTCGTAAATCACAAATTCTATAATGCTGCTAACAAGTGCACCTTCAATTTTCGTAACAACAACTGAGAAAAAAAATTTACATTCATTACTAGAAATATTGACAAAGGAATTGACAAACAAAATGATTCTTATATATCTAATATATGTATTTCAGCATGAACTATGACTTTAGAATGTGTGGTATAAAATTTTTAAATTTCTGGTTAATACTGACTTACGTTTTCTTAATTGTCATTTCTTAAATATGGGGCAACATTACTAATTTAACATTTTAAATATGGAAAATCTTATCATCAAATCGGCAAAATAGTCAACAGTCAACAGAAGTCATACAACAATTCAATGTACCCACATCCCTATAAAAATGAGAATAAAATCCAAAACGAAGTTAAAATAAATCCTAGCAAATATTTTAGTGAATATGATGAGCGGTGGATTTTAAGAAAAGTTGAAGAAAATCCAAAAATTTCTGCCCCAACTTTGCTGAAAACAGAGTTAATAATTCATAACTTTGAAAGTGGGAAATCATACCACCAAATATGCAAATGGTCAATAGAAGTCATGCAAGTCATACAAGTAGTACAAAGTATCCTACACTGCTATAAAAATGAGAATAGAACCTTAAACTTAGAATAAGTATTAGAAAAAGTTATAGCGAATGTGATGAAAGGTGTATTTTAAGAAAATCCAAAAACTTCTGCCCGAAAGTTCGAAGAAAAATATTTAAATAAGGCTTTTACCTCAAATAAGTCGAAACCTTTTTCAAACACACAAGTTAAATAACAGAGTAGCTTGAGGAAAAACTAGGGTCAATATGTTAACAAAGGAAAATCAATTAATGGCCACTATTTTATATTACTGTTACATAAACATTACATATTTCTTTTCTACTTAAGAAGAATCTGAAGAAATTATTTCTTAATAGAAATTTTAAAAAAATTAGGATTTGTTGTAATAAATTGTAAATAATGATGATAAAATAAATTATTTATTTTTTGCAATATATACTTAATAACTAATATAATGTAAGAAATAAAAATAATAGAAAATGATTAAAAAGTGGTGTCATCTCCGATAAGATGTCTGAACCTACTGGTGTCATCATTGGAACATCCACGGATTAGAACCAAAAGTGAGCCTTCAAGAAGTTGGTACAATAATAATTAGGCGTCGCCAAAGGAGATCGGAAAATTATTTTCTGTATTGTTTTGATAATGCGGTACTAACTTATAGTCAAAGACTATAAACTAAAGCATTTATTTTGATAGTATATTCTTAATTTACAATATCAAAAAATATTTGATAAGAAAATATTTAATATGTGGCGCCATCTCTAAAACAACGACCAAAATTTTGTTGGTAGCTTGTGTTATATTAATCTACAGGGTTTGAAACTAAATCTAATTTCCAAAAAAGTGTGTACAATATCGTTTAGATGGCACTGTAAAAGTCCTGGATAATAATTATACTTTTAATTCTTATCTCCCGTAATTTATTTTTAACATGTAGTACATGTTTCGTAAAGGAAAAACAATTATTTAAAATGACTAATATACGACGATCTCTGGGACATCACTCAAGCTTGAAACTAGAGCATACAAGCATGGCGGTTTGTGTAAGGATTATTACAGGTGAAACAGGAGAAATAAAAATAAATGTAACAACAAAATTGAATTTATTATAATAATGCAGTAATAAATCATAGATAACGATTGTAAAGGATAATTATGTTCTGTAATAACTTAAACTGAAAAGCTTTCTGGTTATATGTTTCACTCCAGCACAGATAAGATTATGAACACATCTGATGTTTCTTATATAAGCAATTCGAAAAGCAATGCCAGAGACGCGATTTCTGACAAAATGCCTATATATCTATCACTTACTAATGTAGGATGCAATTAAAAAAAGAATTTTCGAGCCTATCCACTGTATATTTTTGCATTGGTTAAAATGCCTCTCTCTACAGAGTGTTTCACTATAAATAACTGACCAACATTGTCTTCATCCCAATGTACTGTATTGCTTGTATATAGTATGAATTTTGCTAATAAGAAACGAAGTTTATCACTGCAAATATTTTCACAATTTCTACCAACAATAGATCAGGTTTTAATGCTACCTAATTCCACATTAGTAAACATACTTTATTCTTATATTTCATATTTGTAACACACAAAGCCAAATACTATAATAATCAGAAGACTTGGTTTTATTTCAACTTCCGAGAGTTTTGTATATATTCCAACATGTTAAACTGAAAATTTAATATAGAAACTTGCAACATCTACTTGGCTTTTTCCGAAAAAAATAGAGCCAAAATTGTATCCTTTAATCTAAAGCATCTGTCCTGAAAACAATGTTTTCGCAAGTAAAATGTATAAATGTATATGTCTACGCTTTCTTAAAATTGATATGTTCTCTAGTAATTACTTTTTGTACAAGTTCTTCTTCCTTTTCTGAATCCATATTATGATTTTACCACTTATTCTCTTAGTTATTTAAGATTAGAATGTACATACTTAATATTTCGAAATTGGATTATTTCAAAATATGTAGTGTCAACCCAAAGGTACTTGTATCCTACATTATTAAGTGATAGGTACATGGGTTTCTTGGTCGGAATCGCGTCTCTAGCTCTGCTTCTCGCCCTGCTTATACGAGAAACATCATCAGGGCTGCGCATAATCTTATTCGTGCTGCACTAAAACAGATAAACTAAAAACTGTTTAGTTATTACAGATACATTATCTATACTTTATTACTGGATTATCCAACTAAATTCTATTCTTTTTACTTTATTAATTTTGTTTTCTCCTGTTACGCTTCTAACAATCATTGTGCAAACTTTCATGTGTATGTGCTCCAGTTTCGAACTCAAGTGAAGCTTCAGAAATCGTCACACATTAATAATTTTTAATTATTATTTTTTTCTTTATGCAGCATACTATACTACATGTTAAAAGTAAATTACAGGAGATAAATATTAAATTTTATAATTACTAGCCAGAATTTTCGCATCGCCTCCAGCGCCCTCTAATAAACACTGTACAAACTTTTCAGGAACTTAATTTTATTTGCAAACCTTAATTATCGAAAGTTATCGATGAAAATTGGGTGTCTGGTTCAGAGATGGCGCCACGTATTCATGATCTTTAAATATTTATTTTTCTGTTTATGAAATATTTTATGACATTATTAGTTAAGAATATACTATAAAAATAAATGGTTTAATTTATGATAATACGTAATATATTATATTGCACCAATTTCTTGAATTCTCCACTTTTGCTTTCAATCCATGGTGTCTATACGGAAATATCGATAAGTTGGGACATTCTATCGGAGACGGCGCCACGTACTTATTATTTTAAATTGTTTCTATTTTCTTTTTCTTCATTATATTAGATGTTAGGAATATATTGGAAAGACAAATATTATGCGTTATCATTATTATCTATAATTTATTACAATAGGCTCTAATCTTCTTAAAAAATTTATATTAAGAAATGATTTCTTGAACTTCATCCTAAGTAGAAAAGAAATATATGTTTATGCAACAGTAATATAAAATAATGACCATTAATTGATTATAGAAACAGCAATATACCATACTTGTAATCGTTGTTACTAACCAATGTTTTTGTTACCTCTCAAATTATTAATAAATATAGAAATAGTATAATACTTCTAGGGGCTTTTCTTTTATACAAGTAGACTGCAAGTATTAATACGTATTGATTTATTGTTTGCAATATTTATTTCTTAATAAAGCGCATTTTTTATATGCTCCTTTAAAAATACCATTATTTTCTATCTTCCTCTTCTTATCATTTAACACATTATTAATACTTTTACAATACACATAAATGTAAAATGATATAATTCTTTCCGTGAACAATTTTCTTACTAAATAAACATTTATGACCAGTGCAATTAACTAATTCTAAATTCATCTCTAGACATAAATACAGATGTCTTAAGTACAGCCTTCACATTTTTTTATGAAACACCTGCTGAATTTGTTGACACAGAAGACATCAATAAAGAAGAAAATACCTTGTTGAATATGTCTATGGCCTGCTCTCTTTTGTATAATTGCCAGCTGTGATTGTGGATCGTCTTGTATGCAACTTTCGCGTTTTGCACAGTTTTTTCAAATTACTCTTTAGATATTTTCATAATTACTATAAATTGTTTGTAGGTCAGGTTTTAATGAAATCTTATCTCATATTTATAAACATGTTTTTTCTTTTGTTTTCATACTTGTAACATATGAAGACAAATAGTAATTTATAATATTCATAGGACTTGATTTTATTTCACCTTCTTCTATAAGTATTCTTAACGACTCAATATTGAGTAAATTAAATATTTGACACAGAAACTTGAAGCGCCTATTCGACTGCTTCCATATCGAGTCAGAATTTTTGTCCTTTAAAGTAAGGTATTTGGTTAGAACTTTCATTAATAAATAAGGTAAAAGTTACACTAAAACACTGTTGAAGTCGATATTTCCATTTTTAAATGCATTCAACAAGGCCTCTTGTAAAACATTTTAAATCCAGAATGATTATTTTCTTTAGTAAAAAATTTATCCCTTAACTCTTTTTTTTTAATTGAAAAAGAGCAAGAAGTCACATATAGCTAAATTCAATGAATATAGTGGATGGTCTAACACTTAAATACCTTTTTCCTTAAAAAAACAATTCTAGAGATAATTCGGTATCAAACGAGGAAGTACTAAGTCCTGTATTTATAGATTTTCACATACTTCTAAAAGGCTATTGGTCACATATCATTGAACAATTATTGTCTTGAAACTTAACAGCATTGACTAAATGAATAGCTTTAAAAAAGGAGTATAGAAAAAATGTCTCATGTTATAAGTAACCATGTTTCATTTTTTTATCATTATGGCAATGACTTTCCCAGTCCTTTCTTGTAACTTTGCAAATTCCTCTTTTGCTGAAATTTCTTCATCAGTCAATTTAAAGGCAGTATTTCTCTACCCAACATTCTGTTCAACAGTAGCCCATATTAATTAATTACTAAATTCTGAGTGATAAGGCGGTAGTCTTAAAGGTGACCATATTCATGAAAAATTTATAAATCACATATTTACTCTTATTTTACTTTATTAACTAGTAAAGTTGCCGTTTTAACACATTTAGATGAAACTTTATACATTTTTCTTTTCATTAATAATAACTTAAAGTGAACAGTTTTTTGTTTATATGCTTCAGTCCAGCAGGGATAAGATCATGAGTAGCCCTGATGTTCCTTGTATAAGCAAGTCGAGAAGCAGTGCCAGAGACGCGATTCCTGCCAGGATACCTATATATCTATCACTTATTAATGTAAGATGCAAGTAGCTTTGGTTGACATATTACATATTTGGAAATAATCCACTTTCGGAACATTAAGTATGTACATTCTAATATCGAGTATTTTCTAATCATAAGTGAATAAGAAAATAAGTGGGTAAAACATAATACAGATTCAGAAAAGGAAGAACTTGTTCAAAAAGTGATAACTGGAAAACATAAATTTCATAAAGATAATATTTTACTTGTTTGAAGTCTCCTATTTTTCTTCTATGGATTTGTTCTTTATTTGCTACTCATTCTGGTCTTTCCTATATTTACAGCACGCTTATTTCCTTAAATTCTCTGTCTTTCTGTAACTCTTTTTTTTGTTACTTTCCATTACCACCATGTTATCCATGACAAGGGGTTCTGCTATTTATCTAACTCATTTACAGTCCCTAGTTTAGCCCCTCTTACTTCTTATTTTGCCTTTTTGTATAGTCTCCTTTTGCACCAGTGAGGACAGAGGACTCAGCACACAGCCTTCTTTCAATTTCCAAGCAGCTCTGAATTTTCTTTGACATCTTGTTATGTGATCTCACCTTATTTGAATACATCTGTTACAAACTATATGCTACAGAAAGTGAAGTGGATTTAAAAGTTATAAGTGAGTTTTACTTTGACTGACTGTACACCCTTCACATTTTTGTTATTAAACATCTGATAAATTTGTTGAGATAAAAAACATTCCGTGTCAGTAATTCTTGGAAGCAAATCCCTTGAAGGACATGTTAATACAATGCTGCTATATTTTCTCCTTCGTTCAATTAGAGTGCTACACTTCGTAGTTTTCTGTACATTAAAAAAAATTTTTGAAAGCCTATCCACTATATATTTTTGCGTTGGTTAAAACGCCTCTCTCTACAGAGTGTTTCACTATAAGTAACTCACCAACATTGTCTTCATTCCAATGTACTGTATTGCTTGTATATAGTATGCATTTTTCTAATAAGAAAAGAAGTTTATCACTACAGACATTTTCACAAATATCTGTCAACAATAGATCAGGTTTTAATGCTACCTGATTCCACATTAATAAACATATTTTATCCTTATTTTTCATATTTGTAACACACAAAGCCAAATACTATAATATTCACAGGGCCTGGCTTTATTTCAACCTCTGAATTTTGTATATATTCCAATATGATAAATTGAAAATTTGATATAGAAGTCTGGAGTATCTATTTGGCTTTGAATTTTCGAGCCTATCCACTGTATATTTTTGCATTGGTCAAAATGCCTCTCTCTACAGAGTGTTTCACTATAAATAAACCAACATTGTCTTCATCCCAATGTACTGTATTGCTTGTATATAGTTTTTTGCTAATAAGAAACGAAGTTTATCACTGCAAATATTTTCACATATAAGGTTTTAATGCTACCTAATTCCACATTAGTAAACATACTTTATTCTTATATTTCATATTTGTAACACACAAAGCCAAATACTATAATAATCAGAAGACTTGGTTTTATTTCAACTTCCGAGAGTTTTGTATATATTCCAACATGTTAAACTAAAATTTAATATAGAAACTTGCAACATCTACTTGGCTTTTTCTAAAAATAGAGCCAAAATTGTATCCTTTAATCTAAAGCATCTGTCCTGAAAACAATGTTTTCGCAAGTAAAATGTATAAATGTATATGTCTACGCTTTCTTAAAATTGATATGTTTTCCAGTAATTACTTTTTGTACAAGTTCTTCTTCCTTTTTTGAATCCATATTATGTTTTTACCACTTATTCTTTTAGTTATTTAAGATTAGAATGTACATACTTAATATTTCGAAATTGGATTATTTCAAAATATGTAGTGTCAACCCAAAGGTACTTGTATCCTACATTATTAAGTGATAGGTACATGGGTTTCTTGGTCGGAATCGCGTCTCTAGCTCTGCTTCTCGCCCTGCTTATACGAGAAACATCATCAGGGCTGCTCATAATCTTGTCCGTGCTGCACTAAAACATGTAAACCAAAAACTGTTTAGTTATTAGACATATAATTATTATTTATAGTTTATAATCATTATCTATGCTTTATTTCTGGATTAGCCAAATAAATTCTATTCTTTTTTACTTTATTAATTTTGATTTCTCCTGTAACGCCTATAATAATCATTGTGCAAACCTCCATGTGTATGTGCTCCAGTTTCAAACTCAAGTAAAGCTTCAGAAATCGTCACATATTAATCATTTTTAATTATTATTTTTTTCTTTATGCAGCATATTATACTACATGTTAAAAGTAAATTACAGGAGATAAATATTAAATTTTATAATTACTAGCCAGAATTTTCGCATCGCCTCCAGCGCTCTCTAATAAACATTGTACAAACTTTTCAGGAACTTAATTTTATTTTCAAACCTTGATTATTGAAAGTTATCCATGAAACTTGGGTTTATGGTTCAGAGACGGCGCCACATATTCATGATCTTTAAATATTTATTTTTCTTTTTATGAAATATTTTATGATATTGTTAGTTAAGAATATACTATGAAAATAAATGGTTAAATTTGTAATAATACGTTTTATATTATATTGTGCCAACTTCTCAAATTCTCCACTTTTGCTTTCAAACCATGGTGTCTATACGCGAATATTGATAAGTTGGGACATCCTGTCAGAGATGCCGCCACGTACTTATTATTTTAAATCGTTTCTATTTTCTTTTCTTTCATTATATTAGATGTTAGGAATATATTGGAAAAGATAAATATTATACGTTATCATTATTATCTATAATTTATTACAATAAATGTGGATTTTTTTAAAAGATTTTGTATTAAGAAAAGATTTCTTTAGCTTCATTGTATTCATTTTTTTTAGCATAATGGTAATACCTTTTCTTGTCATTTTTTGTAGTTTTGCAAATTCCCCTTTTGATGAAATTTCTACATCGGGCAACCTAAACGCAGTACGTATTTCTCTACCTAACAGTGTGTTTAGCAGTAGCCCATATTAATTAATTATTAAATTCTAGGTGATAAGGTGGCACTCATAAAGGTATGTGACCATGTTCACGAAGTGTTTCGTCAAGTTTATAAATTACATATTATTTTAGTTTGCCTTTATCTTTTAGTAGAGTTGGGATTTTTAGATGAAACTTGAATATTTTTCTTTTCATTAACAAAATCATTATATTTAATTTTTTACTATGTAAACAAGGCGGGTGTGTTTTTTAACTACTATAGCACGGTGTATTACTACAGAATTTGTGTTAAATTCGGAATTAGTTTTTCAAGCAATCATTTCTCGTAATTTCTAGAATTGTAATCTCCAGTTTTAGTACCAAATTGAAAAATTAGTAATGTGTTCAGAACCAATTCTATCTTTTCACTTGCGTGAATTGTAATTAATCATTTTTCGTTACATATTTGGCAAAATAGTCCGTTTACATTTTTGTCATTTCAACTTTTAGATGTATGTCCACTGTGTATGTATGTTTTATCTGTTTGTAGTACGAAAAATTTAATTTGTTCCTAGTAAGAAATTCGCAATGCACGAATTTTTAAAATTTTTTACTGAAACTTGCCGATTTTCATCATTTGAAGCTTTGTTCCTTTAAAATACGTGGGCAAGGTGAAAAGTTCTCGGCCTGATAATGAAAGACTGCGATTTAAATTTAAAAAACGATTTTATTTTTCTACATAATCTCTCTTGAGTTCAACACACTTGGTCCAGCGTTTTTCTAACATAAATATTCCTTCCCGGAAGTGAGAGTCTGGAAGGCTATCAAAATATTCTTCTACGGTCCTTTCAACTCCTTCGTTGGATGTGAATCGCATTCCAGAAACAAATTTTTTCAAATTTGGGAATAGATAGAAGACTGAGGGTGCCAATTTAGGAGAATAGGGAGGATGGCCGAGCAAATCGTACCCCAAATCCCGGGTGCGTTGTGCTGATGAAAAATGATTTTTTTCTTCTTCAAAGCAGGCCTCTTCTCGTGAATTTTGGTATCCAGCTGGTCAAGAAGGTTAGAGTAATATGTGCCTGTAATTGTTCTGAATTTTTCAAGGTAATCAATTAACAAGATTCCTTTTGCATCCCAAAACACGCTGGCCATTACTTTTCCGGCAGATGCGATCGACTTCGCTTTCTTTGGCGCTGAACCACCGGCTTCCACACACTGCTTCGACTGCTGTTTCGTTTCTGGCGTGTAGTGGTGGACCCATGTCTCATCCATGGTGACAAATCGCCGCACAAAATCGGTCGGATTCTTGTTAAATCGGTCCAAAGAATGCTACGAAAATCGTATGCGCATTTGCTTTTGATCGACATTCAGCAAATGCGGCACCCATCTTGTGCAGAGTTTTCTCATCTCTAATTCTTTGTGCAAAATGTTTCGCACCCTTTCTTCCGATATTCCCACAGCCTCAGCTATCTCACTCACTTTCACTCGCCTATCGTCCAACACAATATTATGTAATCTGCTTCTGGGTTTCCGGGCTGGAACCGCGTCACTAGTATATCTGCCGACGTTTCGTATCCATTTGTATGGGACATCTTCAGGGCTGAACTACTGCACTGAAACAGTTTCAGTGCAGTAGTTCAGGTTCGGTTCCAGCCCGGAAACCCAGAAGCAGATAGCATGGACCACGACCGCGGAAGTCTACGTACCAAATTCACAATATCATGTACTTTTTCGATGATTTCTGGTGTGGTTGCGGTTTTTGGCCGTCCTTCACGTAGGTCATCTTCGAGGGACGTACGACCACGTTTAAATTCAGCTGCCCACTTTTTAACGGTTGACATCGAGGGAGCAAAGTCCCCGTACACTTTTGTCAACTTTGGATGAATTTTCATAGGGGTTAAACCATCCAAAACAAAGAATTTTATAACAGCACGATATTCAATCTTATCCATTTAAAAAATAACACGCACGACATCTACTACAAAAATTGTTGCAAACAAACTACTTGAGAGAACAAGTTGAAAGTTTTCATATGAACTAAAGACACATGCAGCCACGCAGGAAACATACAATAGATTACGAAGCTGATATTTAGGTCATTCCGTTACACTAGGCTTTTTTGAATATGGAAATCGTTTCTGATCATTATTTTTAGTACACATTGTCCTTCACTAACATTACTGTCCAATGTTCTGAACGAAATGCCCGAAGCTTTTGCAGCATCTTTTCTAACGTTTTTAACGTATTATCATGAATTTTCTTATTTTTTATATATATTTTATACTTTTTTATACACATAAACAATTTTCTATTATCTTGTCTGGACAATTCAAAATTGCCAAGACTTTATATTAATTGATTAATAACACTCATTTGTACGCACTGTTAGGTATGTTAGTTTAAATGTAATAAGAAAACTGTCCTGTTTCTTAAACTGTTATAATAAGCGTGGTTATTCCATATTTACACGGACTACAACGCGAAAACGTACAGTACATGTTTTATCACCTATTACTATTTTAGAAATAATCTGAGATCCTTTTTTATTGAGAAAAGTACGAGAAATTCGAACGAATTCATTTTTTAAGGTCATTCATGAAATACCCATTCATAAATAATTCATATAAAATTTCGTGTACTGCACCGGATTCAATTTCCAAAGTTTCTTCTATTTCAGCACGCGTTTTCAATAGCTAATATATGTATACTATACTATACTGCAATATGGTGACAATAGGGAATTATTTTTCTCCGAACTTCAATAACAAAATATGCAATTTAGTTCATTCTAGCCGTCATTTTTTCATTTATCGTATTTATAATGTTTGCATTTATACTAGCAACATATAATCTGGACCATGTTTTCTCAAATATTTGAATACAGCAATGCCTATCAGACTACTAATGCTCTTAATTATTCTCTACAATAGATAACAAGTTGACATTGATAGTAAGTTTTCTTTTATCAATTGTGCAATCTTGCCGACTGTTTTTTGAGAAATTTTAAATATACTTATTGTCATCAAGTTTTTAATATCTTTTGTATCCCTCAGTATATCTTTTTCTTTGCCCATTTAATGAAACTTAATTTACATTGCTGTAAAGTTAAAAAACATTAAAAGATTAAAAAAATGAAAATAAAGGTATATGACAGAGGGTACCTTCGGGCCCATTCTGGACGTTTTTCTATCAAAATTTAAAGTGATAATTTGTTGTCGGTAGCCATCAGTATTAACTGTTTCACTAAGTTTCAACAGTTCGTAATATATCACGCTACTCTGGTCCCACCAAAAACAGAGCATTGTCTTGCGACCGAAACGATCTGACCTTGGAGCCGATGGGCCGGCTTCGCCAGATGACAACCGTGATTTTTTGCGCTTAAGGTTTTCGAAATAAATCCATTTTTCAGCACCCGTCACTATTCGATGCCGTTATAAACAAAGCACAATGACTTCCGATCGTACCTTTGAAGCAGCATTTCACAGGCGACTTTCCGATTTTCCATTTGCCTGTCATTCAATTGATATGGCACTCATTTTCCCATCTCTTGGATTTTTCCCATTACTCGTAATCGGTCACTAATCGTTTCTTGGGCCACTTTTAACGCTTCTGCCAATTGTTTTTGAGTTTGGGGAGGGTCTTCATCCAATAACTCCTGCAGTTTTCTCATATTCTTTTGATTAAATTAGAAAAGTAATTGATGCTGCGAATGCACTTTTTCAGGCATGAAACTCAACATTTTCAAATTGGTATAAGTCTCTGACACTGCTACTTTCGCAAAATATAACATAGATAGCTTCGAAGATTGATGTCAGTAGAATAAAATGATATATGTGTCAAATCATAACATTGCATACTTAAGCCTAGAGACATTTGTTAGAAAAACCGGTCATGACTTTCCGGTACACCTGGTATTATTTATCACTTGATGTCATCAAGATACTTTGTATCATTAAAAATGGATGACGACAGAGCAAGTAAAAATCCTTTATATTTGTATGGGAGAATAAAATCACAATCGAGAGTTTCTTATTTATACCCATAATAAAAGTATTACGTGCAGACTCAAGAATAGTAAAAATTTACACGAACAAATTGAAATTCTCAAAAAAATAGAATAGTATATCTAGTATAAAGGGAGAGTCTAATTTGAATGCCAAGGGGTTGCATATGTATTAATAAAAAATGATTTCCACATATGTATAAGCCATTTGCTTGTAGTAATTCGCTTTGAGTTTTTTTTTAGTTTTAGGGGAAAATTCATAATTCGGTAGTTTACTCCAAAAATCTTGTCATATTTTGTTTTCCATGATATGCTCAGAATTAAACTTTTCTATCATGTGTTGTTTCCACAGACATCAACATAACACATGGATCAATAAGTCCCGAGACTAACAATGAAAACAACATTTTTTTTGCAAAATTTTTTTTTATTCATCAACATAATCACCTTTTAGGGTGATACAATGGTTCCAACGCTTTTCCAATTTTTCAATACCATGTTTATAAAAAAATTTATCTTTCTCTTCAAAATAAGCTTCAGTTTCAGCGATGACCTCCTCATTTGAGCCAAATCTTTTTCCCTGGAGCATTTTTTTAAGATCAGCAAAGAGCCAGTAGTCACTGGGGGCTAAATCTGGCGAATATGGGGGGTGGGGAAGCAGATCAAAACCCAATTCGTTCAATTTTGCCATTGTTTTCATCGACTTGTGGCAGGGTGCATTGTCTTGGTGAAAAAGGATTTTTTTCTCTGCATGTGCGGTCGTTTTTTTGGGATTTCCTCCTTCAAACGCACCAGTAAGTCAATATAATAATCACTGTTGATCGATTTACCTTTTTCGAGGTAGTCAATGAAAATCACGCCATGTGTATCCCAAAAAACTGACGCCAGGACTTTGCCAGCTGACTGCTGCGTTTTCGGACGTTTCGGACGGCTTTCGCCAGCTGTGCGCCACTCAGATGACTGCCGCTTCGACTCTGGAGTGTAGTGATGTATCCATGTGTCGTCCATGGTCACGTAACGACGCAAGAAATCTTTTTTGTTGCGAGTAAATAGCGATAAACAGCTTTCTGAATCATCGACTCGTTGCTGTTTTTGTTCCATCGAAAGCAATCGCGGCACCCACTTGGAAAAAACCTTTTTCATGCTCAATTTTTCATGAAGGATAGTAAATACACTTCCATATGATATCTTTGTCATCTCAGCAATCTCACGGAGCTTCACTTTACCATCTTTCATTATAATTTTTGTCACTTCACTCACATTTTCCGGTGTAACGGCTTCCACAGGTCTACCCGAGCGTTCCGCGTCATTTGTGTCGGTACGACCACGTGTAAACTCGGCAAACCACCGACAAATCGTTGCTTTTGATGGACAAGAGTCCGGGTAACATTTTTCAATCCATTGTTTTGCTTGCGTGGTGTTTTTACCCATTAAAAAACAATGTTTTATCAGAACACGAAACTCGGTTTTTTCCATTGTTTAAACAAACTACAAAACGACTTTACTCCAACCTCGATAACTCAGCTGTTTCTGGTCCTATCGACTTAAAATTTTGACACGTTTCAAGCAAAGGTTAGTACTCTAGAAAGACGTGGTTACTGGTTTACTACGAGCGCCATCTATGGGTTAGTCTCGGGACTTATTGATCCATGTGTTAACTATATCCAACCAATAATTTGCATGTCTGCATGCCATAATCTCTTATTTCATATTTTCGTGTTAATATGTTGCACTAATGTTAGAATTTGATCATATAAAAGTGCCTATATATTAATTTTATATGTACGAATCATTTTTGAACATTACGTTTTCCAAAATTAGGTTCTTAAGACTTGATTGCATAAAGAATTCTTAATATAAAAGTTGAAGTATAATGGTAATTATTTTAGTCATGGTTTTGGATTAAACTTATCAATACTTCTCCTATACTCATTGTATTTCAAACTTCTAAACAAATATTTACATATATAGAATTATAAATATAAAAACAAATTTACGGAATAATTATTTTATAATCAACACTAAACTAGTTACATATTTGTTATTATTAAAGAGCAAAACGGAGAGCTTTTCGTGGTCTTGCTTCTCGGCTAAGGTAAATTCCGACAGCCAAAAACATTTAAGTTGAGCTAAGAATGCGAGTTTAATAATAACTAGAGCTAGATAATCGTGGCTGCACGACAGGACGGTCGGCTTTATCGAACAAGCACGATTATCCAGTTCTAATAATAACTCATGTCCAGAGCGGCGACGAAAGTGGCAATACCATAGGCGGTACGGTAGAACGGGCAATTGGTGCGCAGTGAATGAGATCATTCACATCAAATACAATACGGTTCACGGTTGGTGTTTAAGTGTAAATTATAAACTGCGGTGAAAGTGTCCGTAGCAGTGCCGTGTCTAGACTTATTCTTACACAATTAGTGCTTACCTAGTAATATGTAATTTCATAACGCTGGTAATGTGTTGTGGAAGTAACTGTACATCTGCATCATTGCATACGTCTCTACGGTTGCTTCTGTAAATGACGTCCTTCGCGACGAGAAAATGTTTTTGTATAGAGAAAAAGATCGTTCGGCGTCTATTGATGTAATTTTGGCAGAAAGAAGCTGTTGTTCAAAATCATTCCAGGGCTCACTATTTGCACATTTGTCATAAATAGTTCGTAAAACATGCAAGTCTGGATTTTTTTTTAAACACAATAATTTTTGATGAGCTCGTACACCAGCAGCGTCAGTTAAACTATGCAAATGAGCGGTCACATTTTGCACTATGCATAGTGATGCGTCTAAGGGCAGCGAATCGTTTTCGTTTTGAAGTTTTGTAATTGCTTCTACTAATGGATGGTAATTGTTATATATTGTATGCAGATCTTCCAGAATTTGGGGATTTTCAAATTGATGTTGACTGTCTCTGATTGCTTGGGATTCGGTTGGCCTAAATTTTGATATAACGGATTTAACTTTGTGAAAATTCTTATGGTAATAAAAAGCTGCATTTAGCCACGTGCCCCATCGTGTAAGAATGGGTTCCGGTGGTTCCGAAATATCTGGACAAGTTTTATGAAATTCTTTAAGTCGTTTAGGGGATTTAAGAAACACTTGTTTGGTGGATCCAATCAAATGATCAACGTTTTTATAACTACTTCTAACATTTTCAGCAACTACATGAAGAGCATGGAGTACACAAGTTATGTGTATTAATTTAGGAAAAGTTACTTTTAGTAAACGTCCGAGTAGTAACATAGTAGCAGCACCATCTGTTACAAGCATGCAGACTTGAGTACTATGAACGTGAAATTTCTTTAAGGTGTTCATTATTATTTGCCGAATATTTGCCGCAGTACATGCTTGTATACGTTTACAGGCTAACAAATAGGGCTGTGAAAATGTGTTGGCTGATAAAATACGTACGATTACGTTTATTATACTATTTTTTTTTAAATCAGTAGTCTCATCTACAGTAATCCACACATTTTTATTATGCAATTCTCTTCTTGCTATATTTTCAAGCCTCTCTCTTAAACGCGGCAAATGTTTCTGTAAAGTTCTTCTTGCAGGTAATTTATAATTTGGCAGATACATATTTATTCCAGAACACTTGAAAAGGGCGTTTGCTGATTAAACGAAGCGGCAAATTACATGCAGTCAACATAAATAAAAAATCATAAAGGAATGTTGCATAAGGTATTTCATTTCTTTTGTTCAGTTTATGTATTGCACTGTTCACATGTTTTTTACAATTGTCTTTCTTCCGTATTATAAGTCGCTTATTACAAACCAAACACAATACTGCACATCCATCATGCTTTAAATCGGGAAATTCTGCTATGTATTTTCTAACCGACGTAGCAAACGGCACAGACTTTCGCGACATGTTTGTGTGAAGTTATTATAAACACTAAC
Source organism: Dermolepida albohirtum (assembly GCA_031893035.1). Classification (NCBI taxonomy): domain Eukaryota; kingdom Metazoa; phylum Arthropoda; class Insecta; order Coleoptera; family Scarabaeidae; genus Dermolepida; species Dermolepida albohirtum. The sequence goes on along the minus strand of JAVIWB010003241.1, from coordinate 153,671 downwards.
CGTGAACCGTATTGTATTTGATGTGAATGATCTCATTCACTGCGCATCAATTGCCCGTTCTACCGTACCGCCTATGGTATTGCCACTTTCGTCGCCGCTCTACTCATGTCCTATCAATATCCCTTATAATTGGTACTAACTCGTATGGGGATATGAAAGCAATTATTTATTAGATTATTTTTTTCATTGCAGTAAAGAAAAATATTGTAAATACAAATGAAACATTGCATTAACATAATATATATTTTTATTAAAATATTCAGTTATTTATAATACAGATCTAAGCATTATTACATATATTACATAGTTGCACAAAATATATATGTATATGTATAAAACGTACGGTACATACGAGGGGTTTGGGTACAAATAACACCATACATTATTTTATTGCTTTTAATATATTGTCACACACAAAATGTATATATTTAGATCGTTACTTATTATTATTATTACTATTATACAAAGATTGGTTTTAAAAAAGGTCGGATCTTTTGTGCATCATATTTCTTTAATCCAACTTTAAACTCTCAAAGTCCGAAAAAGAAATTGAACACATTGGTGTTTTTTTCTTCGTCTTATTCGTTTTTACTTGTTCCGTTATAAACAATTACAATTAAAACACATTTATTTACTCGACAAAATGAAAATTAAAATATAAAACATCGTTAGGATTATTCTGATTAAGTTATTAAAAAAGAAAAAAAACTAGACATATTATTAGATACGTATTTAATATAAAATTGAAGGTGGACAATCACACTAGTCCGAAATCGGTATGGATAATATCGCAGTTATTTTGTTTCTCCTCACTTGCCGCCATGTTTAATTCCACCAAAGTATCGATACTATTTATGCTAACCCCTTTCAAAATTTTTTGAGCAGCCAAACTTGTAAAATTAAAACTTAGGTCGCTCAGGCTGGGGAATTGATGTTCATTCTGGCGGGTCAGCGTTTTATTCCTATCCTCGTCTTTGTAAATATTAGGCTCTGAACCTAATAAGTTTTTTCCTGATATCGAATGATAGGATTTATTCAGAGAAGTTTTAGATTCTGTGAGATTTTTATTAAAAACGCTGCCGACACTTCCACTTATGCCATCGCAACTCTTTGTTGGGCTCGGTGGATTGTCGAAACTATTCTTGGTAAAATCCCTACAACTATTGTTGATAGGAGAATCCGGATTCGATTTGGAATTATACTGATTATTGGAAGCGGGTGGCACATTTTTTATTAGGTTTCGATAATTTAGTCCATCTCTGGATGGCATCTGTAGCGATAATTTCCTTATATTATTCATTTCTTCGTTTTTGGTTTCTGGTTTAATTGTGCTTTCGATGTGACTGGTCGAATTATTTAAGCTATCGTCTTTCATATTGTTAGTATTCTTAGTTCGAATTTCTTCACCATTAACGGCATATCGACTGGTTTCCAAAACTGGATCCGAACCATTAATAATGACTAAATTCGGATTCGATGTGTTATTTTGACCATTCTCGAAGGTAATAACAGATCGTACTGGGGAATTTTGAACATAAATTTTTGTGTTGGCACCATTGTTAATTGTCGCGTTCGTGTTTATATTCGATATATTAGTGCCATTTTGATTCGTTGTGACCTGCAATGTGAAGGAGTTACTATGTCCCAAACCAGTAGTATGAACTGGGCTAATTTTAGAACGAGAATCTTTCCTTTTAAGCGAACGTTTCTTGTCAATGAAATTCTGCTTTTGTATAACCGTCTTTTGTGATTCCAAACTCGAAGGGCCGCTCGTTATTGAGCTACCTGTCTTACTACTCTTCTGAGATTCTATACTAGATGGACCACTGTTATCTATGCTGGACAGATTTCTCATGGACTCTCTTATAATTTCCGAATCCTTCATGAGTCCGTCTTCGTTGGCTTTTTGACTAGGTTTCAACGATTCTAGACTCGTCGTTTTGGAAGACTCTTGCGTTTCAATATTTGCTGATAAATTCTTCGGTAATGGTGGTTTGGTTTCTTGCTGTACATTCTCTTTAATTTCATCCTCTATTATATTATTAGTGGAATGGTTTTTGGGAGCTAAACTGGCACGACTCGTCTTCCTTGAACTATCTCGACTTTTTGATATATGCAAAGGTGTTCGTAAGATATTTCCGTTCCTAGATAGACTTCCTGAGGCGTGCGACGAACCGTATCTTAAGCTAGGAGAGTGATCTCGAGATTCTGCCAAGGAGGCAACATACGTGGAATCGTTGGACAATTGACGTCGATGTCTACGAGGAAGTGTTGCGGATTTTGATGATGCAGTTTCGGAATAATAATATGGCAACGATGAAGTGGAATCCTGTAATAGTCAAATAAAATACATTAAAATCGACATCACGTAATACTATATTTTATGTTATTTAATAAGGCATTCCGCAATTATTTAAATTTAAAAATCGCATTGGTATCAATTTCGCTTTAACTCCATGCTTTGTTCATGATTTGAGAAGAGAAAATTGAACGCATGACGAAATTCAGAAGCCTGAAAGTTTATTAGTATCACTACAAAAATAACTTACATCTGCTGCAGTTGAAGTTTGCGTTCCAACGTTATGCAAATGTATGGCTTTGGAATTAAACCACTCAGATGGTGGAAATTGGGCGCTAAAAGTACTTATTTGACATTGGGATCGTTTGGATCGCCTGAACAATCTGGACAACAAGGACTCCTTTTCTGAAATTAAACACAAGCAATCAGCTATTTAAACCAATAACGTAAATTATGATATGGAAGTAACGAGAAAGTCTGTATTGTTCAATGTAGGTAATGGTGCGTTGTGTAATAAAAAAATATTAGCACGCAGAAATAATTCGTTGCAGTGAAATAACTTTGGTTTGATACTCTCTACGATCTTCATTAGGCGCCGCTGAAAATTTGCAAACGAAATGATGAAAGTTATGCAAAGTAGAAAAGAGATATATAAATAGGACGGCTTTTGCTACGTAATTTTTAAATTTTTAAAAGCAATTCGAGCATAATATTCATTAAAAGTATTACTTTCTTTCATTAAGATTTGAATAGCAGCATTCAATGTATAGAGATGACTATTTGGCCCAATACTATGTGTACGACATAATTTGCATTACTACAGTTATTTCTGCATTTCTACTGGCTAGGATTTTACCTTGAGTAAAACTATGACAAAATTTAAACTGTTTATTCCAGTACAAAGTGTACTAGGAAAGTTTTGCAATACAGCTTTGTCTATTTAATTTTTTCATAATTCTTTCATAGATGTACAAAGGGTACTAGGAAAGTTTTGCAATACAGCTTTATTTAATTTTTTCAAAGTAATTTCTTCTACACTCAATACACCTCTCCATCTTCCTAAACAAATCTTTAAACCAGTTCTGCCAAGTTTCACTAGGGAGTAAAGCACACTCGTTGTTCCAAGCCCGCAGAAGGTGTTCATTGCTGGAAAACCGCCTCCCTTTTAGCTTTATTTTCACATGCGGGAACAGTGCAAAGTCGCAGGGAGCAAAATCGGACTGTATGGAGGGTGCTCGAGAAGTTTCAATCCTGTCGTGGTCAAATATTCGGTGCAGGCTTTGGCGCAGCGAACTGGAGCATTATCGTGATGGAGGAACTAGGTGTCCATTCTTGACTTTGGCCGCAGTTGTTTCATACATCCAACGACTTTAGGCAGGCACTGTTCAGTATACCACTTAGTTGTGACTGTCTTCTGTGTGTCCAAAACGACCTGTTCCACAATTCCACTCGATTTGAAAAATACAGCTATCATTTTCTTCTTTACATATCGGGATTTTCTGACAACTACGAGTGTGTCCTCATCATCAAAGACCCCAACTTTGTTTTGAGCGTTGGTCGGCACATCGTAATAGTACAGCCAAGTCTCGTCATCTGTCACGATGTTGTTCACATACCGAGATTATCCCTTCTTAAACTTTTTGGCATCTCCCGGCACCAAGTCGCAAGTCGTGTTATCTGTTCTTCAGTCAGTCAATGCGGTACCCAGAGAGAACAAAGTTTCTTCACGTGCAAATCATCATGCAGAATCGAACGAATTGCTGGTGCATTTAGGCCTGAAGTACCCTCTATCTGTTGGTAGGTCACTCGCCTGTACTCGCCAAGCATTTTCCTCATAGTAGTAATGTTTTCGTCAGTAACTGACGTTCGTGGCCTTCCCCGCCTCTGGAAACACCACCTAGTGCAAGAGTCATTTCTTCGAAACACTGGTCTATGTTTAAACCACGCACGAAATTATAACGCAAAACTGCCCATATCTCATTTGGTGACCACGATGCACTTTACGCACTCACTGCTATATATGAACATGTCTCAACATGCAGCAACAAGCAGCTTCCAACGATTCATTGTTGCGTCATATTGCAAAACTTTCTTAGTACCCTTTGTAATATCTAAAATTATCATGTTGGTGTCATGTTAAACTTAAATTAAATAAGGTATTTTCCATTGGATCTGGTACGTACGCCTTATTTAGTTGAAATATTGTATAAACTTTGTTAAACACTTCATTTAAATTCAAATTAATTAAAATTTGTCTTTATTTGACAAATATTATACTTGCGATAGTGTTTTTAAGAACTTCTCATAGTGGTGTTAAAATTATCTGCCACTATTCTTAAAATATGTACAAAATTGATAATTTAGTCATCACTGCATGCCGTGTTTGCAAATCAAATAGCTGCTTGGTTATAAAATGTATTCGAGATACTTGTTGTACCCATTATATTCTCACAGTTAGCATGTGAGAACTGGAATCAGTTTCGTCTGAGGAATCCGTGCTGAGCGTGGCATGGTTATAGTGAAGTGCGATAGTTAATATTCTCCTAGGACCACCAGGTGCAACCCTCTTGCATTTATAATATGTTGCAGTGATATTACCCTATTCTATTATTAACATAATAATAGAATCAAATACAAATTTATATGGTATTTCACAGTTTGCATTCAAAACGTTTGATCTAAATGTGTCTTTTACAATCCATAAAATCATATGACAAAATACTGCATGTTGCAAATAACTGACGTAAGGAAACGATTTAAAAATTTATTTGTACCAATCGTATTTAACAATCCAGCTTTGATATGATGCAAGCTATTGGCAATGCCTGCACCTATTCGGCCTCAATCCGTTCCTCTCGTTGGTTATCTGGAGGATTGTTCAATCTTAAGTATTCATTCATTCAATTAAGTCGCTTGTTTTTTTTATATTGGAAATTGTGATACATAACTACATAACCAACGTATTTAGAAAAGGTGTAGCTTTCCATGCAGTAAGCGTGCTTGTATTATAGACATTCTGTGCGAATTCCACGAACATTGTTTTGAACAAAAGCCATAATAACAGGTTGTAAATCTGTCGAACATGTTTCTACATGCAGCATGTTAATATCGTATAAATGAGTAATTTGCATTTTATGGTTTTACATTTTAAATGAACGTCGACTGTGACAAGTTTCCCTTTATTGGCTTCGGTTTAGCTATTACGTACTTATTTGTGTCGAGTAAAATCAGTTTTATAGTACTTAATGTTTAATATCTATTCCCAGAAGATATGAGATTAAATTATTATGAATAGTCGTTTGGCATGTCAGTAAATTAATTTCTAATTTCTATATCCGACATTACTATACACATGTTATAGTACAGTAATAGTACGAGGGTGGTTTGAAAAGCTTCCGACCTCAACGTGAAGATGGCAGCATTCATCAATAAAAGCTAAGGAATGTAGTTGTATATCTATTGTCAGATACTCATCAAAGTTTCAGCCATTTTGGACGCGCAGTTGTTATTAGACAGTCGTTGTGAATGTCGAGTATCGAGCTGTCATTAAATATTTGTTTTTGAAAGGTAATACGCCTACGCAAATCAAAGTCGAGTTGGACTCTGTGTACGGGGACTCTTCGCTATCATTTATTACAGCGAAATTTTGGGCAGCTGAATTTAAACGTGGCCGTAAGAGCTTGGGAGATGATGAACGTTCGAGACGTCCGAAAACTGCAACTACTGACGATAACCTCGTTAAAGTTCACCAATTGGTGCTAGACGACCGTCGAATTAAAGTGAGGGAGATAGTAAAGTCTATGAATATGTCCAAAGCACGTGTTTGTCATATGTTAAATCAAGATATAGGCATGAGAAAGCTGTCCGCGCGTTGGTTGCCGTGTTTGCTAACGTTAGACAAAAACGTGTTCGAATGAACATTTCCAATGCTCTGTTGGCGCAGTTATTTATTACTGTAGATGAAACTTGAATACACCATTATACGCTCACAACAAAAATACAGTGGACTGCAAAGGGAGAACCGGATCCAAAAAAAGCAAAAACTATGTTTTCGGTTGGGCAAGCTGTGGCGACTATTTTTTGGGATAGTTGTGGAATTATCTTAATCGATTACCTTCGAAAAGGAAAAACCATTACAGGAGCATACTACGCATCATTACTTGACAAGCTGAAGGCAGAAATTGTGAGAAAACAGCCACATTTGCAGAAAAAGAAAATCCTGTTCCACCAAGGCGAAAATCCACGAATTACGGTTTGCACTGCTTAACGGTCCGTCTTATTCACCAAATCTAGCCCCAAGCGACTTCTTCTTGTTCCCTCGTCTAAAAATGTGCGCTCGGAGGACAGAGATTTTCGTTAAATGAGGAGGCACCTTCGTGAACAAGAAACGTCGAGTACTATTTGGATGAGTTAAAGAGCTGAAAGAAGTGTGTAGAGTTACAAGGAGACTATGCAGAAAAATAAATATAAATTTTAAGAAAAAGTGTCTTGTATCTTTGTTAGGTCGGAAACTTTTCAGACCACCCTCGTATATCGCCTTTGGTAATACAATACATAAGGCATGATTACTGATTAATATAATAAATTTGTTTATTGTTTTTTACTTACTAGGTGTTTGTGCCGAATCACTACTTGTTGGATATTCAGTACTGCTGCTGCTGTCTGTATAATGCCTCGCTAGTGTTCTTGTTGATGCAGATCGCCGCAATCGTCTTGTTGAACCCCATAGTCTAAAAGAGCCCCTTCGATCAGGACTTTTTGGAGCTGGAAATGATGCTGATCTTCGTTTGTTATTACGGGCGAAAATTATTTTATCACTGGGATTTCCTGTAAGCAAGTTAGGTAGTGTTACATTTGAATTAAAAATATAAATTATGTCTATTAGTTTTGTATTCGAGTACTAATAGGCAAATATAAAATTTAGAAAATACCGAGAACAAAATACCAAAAACATATTTATTATTGTTCAGGAGAAGAGAAGCGTTGTTACATTAGATAATTATGTGCTCATAAACACAAGCATATAATTACACATAAATTATATAAATAGAATTGCATAAGTACAACGTTAAATATGTCAGTAGCACAAATAGTAAAATACATATAACAAAGAATAAACTGTATATAAAACGTTTAATACAGACATATAGTATACATAGGTCAAATCGAGAAAAATATTAAAAAATTATTTGTTATGGGTAGCTTATTATATATAACTTTGCGAACATAATTTCAAGTACTAAATCATGTAGTTGTAAACAAAATATCTTGAAGATAGCGATCACCTGTCTCTATACACTGATACGATTTCAACTTTACACCGGAATTCAGGCTATATCCTAACAAATAAAATTCTTCAGCTGAAACAGATTTTCGGGGTGATATTTAAAAACCTCTGCCTTGAGGTATCCCCATAAAAAATCACAAAACGTTAGATCAGACGAGGCACTATTCTGTTGGAAATAGATATTTCCTAAATGTACGCCACTGCTTGTTTGCGAGCAGAGCGGCTGGGTGATTTCGAAATGGACTGTTGAATGGCGTCCACATTTTCTGACAGCATTATAGTCTGTCACCGTCCTGGGAGTACTTTCACCACTCGTGCGATTGTTCTGAAGCTCTCTACCCATAAAACAATCGATTTTCGGTCTGGAATCGGACTTTTTGTCTGGAATTGGAAGTGAGAACGAAACGAGGAACCCGAGCGGTGAGGTAACGTGCTAAAAGTAGTGTGTCGGCATGGAAGTGCGGTAATTAACGTTTTTTCTAGGAGTCCCAGACGCATCCCATTTTCGAGCAACTCTTATTGATCTAGAGATATACATAAAGTAGAGATGAGGATCAACACCAGAGAGGAAATGGGTTCGATACCTGACTCGCTAAGTGATATGGAATTTCTAAAATCAAAACAAAGCTAATCGCAACAGGCATATGTAAAAGAAGACAAGAGATTTCGGAGAGACAGGAAGGCCACAATAGATCTGAAAATATCGCAGCGGAATAGGTTTAAAGCTTTTGACATATTTGACCTACTACGCACATTGTTAGATGCTGTGATAGCAATTTGTTTGCACTTCTGCGATTGAAATTTATATTAAAACTTGTATGAAATTTGGCAAATGTCTTACAGAAATACGGTGTTAGAACTACTATAAATAGCTTGATGAAAATGCTATCAGAAAGTAAAATATATTTGAATGGCATATGATGTTCAAATAATTTGGCCCAGAAGATGTAATGTTTACACAACCGGACAGCGAAAGATTATAACGACGTGCGCTAACATTAATAGAGGGTAATATGTAACACAGTCCAATAGGCAACTAAATATGAGATTGATAGCTGAATTGCGGATTCATTGAAAAACAGGCTAGTTTTAATCGAAGAAATTGTTATGATTAAGATTTTTACGAAATTTATGCTTCGTATTTTGAATTTACGAAATGCTCACTCATTAAATGATAAACAAAATAAGACAATTTCTTTCTGATCATCTTTATAATTTATCGGATTTTCTTTTTATGTACACATATGCTTTTGTATTTGGCTTTTCTTTTTATTAATTGTTAGTGTCTTAAATTTACTACTTGTCGTCTATTGGATAATAAGGCAAATTTGATAAATCTTTTCATGTTTAAAATTTATCCAGTTTGTTTACTTTTGACACGTGATTTTGTAATTAAATTTCCATTATCTATCAAGTATATTTAATGCATTTTAATCTTTAAGTAATGTTAATTGTTGTTATTTAAACATACCTATATATCTGTGGTGAAATTCACGTAATTCCTCCTAGGTAAAAGCGTAAATTGTCCTTTCACTACCTTTGATGATAATTCTTTAACAATTCATGGATTCATAGCTATTACGTACTCGATATGTCCTTCGCTAAGAGCACAAACTACCAGAGAAAGGCAAACTTATCAAGGTACGTAAACATGTACTAATATCAAGTAATTACAAATACAGGTATTGCTCAGTTGAATATAAAAGTGATATAAATAGTCGCCTAGATTTATCAGCAATTTGCGTGGGATACAGCAGTTGGCCCAATTTCGATATAATCCGGATTTAGTAGCAATCACTTTTCAATAAATTTCGTCGCGTGCTATTGAATAATTTAATTTACAAAATAATCTAAAACAGTTGAAAATCTATGTGTCTAATTGATATTATTGCTATTTTCATTATTAACACTTGCTATAGGTATCCTATACTTAATAATGAGAGCGTATCGGATTAATTTTATAGTTTTACTTACACCACGTACTAGATTATTTAGCAGCAACTGAAAGTATATATTTACATGATTTTATACGAGGGTGAAGTGAAAAATTCTTGGAGCAATTACGGAAGGAGTGTTATTTTTCAAATTTAGCTTTCAAATATACACGTATATACTCAGCTTAAGCACTTCTCGATTTTTTTACATTCTTTGTGTAGTAAGGCCGGATATTTTTTCAAATCGGGTAATAAAAAGAAGTCACTACGAGCTAAGTCTGGTGAGTAAGGTACATATATATATATAAGAACAATTTGTAAAATAGATCAAACATCTTTGTTTGTTCAATTAATGATAAATGAGTTTGTATGAGAGATGCTTCCAAAGTTCTTTGAATTGACTATAATTATTCTATATTTTGTCAGTTTTCGTCAAAATTACAATGTAGTTTAATATAATCTTTATTCAGTTAAATACACTTGTCCCAACACGAAAATTTTTTTTCTAAACCATCCTCAAAGACGCTTTTCGAAGACTCTCCAATCCACCTATTTAAGTTCTGAACTCGAACACACCCATAGTATTCTTTTTCAAATATGAGAACAAATGATAACCACTAGGAGCACGATTTAGTGAATCTACACTAGATGTGGAAGCAATTCGTACGGCGTGAGGCCTTGTACTGTCCTGTTAGAATAAATAACTGGCACTTATACAACTTGCCGGATCTCTTCTTGCACAGTGCCTGTTATAATGGGCAAGATAAAAGATTAGTGTAATACTCCACTTAAATTGTAGTTCTTTTGGTAGATAATCTATAAAAATAATCTAATTGCAATCCCAGAATACAAGTAAGCATTACTTTTTCAACCAATGAAATTGCACCTGCTTTAAGCGGAATCCCTTCGTCGAGTTAGTGCCATTCTTTGGACTAATTCGTATCTCATAATTGAAGTAAAGTATCTGCGTTTCATCAGTTGTCACAGTTGGTCGTCGTACAGAGCTAAAAGCTTATGAAGCTGGGTATCTGTTGATTTGTATTGCTGTGCTAGCAATGTTTGTAGTTTGTACTCCACGGCAGCAACGTTATTTTTACAAAAGACTCCACTACGTAAATTGTCTTCTAGTGGTTCTGCTAGATTTAAAACTTTTACATCTTGCAGACTCATCAAATACACCTTGCAGACGTTAAACGATTTCTGAAGGTTTCACACTCTCTTTAAATAAAAAGAAAGTAATAGTTTGTGTAGCCGTACGACAATTCGTTTGTATCGGTCACGTAACTAAAGTAAATTAAACAATATTGCACAGGATAGCTGGGTAAATGTTTGGGAACTTCTCATTGACCAATAATGTGACCTATAAGTTTTTTGCATTTGCAATAGAGTCATACTCCTAGAACTTTAGAAGCATCCCTCGAAATTGCTTCATTGAATAAAAATTTGGTTCTTTGCCGAATATGAGTATCCAACTTGCTCAGTAATGTTGCATAATATTCACCTGTGATGGTGTGCATTCAATCAGAAGAACTAAAATAGAAGCCAGTACCTCCCCAGGCTATGAAACCGGTTGCTTTTTCTTCAAGTATTGTTGTTTTGGTTCGGTTGTGTAGTTATGGATCCAAGTCTTAACAGACAATAGTTATGAGGTGGTTCAAAAACTCAATAAACATGTTGAAAAAGCTTCGAATATTACTTTAAAATGTTAAATCATTGCAGTCATTGTGAACGTGTTCCATGACATCATCGATTGTGGCTGATTTGGGCCTATCACGGACAATTTCATATGAAGAATGAAGGATATTTTAAACGCATTGTGCTGAGAATTGCTTCTACATCATTCTATTCACCAGTTCCGGTGATTATTCGTTCCAAAATTTCAGAAAAACGCCGTGAAGTGTCAGATTTCAGAGCTTAAATGGGTCAAAACTTGTTGTAAATAGGTGGACTGCAGAGACTCCGAAAATGTTCTCTATGGATGGTTTAGAAAAGAGTTTCAGATTGGGATAAGTACGAGGGATGTTTCCAAAGTTCTGGGAATTACATATAATTTTTATAATTTTGTTAATTTTCGTCAATATTACAATGTCGTTTTTCAACATAATCATCATTTAACTGAATACATTTATCTCAACGATAAACTAATTTTTTTAAGCCGTCTTCAAAGAAGTTTTTCAGTGTCTTGTCGATCCACCTATTTATGGCATGTTTTACGTCAGTTAAACTTTCAAATCGAACACCCCGTAAAGGTTTTTTCAAATCTGGGTGATCTTATCCGGGGAATAAGCAATTCCCATTAAATCGTTCAAAACATCCTTCGTTTTTCTTGCGGTGTGTGGTCTTGCATTATCCTGTTGCAATAACGGACGCTTATGCAACTTTACAGGCCGTTTTTTGACTAGTGCCTGTCGGAGTGGTCCGGATAATAAATTTGAATAATATTCTGCATTAATTGTAGTACCTCTCGGCAGATAATCCATGAAAATAATCCCTTCGAAATCCCAGAATATAGTAAGCATTACCTTTCCAACAGACGGAACTGCACGCGCCTTAAATGGAGGCCCTTATTCAGGTTCGCGCCATTCTTTGGATTGACTTTTCGTCTCAGGATTGAAGTAAGGAATCCACGTTTCGTCAGTGGTTATTATTCGTTGCCAAAATTCATCACCGTAACGGGCTAACAGCTCTTGAAGTTGGCGACAAGTATCGGACCTATTGAGTTTCTGTTCTGGTCCCAACAGCCTTGGCACCCAGCGCATCGAAACCTTGCCCAAACAATCATGCAAGATGTCATGAACTTGTCGTGTACCTATCCCTAGGTGTACACTAATTTGACGAATAGTCATTCGCCTGTCGTCTTTCAGTAGGTTTTCGACGGCAGTAATGTTTCTTTCATTTACCGACGTGCTTGGCCGCCCACTGCGTGGATCGTCTTCTAGTGATGTTCTACCGGCTTTAAAACGATCGATCCACCGATAAACAGTACTTTTGGATTCTGCAGAATCACCAAATACTCCTTGCATACGACTAATAATTTCTGACGTTTTCACATCTTCCTTCCACAAAAAGAAAATTATCGCTCTTTGAGATTTTGCCGCGTGTTCCATGGTTACAAAAACAGTGCTACTAAAACGCGTCTACATCAGTCGAATACCTGAATCAGACTGAACAATGTTGCACTAGATAGTTGCATAAACATGTCAAGACTTATTAAATGCTTATTAACATATCGCAAATTAAATGATTATAGATTGTAGCTCCAGAAAATAAACTTTATTTAATACTCTGACTGCTTTTTATGTGATCGGCCAAGAACATTTTACCTTGCACTCGGATTACTTAAACCATCTGATTCAAGAAGAATCTTAGTAGGTATATATGTACATACAATTCAGATTCATCTATAAAAATAATATGAAAGTTAGATAATCCACATTGTATGAATATTACATACTAGGCATTAATAATATGCATATTAGACTATTTCTAAAGGTACCATGGGCAAAATCCGTGAGAAGTTTCATTCTCATTAACAGAAGGAATGGAATAATCGCTTATATCGTATATCGCATAATGAAACATGAATATATATAATTAATTACACATCGTACTGAGAATATATAATTCTTTTGTTTTTAACTGAAAGAAGAATACACCTAGTATGCATTCATTAAGTAAACCAAACAATAAAAGTATTAATGTTGTCAAGGTACATTGTACTTTACACTTGACCTCCAAAGAGTGATTTCTAAAAATACAAATGTTATACAAGAATTCGTCACTGAATCGTACATAAAAATAGCATGACGATGACAAATCCGAAAAGACAGAAAATCACAACGGTAAAGGTAAAATAAACTTTCACAGCTCGTATCTCCTATGTAGTAATATAACACGTAATAAAGACAAACAACATTTTATAAGCACCCCTCTTGGTTTTGTGATGATTAAAAAAGAACATTGAGCAATAACGTGCAATTAAATGTTGTTCCATGTATGGATGGTCGAGTTATAAAGTGGTTTGATTATCGATCCAGAAAGTCAGTTGTGTAGTGAGGTAAGATTGGTTGATGATAATGGTAATTACGGAATCGGATAAGTTTAGGAGACAGTCAAGGTCGCCCACGAATTTCTGGTTTTGCAAGAAGAGCAAGCATCGAAATATAAAATTGTTGGAATTTATTTCGTATGTGAGATTAGAATTTAAAACAAAGCTGACCGAAAACGTCTTAAAATACTATTGAATAATAATTTTCTCAAAGTTTGTAATGAAATTATCTAATTATATAAATGTATATGAAGCAAATACTGTAAACGTGGAATGATAGCTAAGTTCTTGATAAGTTACTACTAAATAAGTTTCAATGTACAAGATTATTCAAATAGTATAACTGTATAGTTATACTTAGGTGTGAACAACATAATCTTCCAGTACAGTCAATTTTGAAATTAAAACTTATTCAAACTTGGGGGTCAAGTTATGCAGTTCTTTTACGTTCGGTAATTAGTTCTTGACTATATTGTGGTCGAATTAATTTTTGGTGCCAAGGATTTGTGTTGTGAGATCAATTTCTCCAGCGTTTCGTATACGATGCATTTAAGATATCGTAGCAAATAAATTTGGCGTTATATAACGATGGGGATCAATTATTTAAACAAGAGACTTTGTTTGATTGACAAATATAGATTCGAAACAACAATTAGCTGACAGTTGAAGAAGATTTTGCTAATTATTATTAAACATCAAATGCAAGAGCATGATACACAGACGCTTGACAAAAGTTGGTATAGTAGACTGTTGTATAAACTAAGAAAATCATATACCCAATAGAAAAAATTGTACTCTCTAGTTCTTTTTCACAGAAAGAAAGAATATACTAAAATCCAAATACGTCTTTTACAAAATGACCTCCTCTTGCATGAACACAAACTTTCAAGAGGTCACTTAGCAATAGAATTACAGGTGTTGTCAGTTGATTTTTTTTGCAGCTATTTGCTCTAAGAAGCGCTTGATGGGCAGTGGTGATTTAAAGCTGAATTGAATAACGGTCAATCTTCAGCAGCTATAAAATTCGGCACATTGTCTTTTAACCAATACTGTGTGGTTTAGCTTTATGGGTTAGAGAAGGATCTCGTTGGAACGTTCACTGTTGATTGTAGAACAATTACTCACTCAAGGGCTTCATATGTATTCTAGAACTATCTCCTGGTAAACTCTGCCCAACATTTTCGCTCCCTTTCGCAAAAATGGGATAGTGTGTATTGACGCCGGACGATAACCATGTTGAACTGTGAGAGTAATCGAGAAGCTTCTTGAGCGTTTCTGGCATAGTCTTTATAATTTTATTTATTAAAATTCTCCTCCATAGCAAATTTTTCCTGTCTGTGGACAGGGCTCGTCTGTGTTTGTTTTTGCGGTATTTCATCAATAACAGTTTTGACTTGTCTGGTCTATTGATCATAAGTTGAGATGTAAGAAAATGCCTCGTTGATCGTCGAAAAACTCCAAGTTCCAAATGCGTCTCGTCGAAATCTTCATTGCCAATATAATGATTTTTCTTTTTATATAGGGCTTCAAAGAATTCTGGCGCGCACTACTTTAATGTCTACTGATGTACGTACGGTACATGCGAATTACGGAAAAACTCATCAAATATCAAAATCACACTAAAAATGGAACACTTGGTTGTGTTACAAGCATTTTGATAGGTGATTGGCTATTACGGCATATTCACTAAAGCAGAAAATAGATTCTGGCTCTTCAAGGATCAAGATACGCCTGTTTGAAAATCTCGGTCAATTAAGGAGGAATTGGTCACTGCCTTTTTTACCGTGAGAGAAGCGTGAATTGCGTGATGCTGGAAACACAAAAGATAATCACCGCAAAGAGGTACCTGCACAAAATGGCTGAAACATTCAAAAAGATCTTCCAACGATGAGGATTTTCTTAGAGCTGTGTTTAGCTTTCGGAAGACACGTGGAGGAGTTTGTTTAATGACTGGTTTTAAAGAATGAACAAGTGTGTAGAGTGTGGTGTAAATTATTTTGTATGGTTGTGAAAGCTATGTTGCATAAACATTTGCAATTCCTTTTGTAAATACAAGAGACGATATTTAATACTGATATTTTTGCAATACTATGGATGTAAAACTTATATTCAATTGTAATTGTCATAAAAGAATTGAAATTGTTTTCTTGTGTAGCATATTATTGTGTTTTCGTACAGGTGCGTACACTTATCGACGAGGTTAGGATAACTGAGAAGCTTTTGTACAGATAGTAGTTGTTCTTTTTCTGGTTTGGATTATTTCAGTTGGGCAAAAGTAAATTAATATTGTTGTTATAGATATAATAATGGACGGTATAATGATATGAATAAAGAATACGTATCAAACATGGCACTTCATTTACACTGCAGTTTTTATTAATTTACAGATGATAGTTATACACATATATGACGGATAAATATTTGCAGCATCGCATTCTTTGACGTATAACTTTTGTTAGTAAGTTCTAAAAATTCTAAGCAATTTAATGCATGAAAGTAAGTTAACATAGTTTCCATTTTCATTAGTTTTTGTTATTAATATTTGACATTGTTAAATATAACTAATAGATACAGAAAAAAATGACAAGTTATATTTTCCTTGGGTATTACTGGTATCATACAAAAATAAATACTTAACTTATAAAATATAAGCTAAGTATTAGCTTATAAACTAGAACCCATTTGAACGTAGTCACACAAATTCTACACATACATACTCATCTATGCATTATTTTAAACGAATTAATGGATTAATACAATTTAGTAGTTTAATATACAAACGTTTCGGCCACACAATTTTGTATCAATGTTTTGTTGATTGTTTTTCCACAACTTTCCAGACAGTGCTTCCAAAATTTTATGCTAAAATTTTAATATTTTCGTTAGCCTTTCTTATGTTACATAAGACAATAAAAATTTTTTATATATTTTTCCTCATCGCACTTTCAAATATTAACTGTATATTGGTAAATTTAGTAGATATAAAGAGTACTTAATTTCAAATTTATTAAACACAAAGCTTTTTGTTTCCTTTAAATATAATTTTTGTAGTTGAGAAGAGATTATAGAATATTATATTTGCATATACACGCGTCTTATGCCTACTGAATCGTTTCACTTAAATGAATGGACAAATCTCTTGGAACTTTAAAAACAAATAACCTCTAGAAACTCTATTTATGCGTGAAACAAAACCAATAAATGAAAATCACTTACCTGTGACTAGTTTTCTTTTATGTAGAAGCAAAACGTATAAATGAGTTCATTTGCGAAATAATCAACAGTTAATAATAGATCCCCAAGGCTGATGGTAATTAGCAAGATAAACTGTCGTTTAAATGTTTTATTTTAACAAAACAGTAAACATAACATTTAATGTTACATTATTAAGCGTTGTCCTTTCATGTTAGGTAGGGATACGAAGGTATTTTATTAGGCAAAAAATGTAAGTAGGTAAGACATTAATAACAAATACAAATAATAAAAATATAAGTAAGTAAGATATTAATCATAATAAAGTGCGTCAAAGAATAGGTGCGGAAGTTTTTAATATTTAGTAGAACTTTTTTGTTTAATAATATGACATTTTACGCAACTGAATGTATTGAATTATTATGAATACGATTTATTATTTTGTAAGTTATTCCATAGGTGTGTTAAAGGGGACGAATTAATAAATTATTTACGAGGGTGGTTCCATAAGTACCCGCCCTGAGCTAGAGATGGCGGTAGTTGTTTGAAAAATATCACTGTATTAACAAGTACACAATCTATAAAGCATATGTTTCAAGTTTGAAGACGCCATGTTGTTTAGTATTTCTTTGATAGTGAACGTTTTCAGTGAATTCGTAAAATGGAAAAAATTGGTCATTGTTACGTGATACAATACTTTTATTTGAAAGGCCTCAGCCCAACCGATATAAAAGCTGAACTAGATTCTACTCTGGGTGAGTCTGCTCCTTCGTTTACAACAGTGAAATATCGGGTAGCAGAGTTTAAACGAGGCCATACGAGCTGCCAAGACAAGTATCGCAGTGGTCGACCAAATGAGGTGACGACTCCAGAAATGGTAAAGAAAATCCACAAAGCAGTGCTGGATGATTGTCGACTGAAAGTGCGCGAGCTAGCAGACATAGTAGGCATTTCAAAAAGTGCAGTACGTCGCATATTATCTGAAAATTTAGACATGAGAAAGCTGTGTGCAAGATGGGTGCCGCGTTTGCTTACACTCGAGCAAAAACAGTGTCGTGTCGATGTTTCAATTGAGTGTTTAGCGAAGTTTCACAGCAATGAAGCAGAATTTTTGCGGTGTTTCATAATCATGGATGAAACATGGGTCCATCACTTCAGACTTAACTTGAACCGACTTAACTTGAACCGACTCCAAAGAAGGCGAAGACAGTTTCATCTGCAGGCAAGCTCATGGCATCGGTTTTTTGGGATGCGCGTGGAATAATTTTCATTGACTATCTTGAAAAAGGAAAAACTATAATTATTAATGGCTATTTTGAGCAGCAGGACAGTTCTTATTTTAAAAATGGTAAGTTAGTGAACATCGCTGGGAAAAGTGTATAGAGCTGAAAGGAGACTATGTTGAAAAATAAATATATTTCTTTCCAAAATTTTTGTGTTTTCTTTGTCGGGCTGGGTACTTCTGAGACCACCCTCGTAATGCATGTTCTTCGTAATATTCATAACAATAAATTAACACTTAAGTTTCCATCGGTGCCCAATAGAGTATTAATATTAGAGTACGATTTTCTTGATATGTGTAATCATTAATCGTAAGATAACAGCGAAGCTAAAATAAGGTGCGTACAGTAACTTTCTTTTCTATTACACGGATAACGGTCAATAAGAACAGCAGATCTATTACATTGGCCGTAATACCGTAAAAAGAACATTAAACACATCAACAGACATAATCAGCGTATATAAATGCTAGATATAAATGTAAATATACATCTATGGGTGTACTTAGATATCATATCTTTGTTTTACATCTATGGGTGTACTTACCATAGATATCATATCTTTGTTATTGTTAGTATAAAGCAATTACGTATTTTACTGATGCATTGTACATTTTGCATTAAAACGCTGACGTGATATATGAAAATAACAAACTCATCAAGTTTGTATTGTGTGTATCAAGGGGTAGCACGCGTTCAATATCTTTTAGTATATCCTAAAATGGAAACAAAGGAAGAAAAGAGTTTCTGCGGGTTAAAATATGCGTGATATTCGTTTATTATAGCAGAGTACCGCGTTTTTAAGAAGAGAGTACGGAAAAAAAACGTTTTATGAACAAAGCATTTTGCTGTGGAATCGGCAATTCAAGGACACTAGTTGCTTGTGTAAAGGTAAAAGCACCGGTCGACCAAAAGTGCCAAATGAAACAATATAGGGGATAGTTTTGTGTGTTGTCCACAGAAATTAATGGCCCAAGCAAGGCGCGAACTTGGAATTCTGCAGAACACACATGAATTGTGACAGTTGGAAAAGAAAAGTAAAAAAATAAAGTAAATCTTTTTTATGCAGCGTCACACACAAAGGTGTATGGGCTGTTTTTCTTCTGTCAAAGGACTGTAACAGGTGTAAGTTACCTGGATATGTTTCAGTTAGTATTGTTTCCGCAACTGGTTGGAATAGGATGGGGCACGCCCTCATTGGAACATTAAAGTTCATCGATACCTGAACGATGAACTTCCGCATTGCTGTGTTGGGCTCATTGGTGCGGATGATCTCGTTTTATTTCCTTGGTGCTCCAGATAAATTGATTTAATGCCTTGTGATTTTCTCCTTTAGGGACACATTAAGGACGCTGCTCACGTACCTCCACCACCAAATATTGTAGAAGAGCTCAGGAACAGATCAATGCTGCAGCGATGATTATTGACAGGATGGCGATAAAAAATATGTGGAACAAGTTCAACTAACGCCTGGTTGTGTATCGCATGAGCCAGAGGGCACGCATAGAACTTTTATACAGTGTGAAAGAAACTTAGTCAGTTTGCGATAATTTGCATATATCATTTATAATTATACGTGTAATGTTTTTCAATCTATACCGTTTTGAAAATCAATGAATCTTTTATAGACATCTTGTATTACCTAGCAATAAAGAAGAAAAAGATGATGTTGATATTACTACTTAAACTTTTTCGATACCTTCTTCTGTAAAATTAGTTCTATTTGAAGTTCATATATGCTCAAACATTGAAAAACTTTTCTCGATATTGCCACTTGTTAACAACGCATAAGTAAACTATTGTATGACGCAGTTTAATTGTCGTTTTTATTTTCAACATGACTATGCATACACAACATTCCTCAAGTGTTGCAGTATATGTAGATTTGAATTTCTTCCAAACCTAGCTGCATTTTCGTTGTTGTAGCTGTTCTTCATCTTTTCCATTTACATTACTTAATCTTGTAATACCACTGTTCAGTATATGCAGTGCCTCCGAAATATTTGCATTGACGAAGTATTGAATTGAAGTATACAAGTTTTCAAAATATTTTTACTTGGTTCGCCTCAATCCTACAATACGCAGTATTTATGAGACACTTCTAAACACTTGCACTCCTATACAATGTTATCAGTCGGTACAATTAAACATCTTTATCATTAAGTAAGTTTTTACAGTTATTTCAGAGTTTTTTTACGTCGATGAAAAATTGTTCTTACACACAGAAAATCACCGTTCGACATCCAGTGGCGTAACGAAGGTTTATTGGCATTAATTTTTGATTCACTTAAAGTGCATGCTGCACAACTAATGGATGTTTAATAACTGTTGTGAATGGCGATTCAACATTCATCGTGCACATGTATTGCAGATATTCGGCGACACTGCCGGGAAGGAGAAATTCAGTATCTGTAATCACCACTTGTTTTACGTCCGCTCTCGGTTAATCAAATTGAATTGGAAAGTTTAACAAAGTCTTTATAACTTGCGTGATAAATATTATAAATAGGATAGTTTGCATTCCATCAATTTAGAAAGCCTTCGGGTATACTAGTTTTTATCTTTACTTTACAACTTTAAAGAATAGAGAAATTCTGTACAGAATAATAATCCTGTATCTCATTTCGGGGAGATAAGCTCTGAGTATGGTAGGAGGCAAACTTTTGTTTGGTACCGGTATAAACTTATTATAAATTCTCTATTTTCTAATTTTCCCCAATATATTAACCCTTTATATGTTCTTTTTTATTAAATTTAATTATTTTCACTAGGATAATTTTAAAATTTATGGTATTTTCTAAAACCTTTTGACATTTCTTTCCAATCCTTATTGCTATCCAATGTTAATTTACTTTGTATTAATTTACATTTATATATTTTTTTAAGGCTTAATGTCTACTATAGACAATTTACTACGTGTTACTGCCTATTTCTTATGCATAATGGTTATTAATACTCCCAAATATTAGGTCTACTGGAAAGTTCTGTCTGTTTTTAGAATAAAATAATACATTTTTCATACCTTGATTAAACTTCATTGAATATACTTCATTGAATAATTCCAGCATTATTTATGACTTCTTCCCAGCGTGATGGCAATTTGTATAGTCTATTTTCAAAAATGCCTTATCCCTAAAGGCAAAAAATTGAACCAGTGCTTGTCTGATATACCACACTGTATTTTGTACGAATTCTAACAAGGAAAAAATGCTACAGAAGCATGTAGAAATTTATTGAAAGTGTTTAGTGAAGATACAGCTTCTAATAGAACATACGGAAGATAGTTCAAAATATTACATGTAGGTGATTTCGACATTTCTGGTAAGCTACGCTCTGGGCGATCATCTTTGATCGACGACGATTCTGTCAAGATCATGTTAGAGCAAAATCATTTTTTGACAACGTTAGAGATTGTGGAAAGACTTGATTCTTCAACAAAGCATTACTATATTCGGAAACTAGGATTGGTGTGGAAATATTCGAGATGGGTGCCACGTGAGTTAAGTGAGAAGAAATTTAATGAATGAGTTATCGTACGCACATCTCTCCTTGCACGGAACAAAATCGAATATTTCTTGGATCGGATGATAATTGGGGATGAAAAGTGGATTATTTATGAAAACATCGTAAGGAAAAGGGCATATTATGAATCCCGGAAACCTGCCCCATTCACTTCTAAACTAACGTTTAGGAGAACTAATACATTTTGATCTGTTAAAACTGAACAAACAGCTAAATTCGAAGAGGTACTGTCTGAAATTGGATAATTTAAAAACAGCACTTCAAGAAAAGAGACGGGCGATGTTCAATAGGAAGGACATCGTACTACTTCATGATAATGCCAAGCCACATACTGCTTTGATGACTTGTCAGAAACTAGCAGAACTAGACCGGGAAATTCTGTCGCATCCATCATACTCCCCGGACCTAGCACTCCCCAATTATTACTTGTTTCTCTCCTTACAAAGTTCAAAAACGAAGGTATCAGACAAGCACTGGTTCAATTTTTCGCCTCCGGGAATAAGGAATTTTTTAAAAATGGCATATACAAATTTTCATCACGCTGGTAAGAAGTTATAAATAAACGATATGGAATTATATTATTCCATAAAGTTTATTTAAGGCATGAAAACTTTCTTATTTAGTTTCATTTTAAAAACAGACGTAACTTTCCGGCAGACCTAATAATATATGGTTTTATTTTATATCGACACAAAGAAATATATTCTTACAACATTTGTTAAAAGTCTATGTATCCTTTGTTATATTATCACAAGTAAGTGTTTAGAATTAAAGAGAATAATACTTGACATATGTACTCGTATTTAGCATAGATAAAATTCAGGGTTGTTCGAAAATTCATTTTATAAACAGTGTGTTCTTAAATTTCATCACTTATAATTTTGATTACTTTATTTTTCAGGTACGAAATAAATTTTTCTCACAATATGTTTCGTTATTATTAAATAAAATAATATATATATATATATATATATGTGTGTGTGTGTGTGTGTTAACCATTCTTAAAATATGAAATGCAGTGGCCAACAATAGCGTATATCATGTTATGTTATTCTTTAAATTGTTTTTGCAAAAGTCGTTCATAAAGTGGTCATCCCGCAAACTGTTTTACATTTTCTCTTCAAAGTGAAATTAAACTTTTCGAAAATTAAAAAGCTAGTGTTGACATTTACTGTAACATTTTGCATTATGAATACGGAATAAGCATTTGATTTTTGAAACTTTTAATGCATTTTTACCACATTTAATTAATTTCCGACCATTCATCAAATTAGACAATACTAGTGAAGTGCTGTAGCAGGCACTTCACACACATCATCTGTTTACAATACCTTTATCGAGATTTAAACGCTGGGCATAGTTGAATTGAAGAAATGCTTGTTCCGTAGTCATATTTATAGATGATATAAGCGATTTCAGAGAGGTTGTAAAATGTTGAAGGACGACTAAAAGTCAAGTCAACTAAATACTAAACTGAGCTAAAATGGAGATACTAAAATCAACTGTTTACGATATCTTTATCGAGATTTAAATGCTGGGCAAAGTTGAAGTGAAGAATCTAAAATCAACTGTCCACAACATTGTAATCGAGACTTTTGCCTTCGTAAATTAAATTCGTAATTTGTACCTCATAGTTTGATCGATTGCAAAAACTGTATCGAATTGAGAACTGAAAAGACTTTATTTAAGCCGCTTTTAAAAAATATTTATAAGGATTCATTCGTCGGGTTATGCAAATTCTCAGAATTATAAAACAACATTGGCAAAAGTAAGGGTATTATGTTTGATTTTAACATATAATTTTTACATTATGTGAAAAGTTCCTACTGCATGGGACGCTTATATTAATTGTTGTGGTCAAAATCAAGTGCAAAATACATTGCTCAATAATTGAAGTGCATAATTAAATAATTTGTTAGTATAATTTGTTTATTATGACACTATAATATTAAATTTTCAAAGACAACAATGATAAAAGTAACTAAAGCAATATAATTTATTAAATTTACCAAAACAGAACAAAGGTAATAAACTAACAATAGTCAAATAACTATTTTGTCAGCTGTTGAAAACTAACTTTAGTATCGTATTGGACCATATCTGCCTCACCTTAACGCACACTACTCTAACTAGTTTTTATTAAATTATTGATGAAGGCTGATGTAAGTTACGCCAAATGCGGCGCAAAGCGATGGCTAGTTGTTCTAATGTTTGGGACGTCTATTCGAGTAAGTCGATTTACCTTGACATCTCTGCCTAGACATGTGCGATGCAGTTCATGTCTGGTGGATAGATTCGCCAATCCTTTCTTCCAAAACCATGGAGTTCTATTCGTTCATTTACAATTCTAGCATGGTAAGGGCGACAATTATCATCAACTAGAATGAACCTTTCACCAATTGCACTAGCAAAAGGGACAGTGATTGGGCTCTACAATCATGTCGCGGTATTTTATGGATGTCATTGATGCATTCGTTAATACCATTAAGTCGCATCCACTAGAACATATTGCACCCCAGACACAAACAGATCCATCACCGAGAAAGTTGCAGGTACCATAAAATTTTCATTGCATCACTCTTTCTCTCCATATCAACATTCGTCCATCAGCAGTATAAAGTCGAAATCTCGACTCATCGGCTTGCCAGATTACAGTCACGGTGTTCAAGCCCCCAATGATTTCTGCGTGCATGCTGCTCCTTCGTCAATCGAGAGTGTATGGCACGTCTTCTTGACTTTAAATTAAGTGCATGCAACCATCTTGCAATTGTTTGTTCAGAAATGTCTCGTCTAGTGTCTTGTCGGAAAAAGCTGTTAGGCCGCGAAGTCGTGCAATGAGTACAATTAGTAGAAGTTGTAGACCGTTCTCGCCCTATTGTATGCTAGGTATGTATCTATTTCATGCACGATTTGCGACACTTTGTGAAAAATTTAATTATTCGGCGACTTCATATTGTGATAAGCCTGCATTTACCCAACGTTCTAATTGATGGAGTTGTTCGTTTTCTAATCGTCTTAACGGCATTGTACTAATGTTATTTCGTGATGTTTCACTAATAACTATTGCAACGAAACTAGCACGTTTATTTGTTTCAGATAATTCCTGCTTATCAACAACCTATTCATAAAAGCACAGCTACGTTGACAAGCAGGGTAGTAAACAAAAAATTATCGCAAAAAATTATAACAATTCATATGTTTAAGAACATATGAATTGTTATAATTTTATTATATGTACATTTTAGAAATTATTATATCCACTTTAATTGTTGAGCAATGTATGTGTTCTCAGTTTCAATCGTTAATACTTATGTGGAGACACCCATTCATTCAATACAACCTTTAGATATTGATAAGCTATAGATAATATTTTATTTTTCATATAGTTTCATCAAAATAGTTGCTTTTAGAATTAAAAATTATGAAAACTTTTGCAAGCGTCATATACGAGTTAGTATTCCCTATCTAATGAAGTATGCAATAAAATTAATTTAGCTTCTATGGTTATTACATGATTTCTATTTTCAAAACAATATTTCGAAACAGAATTTCGTCGGAATATTCTCAAAAGACAATGCTTTGGAATCTAATTACATAATACATATGTTGAAGTAGAATTATGCAATGGCCTCGTTAGCACGAAACACAATAATATCAAACAGACATGCCACCAACAAAAGCGTAAAGATAAATCGCTGGATATTCATAAAATGCCGACAGAACACAAATTACTCAATAGCTATAATAATAAATGGCACACATATAATACATTTACGTGTATACGATAAATATGTATGCTTCAAAGTTAGCGCTTTTAGAGGTCTTTACCACATGTTAATTGGGATTAAACGTCAAACGTCTTTTCTATTTAGTGGTAAGCGTGTTTGGTACTTTAGTAAATAGGAATACCATAAACAAAATGACGTAAGACATGTTAATAAATTAAGCGGGAGAAGTTGAAAACGGAGATAAAATAATTACACGGCGATTTAATCGAGATAACGCCTAAATTATATACACATCAAACTGCGGTCGGCATGCCAATTGCGAAAGTGTTTAATCACCAGAATCGCTCTATATTTTGAGATGGCGGCCTGACAAAATGGAATTTACTGAGCCATGATTTGTTCTAATGAATATGTAAGTTTTATTTGATTTATGATTAAATTCATTATGATGCGTTTACAGTACACGAGATTTTCGAATAGAAATCATATGTAAGTATTTCGGTTTCTTAATTCTTTTACACAGAAAATTTAGAAGAAAATGCAGGACAAGATTTTTCTAGGAAAATACAAAATGGAGGAGGGCTACTCGTTTATTTTTTCTTATTTTTACAACGAGAATAAATGTACGGGAGTAGTTTTGAAAAGTTTCCAAACTAACATAGGAACACGTACTGTTTTTGTCAAATTTGATTTTATTTTTCAACAAAGTCTCCTTGTGAGTCTATAGACTTTTCTTAGTGATGCCACCATCCTTTTAATCCGTCCAAATAACAGTTGGCATACTTTTATGTAAAATAGGCGCATACGAATATGATGGCCTCCTCATTCCATGAAAATCCCTGTTTTACGAGCGAAACTTTGAGCCTAGGACATAGAAAGAAGTCATTGTGGGCCAGATTTGGTGAATACGATGAGTGGGCAATCAATTTAAACCACAATTTTTGCCATGGCGACCATTGAAGTATGAGACGGTGCGTTATTTTGGTGGGATAAAATTTTCTTTTTTCTTTAAATGAGAACGTATTGCCGCCATTTCTG
Source organism: Dermolepida albohirtum (assembly GCA_031893035.1). Classification (NCBI taxonomy): domain Eukaryota; kingdom Metazoa; phylum Arthropoda; class Insecta; order Coleoptera; family Scarabaeidae; genus Dermolepida; species Dermolepida albohirtum. The sequence goes on along the minus strand of JAVIWB010003241.1, from coordinate 127,343 downwards.
TTTTCAGCTTCTCGAATAATGATGCGTAGTATACCTCCACTATTACTTTTCCCTTTTTAAAATAACCGATTAACACTCCCACAACTTTGGCCGCCCTGAACGTTCATCGTCAACTAAGCTACGACCACGTTTAACTTCTGCTGCTCAAAATTGCAGTGCAGTAAATGATGGTGGAGTCCCCATAAACAATGTCCGTGTCTGCCTTAATTTGAATGTTGGCTTTCAAGGGTAAGAATTTATAGCTCGATATTTTATTCTTTTCTCGTTTTTTACAGAAACACTGACACAAACAACTGTTAAACAACAACCGAGCATCCAACATGGCTGAAATATTTAGGAGAATCTTTCAATGCATATCCAATTAATTTATCCGAATATTTTTAACCAATAACGCCATCTTCATGTTAGGGCTTAAAAATTTTCACACTACCCTCGCAATACAAGTTCCTTTCTTGAAGTAATTTTGCATTGAGCGTTGTAGCTTTACTGGCTTGGTATACAGTAAGATTTTCATGCATAGTTATATGCATATTTTATCACTATCCAAAGTAGAAGAATGTTCTCAACGACATGCTAATGTATAGAGGAAGAACGGCTAATGACGTTAAATACTTAAAAGAAGCAAAATAACATGTGAAGAAAGAATAAGGAAAGAATAGAAACAATAATGTTGAAATATAATGAGTTGCAAGGAGGGCATCTAGCGCTTTTGGTATCACTTATAGAACAGGAACGCTTTTAAGGAAAAAAAGGTTGGGCTATCGGTGATAGTAGAATATCAATACAGAAGTGGACGTAAAGTCGACTTTGAAAGTGTAAAAGAATTGGATGCTGTAAAGACTATAGAGACGTCATCGAAATAGAGGTATATCAAAACTATATCCGAAAATTAAACTTGGTAGCATCCACGTTGTTAATGAAGCTTCATTCTATTCAATAATGTTTTCAGAAACAAATAAAATTTCTTCCAGTACAATTTCTTGAAGTATTATATAGAATTCAACAAATAGTTTTTTAGTTAAGCAGTGAAGAGTTGCATCTGAATTAAATCAAATTATGGTTTTGTACTATATTTATTGGGCAGTAGAGACCTAGTTGAGATATTTTCTTACGAGAGGAGATGAAACTTACCTCCACATATAACATCAGCAAGATTTGTTTGAATACATTGATGTGTAACATCTCCATCTCTGATTGTAGCCATTTCTCCATGAACTAGAACTAGGGCTTCTTCGGTGGACATTAACATTGTTTTTCCACATGATATATCCTCTTGTCTTCGCCTTCCTCGGGAATGACTTCTAGAGCGCCTCCTTCTACAAAAAAAAATTAATGGATTATTTCAGAAACAAAATAATTACAACAACAAATCAATTTAACGTTAGGATAGACGAAACTAAAATTTATTTATTTTTTTTTAATTTGTTGATTAAGCATGTTGCAGCTTCGTAAGTAATGACTATCATTAATATATTATACTTTTAGGTTTAATGTTTCTTTTAGCTGCTGTTAAATAAAAAAAGAAAAAGCGAAAATGGCCATTGACATAATTGAGAAAATTAAATAAGGGCAAGAATGTCGCGACTTGAATTTCAGTTACAGTGAAGGGCAAAACTCAGTGGAAAAAACCTGACTAAAAATATTTAAAATGAGACAATGAGTAATAACAATTTATAGACCATAGAAGTTATTACACATTATCCATGTCAAGAAAGAGATACTCAGTAAGGGCATATAACTAGTTTTCTAAGAAAATATCAATCATTTATAATAATAGTATAGTTACGATGAAAACTAAATTAGTGTAACACAAAATTAATGAAAGGCAGTACTTACAATTATTGTACGTTACGATATAGACTTAATAGTATTGGTAAGGAGGTATAGATGTCAATATCTTTATCTGAAATATAATTAAACAAGTGGCATGTTCTGTGTAGTGGTGAATGAATTTAACGTAATATTTATTTTGACCCCAGGACAGTAAAATGCATAATTGATCAAGAAGCGCGATAAGGTGGGATATTAATGCGATTTAGGAAATTTGGACCGTCGGTATGATTATGTTTATTAATTATATAAGAGTTTTAGATCAGTATGTTTTCCGTGATCTTCTAGTGCATCAATACTAAAAGTGGCAAGCAAAACTCGATTATTAATACATAATGTATAAACACTAGTCTGTTTGAAATGAAGACATTTTAAACATAGTAAAATAACATAAAAGGAAAACCATATTAATGAAGTATAATATCAGAAAACCGAAAGTTCTTCAAGACAATTGAGTTAATGTGGCCAGAAAATGTTAGCTTGGGCCAAATGCCACTCCAAGATCCCTATCAGTGGCAGGACGTAGAATGGCAGTTACTGATATATATGTGAATTAGATCTAAGCTGGCAGAGGAAGGTAAGAATATTACGTTTAGTATCTATCTCTAACTTATTAGGAAAAGCTAGAAATGTGATTCAGAAGTTCTCTCTCTTAAGTAGCTTGGAAAGAGTATCCAGTTATCTGTGGAAAGCAACTTGTTACATTTGAACCTACTACAAAGATCATTAATATAAATCAAAAAAAGCGTTGATCCCTGATTGCGTCGTTTTGGAACATCGGATGTAGGTGAAAAATATTCAGAGTGATGGCCAACCCAATCTACGTATTATTTTGTACTGTTGTTAATGCGGTAGAAATTCCCGCATTGGAAAGTTTACCGAGTTCAAAGCTTTAGTAAAGTCAGTGTAGACAACATCCACTTGTTCATTATAATCCAAGAATTCTGAAATAAACTGAGTAATAAATGTAATGTTATTAGCGGTGGTGTGTATGTGGATAAAACGGGACCTTAGCTGGAGAAATTTATAAAACGAATAGAAATTAATTAATTCATTAGCTTCAAAACCTTAGTTGAAATTTTTAGTTTCGTGAACATGTGTGGGGACAAGATGTTTCGCCTTTTTAAGTTAACAGCCAACTTATAGAAAACAATCTTTTTTCAGTAGTTCGTTAAATAAAATATCTATGTATATACTTACTCTGGTGTGACTATAAAATAACCCCTCGAAGTGTGGTACAGTTTCCGTTCGGTGGTTAGTTGAACTAATGTATCGTATAATATTCGTTCGCTAGGTGGTGAGACGTGTGGAAATGCCATAATTAGAGATTCTCGTATGGTTTCTATGCCCGCTGGTCTGCCTTGACTCGACAATCTGAGAACCACAGCACATACTGCTTCCGGTAAAGGTGTCCATTGCGTTTGTGAAACAGTTGAAATGTTGCAATCTTCGATGTCCTCTGCAAATTAAACGATAGATTTAAAATTAAAAACACTATTTTCTAAATATATATAAGGCTTGAATAAATAAAAAAAAAAATAAGCGTTTGGATTAGGCAATATCTTAAAATAGAATTTAAATGAAGATATTTTTCCTGCTGATAAGCTAGTCGCATAGGAGCAGCGACAACTCATTATATTTAACTAGATTAAGGAGTTTCTTGTATACAGTAAAAATTGTATAGTAAAGCATTTTAGAGCCATGAAGGAAAATCAAGTATAAACAGGAATTTCTATTTATTAAAGTATACTAAAAATATAAGTTGTAACGAAACTGTCCTTGAATTCTTTTTAGAAAATCGGATAGTTTTTGAAATTCTTCGAATTGCGTAATGTACAACGAGACCTCTTTCTCTAACATCGTGATATCGACTGAAGATGCGGCGTAGCTAACGTTTGTAGTCTATATAAATGAGTTACTCTGTAGTATTAGTATTAGAACTGTTACTTGCGGATGATACAACTATTCTGATGAAAAATAGTGATGTAAATGATATCAATTCTGTTTTCGATTTACAATGCTAGTCCAATACCTGGTTTGCTGCAAATAGATGATTTTGAATGTTAGTAGGACATGTTCAATATGGTTAAAGAATTAGTATACTGATGGCTTGGTAAGTGCAACTTTCTTGGGTACTCTTTTGGTCCCTGACTTGGACTGGAAGTATCACATTGACAAGCTATGTTCAAAATAATCTTATGGTATTTATACCTTGAGTAAGCTTACATATGCGGTCGGAGTTAGGGCATTTACTGTGGTTTACCATAGACTTTTTCACTCTCACATGTCTTATACTATAGTAACTTGAGGAAATCTAGTAGAAGTCAATAAGTTTTTTGACTTCAAAGGAGAGCAATACGTAAGAGTTTTAGATTACGTAATGATCATTGCAGACAATATTTTGTAAGAAGTAGAATTATGCCATTTTATTAAACATTTATATATACAAACATATAGAGGATCTCAGGACTCGTGGTGGTATTCATGATTATAACACTAGAAATAAGAATCACTTACATCACTAGTTCTTTAGACTTTCGAAAATTAGGGGAAATGGTATTCAAATTAGACGGTATTTACCGCTGCTTTTTAGATGTACTAGATTGGATTAGTGCTTTACTGTTAACAAGTGCTTAATAAATGAATATCTGGAAAATACGCTTTAGTGTCTCTTTTCTTGTAATGCTGACACATCTGTCTTCAGGCCAGTAAGGCAGGGACTGGTTGTTAAGTTACAGCAACTCTATCATTTTCTATTGTTATTGAGGAGTAAGTTTCTTACGAAAAACTATTATTGTTCAACTTTTTTTTTGTGTATTTTATGTTGTTTATTATTGCAATGTTATTAGAAACGTGATGACATCTCCTGTTGCTTGTTGTAAATTTATCTAACACATAAAAACATGGACGTGGTTCGTGTGAGTAATAGCAAATCCAAAGAAGAAAAATATGAGAAGAGGTTAAACAGCTCACGAAGGATATATAAAGAAAAAAACACCCAAGGAGAAATTGTTTAATTGCGCGAAAATACGAACATCTTCACCAGAGTTACCTTCGTGGATGTATTAGTTATTTTTTAAGGGATCTTGGATTTTGGCTTCTATAAAACTCTTAGTTTTGTTCGTCTATTAATTTATCGTTGAATTTGATGGAGCCTGTGGTTGATTGACTTGATCAATAAGGTTGATATATAACCCCTTTTCCACAATTAACTATTTGTAAATTCTGTATACGCATTTCGACAACCAAGTTGTCATCATCAGCAGATGATCTCAAAGTGTCGCACCTGGCAATACACAAAAATGCAACTTAAATGATTTCGTTAAACAGTTAAATTCAAAATTCCCGACAATTAAATTCACAGTAGAAAAAGAAAACAATGACAAGTTGCCTTTTTTGGACACCTTAGTTATTAAGAAAGATCTCAAAATAGAAATTGATATTTTCCGAAAAGAAACCAATGTCAATAGATTCATTACGGCTGACTCAAATCACAGCATGCAACAGAAGATGGCTTCATTCAATTTTCTGATTAATCGTTTGATCAATTTCCCATTAACAAAAGTAAGATATGAAAGAGAATTGAACCTCATTAAGAATATCGCGGTATACAACGGTTTCGATTCGGAAATAATCAATGGATTAATTATAAAGGCCAACATAAGAAAAACAATCCGTGACAACATGTCTTTCACCACAGAGCAATCGGGAAAAGTATTTTGTTTGTTTACCTTTCCATCGTGTGACAAAAAATCTGAATAGTATTTTTAAAGATCACGGGTTTAAAGTATGTTCACGCCCTAATAATACCCTGAAAATGCTGTTAGGAAATGCAAAAGACAAAATTGAAGAGATTAAAAAATCGGGAATCTACCGAATTGAATGTTTAGAGTGCAATAAACAATACATCGGCCAAACCAAAAGATCGATCGAAACCAGGTATAAAGAACACCTTTCGCACATAAAATTCAACCGACCGGAAAAATCGGGTATAGCGAGACATGTATTAGAAAATAACCACAGTGTTAATATGGATTGTTTACATTTGATAAAGAACGTGTACAATTATCGCGAACTGGACGCGTATGAAAGCATGTACATCGTAAAGAATTCAGGCCATCTGGTTAACGTTTATGAGGCCGGCCCTCTGCAAACGCCTCTCTTCTCTCTGCTGAAAGACAAGAGGAGCAATATCATAAAACACACATAAATCACACACACTTTTTGACCATAATAACCTTTTTCGATGTAGTGCATGTTAGTTTAAGTAAAAGTATTTTAAAAATCTTGTGAAACAGACACAGTGCACATCTTGGTTTTCAACGGTGCGGATCGCGTACGGAGTGTATTTTTCGTACAATTTTTTCGCCGTGTTTTTACCAGGTGCGACACTTTGAGATCATCTGCTGATGATGACAACTTGGTTGTCGAAATGCGTATACAGAATTTACAAATAGTTAATTGTGGAAAAGGGGTTATATATCAACCTTATTGATCAAATATTAATTTATCAATTAATTAAAAGTATGCTCGCTTTATTTCTAGATGCGATAACGTTAAAAAGATAGTTCTTGACCTACTTGTCTTTTTATCAGTTTATTGATTGAAATTCGAAAAGTATTTTTCACTGCGTATAATGGCGTTTCGTAATATACGAGTACAATCACACCCTCCTTATTTGAAGTATTTTACTTTTTTTCACGAAACTATTACGTATAAATGGTTCTGTATATATATTGTTGTATTATACTTACTTAAGCTCTAAGCACTCGTTCTGAATTCATAACGTAGTTCAATAGACTTCCTCTAACAATAAAATCTTTCCAGTTTCTTAAACGGGTGTACTATGAACTCCATTTTAGCGCTTTTATTGTTTTCATAAAGCATTTTATTGTGTGCGTGTTAATAGTTTCACGTAATGCTTTTAGTATTAATAAAAGATAAACACCTTCATAAAGAACGCCGTCCTAGTTTACCATTTCGGATATTAACGCGCGATTCGTAAATAATGTTTCCGCATTTCTGAAATAAGTCTTGCGCTGACGGAGGCGCCATCCAGGTGGGTGACTAAGATACATGCGACGGGTTATTAATACAAATACTCTTCCTCTCGAGTTATATTTATTTATGTATACGTTCATGAATCGTGAGTTTAAAATAGGAATAAAGTCAATACGGTATGTATCTTTTGCTTTTGCTTTGTGGCTTACATACATACTTACATATGTATACGTGTACCTATTTTGCGACCAAAATATTCGATGCGTCTAGGAGATTGTACAAATACCTTTTCATTCATTAGTTTACTGTTTGTATGTTATTTACATATGTTATCTTTGATCTCCATCTTACAAATAACTGTATCCGCTAGTTGACACTGACTTTATTTTAAAATATTTTAATAGCATTTGCACTATTATCGAAGCGATACTTCCGGGTGAATATAATACGTGACTTCCGGTCTTTATGTCTTTTATACCCCGGTTTGTTTGTACTGCTAAGAATAATATGCATATATGGACAGTGCCAATGGAAGCGGGCCTGCATTCTTATAAGTGAATTAAGAAATAATAATTAGGCAAGACAATATAATTACTGTAAATTACACATTTTGCATAAAAATACACAGTCTGCCTCAGAAAAAACGGGACTTTTTTAAAATAAAAACAAAAACTTACTATTTTGATAAAATTCAATTATTTTATTCAAAGTGGTCGCGTTCGGCTTCAATATAATGTTTTGCACAGTCAGTTAACATGTCGAATGAATTTTTAAGTTCATCTTTAGAAATGCCTTTCAAGATCGCCGTCGACGCCTTTTTGATGGATTCGACGTCATCATTACGCTGTCCTTTCATCGGCAAATGTAGTTTGGAGAATTGAGAGAAATTACAGTGGGCCAAATCCGGTGAATACGGTGAATGGTTGATCGTTAAAATGCCAGAATTGTATAAAAATCAGTGATAAGGGTCGAGTGATGTAACAAGCACCAGTTACCATTTTCACGATATTGAGGAGGTACACAACAAATACACGCCAAAAGACGCTTCATAACACTAAGATTATATACAGCATTGACTGCTTGACTAGTTGGTACACACTCTGCACTATGCCTTTCGAATCATAAAAACAAATCAACATTGTCTTTATCTTTGACTTCTCCAAGCAGCTTTCTTTCGGTCTTTCTTCGTTTGGATGCTTCCATTCAGAGCTTTGATGCTTGGTATCTGGATCATATCGAAAACACCGCGCCTTATCACCAGTTACAATAGAATACTTGAAGTTTTCGTCCTTTTTTGAGTCTTTAATCAAGTATGTATAATGTTGAATTCGGAGCAATTTTTGATCAGTTGGCTTGTGTGGTACAAACCTTGAACAAATCTTTCTCAGTCCCAAATGCTTTATCAAAATACGATGAATTGAATCATTGGAAATATTTAATTCCATTCCCACGCATCGCAGTGAGGATTACGGCTCATTTCTGATAAACTCACGCACAAGTTCGATGTTACTTTCCGTAACTACAGATTTTTTTGCAGCAAGATGTTCGTCGTCATTTATGTCTGTATAACCGTCTTTAAATAGTTTATACCGCTCATACACACTACTCGTACGCGATAAACACGCACCACGACATTATAGAAATACTTTCCGTAGCCAAAACCCATAGGTAAACAATGCAGAAGCAACACTACGTTGTCGCGATGCCGTAGTTATCCGTTCTCAGACAATTCCGGAAGAACGAGAAGAACTCTTCTTCTCAAACACTTCAAATCTCCAAGGAAGAGTGTAGAGTTTACTGTTTGGCTGGCCAGTACAAATCTCCAATGGATCACACCTTGAATATCAAAGAAACCAGTGAGCATTATCTCGATTTACAATGTTGATATTTGTGTTTACGTTGTTTTGCCCTCCTGCACTCATTAACTACTTTTCTTTTTATCTCAGGGTTGTATTAGAAGATCCACGTCAAATTTCCTTATTTCACGAAAAATTTGATGACATGTTTTTTTAGCATCACTATTTTTTTGACCAAATGTACTCATCACATTCTCAAAACGTAATTGACGTACAATTTACAACACATATTTTGCAGCGCAGCAGTTTAATTATCTACTTGTTGCATTTCACATGCAGATGTATCTTAATGTGTGTTTTAGATAATTAATCGATAGGGTTTCTCCAAAGACATTTCTGTGGTTACCTTTTTTTGTACAACAGGGTTTATTTAAAACGGAGGCGCTTATTATTAAGTTGTACAAGGAAAAGTAATATTTATAATTTATGACCTACGGATGTTAAGCCAGTCATCATTTCCAATGAATGACATAATTTCTGCGGAGATCGAGCTGTTAAAAATGTACATCATTTTTTTTGTAATAATATAAAACTATCGGAGGCAACAAAATGCCTTGAAAATATATTCGTAATTTAGGGGATGATTATATTTTAAGTGGAAGAAAGTGCACATATTACGTTTAAGCTTAGGGATAAATTGAATATACAGACATACCTTTACTATGCAATATCAGTATACACAGAAGTAACAATCTTTCTCTATACTTCATATGCAAGAAGTGAAAGTAGTAATATTTCACGCGTGTGCATGACATTAAATCCGTGTTTAAGGATCGGAACACTTGAAAAATCACCCACCATTCCGACCGAAATGTATGTGGTATGTATATTAGAGTAGATGAACGTAGATATGTATAATACATATCTACATTCGTTCGTATGGGTATCTGAATATATCCGCCTTTCTGTCGGAAAATATTTAAGATGGTTTTTGTTTCGTAACAGCTAAAAGGTTCATTAATAAAAATAAAAAAAGACTGATGCGCGTGTTTCAACATTATAATAAATTAATGTTCAAAATAAATGTTCTTAGAAAGCGTTCCATTAGCAAACATATCAGTTTACAACAAGCATGATGTATATTTGTGAATAAAATATAATAGATAAAAGGAAGGATGTACATATATATATTTAATGTGGTAGATTTATCATATCAAATTTTTAGGTATCTTATAAATATGTTTCAGGAAAAATTATGTTAGATATAAATCAAAATGAATTTTAAATAAAACTATTAGGTAATACAAATAAATATACAAGGTGTTAAAAAATATAGATCTGTAAATTGACTGTCTCGGAAATATGAAACATTTTGCGTTTACACCACAAACTCATCGCCGAATTTTTCTTTACCCGTACTAACACTGTCCGTTCCATCTCAGGAGTGGACACCGACTTTGACTCTTAGAATCATAGGACTATTTTCTAAATGAATCAATATGACGTAATCTAGGGTGCAGTCTGGTAAAGTATGAACTGTAGGGCTCTGGCGATTCAGATTAACGTCAACATAATGACTTAATGCTTCTCTGGCATTTCCATTAACACGACCGTATACGAAATGTATGTTGATTAATTTAATGTCAAAATAAATAAATACAATGAAAATTCCTAAAATCCTAAAATGAATTTGTAGTGTAAAGGCAAAATCCGATATGTATAACGCTTTTCTTTTTTTTTCTCGGAGATTGTTTGACTGTAGTAGTCCTCAAAGCACTGAAGTCTTATTGACCTATTATGCATTTTCCCAATTCTGCTTTCAATCCAATCCAATACTACTCTTCTCTACACCAATCTGCTGCCGTATATATTTGGGTCTATCTTGGGTTGTTTATCGCTGTTTTGTCTTTTGTGAATCAATGCCTCATAGTCCATAGGATGTATACGCCTTATTTATCAGATTATTCGAAAAGTTTGTTGTTATTCTATGTACAATATATTTTCGGCATTTAATTTCCTTTTATTATTGTTAAGGAAAAATGCCATAGCAGAATCAATCATTCGTAGGAGATTTGCTAAATTTACAGCTGGTAATTTCTGTTTTGAAGATTATGCGATCAGGAAGATTTTCCATCTTTGGCCAAGATCAAGTAAAGGTTTTAGTTGAAAATAACCACCACTACATTACAATTAAATATTGAACATATCAAACAGCACCGTACTAGACCATTTGTGTGAGATGTGATACATTAATCGGGGCGGTGCTTGGATTTCTCGCATTCTAATAGAAAGTAATTCAAATGGGCGACGCTTTTAATTAACAAAATGATCCATTTCTAAAACGGATAACTGTAGTTTGAAAATCTATTTACAAACTGAGATCATGTTTTGCGTTTGGTGAAATGGAGAGTAATTGTGTAATGTGAACTTATTGGCTCTAATGAATACATAAATTTACAAATTATGATCGAATAGATAATCACCAATAGAAGAGTCTTCTATCACGACAATGTGCGGCGCTATGCTTCTTTGCAGATACAGCAAAAGCTGTTTCAAGTTGTGCAGGATGTTTCACCTCACTCGAAATATATCCCAAACATTGTGTCATCTGTATTTGAACAGGTTTTTGAGGAGTATGAGTAAACTTTGAAAGAGCGGAATTTTCTCCCGATAGATCTTTAAAAGTTATGAAGAATACTGACGCGCTGGATATGCTGTAAAGAATTACCTTTCAAAGCCCATGTTATCATTTAAATTTTTTCTTCCAATGGATACATTATCAAAGTAATATAATTAAAAAAATTTTTAAATTTAAAGGTCTTAATGTAACACACACTCCCAAATGCAAACCACGAATGACCGTTAATACGATATCGATACGCCTACAGTCAAATTAGTGGTGGAGCTGCAGTTAGTACGATCAGTAGTCAGTTATAGTCGTGATTCAAATGACTCGCGCCCCACCACTTTACATTCTGATCGGTATTCGGTAGCTAGACCCGAATATAATGTGGTACAGTTTTCGTAGCGAGGTAAAATGAAAGCACGACGGTATACTAATGTATTACATGTACCGGAAAGTTCTGTCCGTTCCAGTTACAACAAGCTTCAATAAGTATGCACATATTCATTTGAAGGATATTTCGCTCTCCCTTTCTATCACTGACTGTATACATACTAACTTAGCAAATGAACTAAAAGGAAGCCGAGTCATGTTAGTATTAAGTGAGATGCGATCGACTACTGATAAAGTTCAGTTACACCACTGTATTTTGTGCGAATTCTAACAAGGAAGAAATGCTACAGAAGCCTCTAGAAATTTATTGAAAGTGTTTGATGAAGATGGTTCGACAAATTTCAAATAGACGATTTCGATCTTTCTGATAAGCCACGTTCTGGGCGACCATCTTTAATCGGCGTCGATATCGTCGAGATTATGTTAGAGTAAAATTCTTTTTTGACAACATCGAAGATCGTTGAAAGGCTTGATTCAGCTCAACAATCTATTTCGGACCATACTCGGAAACTAGGATTGGTGTGGAAATATTCGAGATGAGAGCCATATGAGATAAGTGAGAAGAATTTGAATGATCGAGTTTTCATATGCACATCTCTGCTTGCACGGAACAAAATCGAACCCATTCTTGGACCGGATAACTGGGGCATATTGTGAATCCGGAAAACCTGCCCCCTTCATCTTTAAACAGAAGTTGAGCTCGAGTAAGAGAACGTTGTGTATATGGTGGGACATTCGAGAACCAATACATTTTGAGCTGTTGAAACTGAGCAAAACGTTAAATTCGGAAAGGTACTGTCAGCAATTGGATAATTTAAAGAAAGCATTAAAAGAATGTGTGATGTGATGTTCAATAGGAAGGACATCATACTGCTTCATAATAATGCCAGGCCGGTGATGCTCAATAAGAAGGACATCAGCTAGGCTGGGATATTCTGTTGCATCTACCATACTCCTATGCACCTAGCACCCTCCAATTATTACTTATTTTCGTCCTTAAAAAATTTTTTGCAGGGAAAAAATTCAAGAAACGAAGAAGGTATCAGACAAGCACTAGTTCAATTTTTCGCCTCTAGGGATAAGGCATTTTTTAAAAATTTGATGTACAAATTGCCAACACGCTGGCAAGAAGAGATAAATAATGATGGAAATTATATTATTCAATAAAGTTTATTCAAGGTATGAAAAATTAATTTTATTATAAAAACAGACAAAACTGTACGGTAGACCTAATATTTTAAACTTGTCTCGCTTAAAAACAAATTTTAACATCACAGTTCGATACAGGAACTAATGTAAACTAATAATTATATGAAAAAGAAAAACGCATGTTTCCTAGGAGTTCTGTGCTCCATTACAGAGTAAAACAGGACAAATATATAATGCAATATGTAATTACCTGAACGGATATTTAAATGTGTCAATTATTTACATTCTTTTATCAGTTTATGTACTCAAATGAAATTTAAAGAATTTTTACATTATTGATATTTTTAATTTCGAACAATAGTAATGATAGTGTTACAATAAATATTCTATTCATATCGGAAACAATTTTTTTTATTTATTTTTCCTTATTTATTCGTTACAATTCTTTAATTAATTATAGTATATTAAAAGTGTCGAATATTATCAAATGCATTGCTGTTCAATACTAGCAATCACAATCGCTGTGAAGTTAGTTGCATTACGTAGTATTAGTATATATAGGTAAACATCCTTGAATTGTAAAATGAATCTCCATAAGAAAATACATGGGATTTTGACAAGGAATTCCCTTACCAACTTACTAAAGACTGATTTGTCCCTATAAATCTGCAGTTCTGAATACAGACTTCTGGTTTTCACCTAGATGGTAGCGGATGTGGTAATGTTAACAACAAAAGTTGTGTCCTATTAAAATATGTTCATTCATTAAATCAATATAATGATATGCATATCAACTTCTTTACAGTTCAGCAATTTAAATGACAAATCGATAAGACGTGCATTGATTATAATAATATACGGATAATGTTTATTAGTGTTTAAGTAAGAAAAATGCCTTATGAAACTAAAGAAGCATCGTAATGTTGGAGTTGCTTTTATAGTATATTCTTAGATTGAACGGTTTTCAAATTTTATATAATTTTTTACTACATTTTCTTCTTAATCATATAGATGAACATGCACGCTGTCGATTTGTATTTTCTGCTATTGTATTAATTTATCAAAATCAATTTTAATTTACTGTTCATAAATCGATTCCAAAGCTAATATAAATGATTGAGGAAAGATTGTCTTCCCAATTCCATTATTTGTGAGAGATAAACTGGTAAATGTGTTAAAGAATCAGGATCATGGTTAAAAAGATTCAGATTAAAAAGAACCAAGTGTTTAATAATGAAGGTTGCGAGATTTCAGAAACCGAAATTAATAGTTTTAATACAAGATTTAGAAACCACGATTTTCAAAATTCCACATGAGTACCTTGGAATGGAAAGGTGAGTGCAAAATCGGTTTTACATATGTTTTCGTCATACCAAATGGTTGTTTTGGTATAGATCTGGGAACAATTATCGGTGTTCCGTGGAAACTGACCAGATTTAGTTACCAACTGATTTGTTACAAGAGATGGAATCGTGGGTTCATCATTATAATCTAGAATCGAAATAAGAGTCGATGAAGTGGAAAAATAATGGCAATCACTTTCTGAAACTCACAGGAACTTTTAATAATCTGAGAAACAGTACAAGTAAAAGCAGTTTTATGTAAACGTAATGTATCGCTTTAGATAGTTAAAGTGAAATTACGAAAAATTCTCCTTCATTACTCAGCAATTACGCAATGCACTTGTTTAATCAGCAACAGTAAAAGTTACTGTTGCTGGTTATTTCTTTGAAGCAGCAGAAAACTGTTTTATAGCTCGTACTTGGCATCCCGTGATGGTTTTTTCTTTCCGAATCTCATGACAGAGTTAAGGACAAAATTTAGTGATGACAATGACATTGGCGCTGCTGTTGGTAACCATTTTGTGGCGAAATTAAAAGAGTATTTTTAAAAAGGATTAATTTTGTTCTTACAGCAACATATTACCTTTATTAAAAATCTTTTTTGCTGCTCTCTTCTACCGATTTCACGCTTAGTATGGGAACCGTTACTTATATATTAACTTCTTAGTACTGCCATAACCTAACACAAATTACATATATGTAATTATTATAGATAATATACCTACATATAATTAGAAATATGAAATAAGTTTATTGCTTTTTATGTTTTACATATGTACTTCATGGAGAGTCACGAATTTATTTTTAGAAGAAATTATCACTATTTTATGAAGTATTTCTCTCCGCCTATTATTTTTCGTGTTTATTGTCAGTCTAGTAAAGTAATAAATTCTCTTGTTTGAAGGTTTTTATAAGCATAGATATAACATTATATTATGTACCTACGCATGCGAAAGTCAAATAAAACGAAAATTTTCTCTTTTTGTAAGCTTACGACGATTGATTTATTGATCTATTAAAAACTGAATCTTAGTGGACATGGGAATACAGAAATGGAAAAGAATCAAAAATTATGAGGGAAACAAAGAGATATTACTCAAAGCTATTGTATTAGGAAGGAAAGGGTTTGGTTAGGTGATTGTCCTGAAATTATAAATGTTAGTGTTCAGAGTTTAGTAAATCTAATATTTACGAACCCGAACAAAATATTCATTTGCCGTTAACTCATAAACTCATAATACTAGGAATGTACATAAATTCATATAGTGTGTATAAACGCCTTTCACATACAGTGTGATTGTATCATTATTTAACTTTCTGTTTTATGAACACGGTTCAAATATGAAGGAGACTCTTTAGAAGTAAATATTTGGACAATAGCATGAATGCTTATTTTCTTACATATGTTCCACTTACGTTCTAATGCCACTATTATATAAAAGAACGGGGCCGAATTACATACGGATTTTTTCACCGCATATCTCATTTATTCCGTTGATATGTAGCTGTTAAATTAGAGAATGTTTCTCAGACGATTAGTAACGGCTTAACATTAGATATCTATTTGTTAAAGTTATCATCTTCTCAATGAGAGGTTACTGGTAGAATATCTAGCGTTTTAGCATCCTTTTTCGTTAGGCTGTTGACTAACATAGATGGAATGTCCCTATGTTTACATATCTTTAGATCATATTCTAACATTGAAATAAGTTATAATAAGTATATGAATCTTGAATATTTAATATTGCAAAATGGAATATTTACATTATCATTATTTTAACAATGGTAGTAACAGTATATAATATATAAAAATAATATTCACCTGCATATAAAGAAGCGACTGAAGTTATGTTCACAAATAATTGAAAATAAATACATTACATAAAAAAACCATTATCGACTTGCATATCAAAAGCTATACTGTGAATTTATCTTATTGATATCTATTCCATACCTTCTTGACAACTTAAAGGATATGTACCAGATATCTTCTATGTTTGCAAAACTACCAATTGTGCATTGGTGTTCCAAACATATGATTCACAAGGCGATAAGTCTGAGTTACAAGACGGATATTCGAGAATTTCCTAATGAAAATTCGTCAGAGTTAATGTGCTGATATGCGATCTGCCATTGTTGTGATACACTGTAGATTGAAATTCCATGTTATTTTCAATTTTCAATAAATACTATGCTCTCGGAATCTCAAAAAACATTCACGAAAAGTTTATTCACTGATAATTGGGTTTTGGCGTTCTTTTGTATACTCTTTATTTTTAGAACGCTATTTCATAATAGAATGTTTCGATGCAAAAGTGTAGTAATACAGTCAAGACTTATCACACGTGCGAATACGGTTCAAGAAAACATGTCCCTGAAACCTATGTCGGTTCAATATCTTACAACTTCTGGCTCGTTGATTTACATTCAGCAGACGTGGGATTCACTAAGGGCAGATTTTTTAAAGTTTCAAGCTTGTACGCATGATTATCTCCACGTTGCCAAAGCTAATTCTATTTGTCACAGACCTTTTGCACGCTGAGATTCGCCGATCTCAAAGATTGAGGTCACGAACGTGCTCAATATTTTCTGTTGTCCGACTAGTTGGTGGACGATGAGAATTTGCTAGACTTTTGCACTTCACTGCAACCACCACAAAACAACTAATGTCATTTAAACAACTTAACTTGCGACAACGTAGCAAGATTATGTTCCTAGGAAGTGTCACATATCGAAACAACGCCAATAAAATTACAATCTCCCATCAAGCGCCATGTACATTTCATTAAATGTGTCTCAGTTCTCATGCTGTCATATTGAAATCTTGGTAAAACAAGTTTGTGTTAAAGTTTATATTTACAAAAAAAAAACATTTAATTATCAAAATCCAAATATAAAACCACTGACTAAATGGAGAGGCCTATCAGATTTATTTGATCTACAAAGACACGCATTAAATTATACTAACGCAAATCAGATTTATAGTCTTTTAAGTTAGCGGTGATACAAAACGCAATAACGCCTACCGAGTCGGAGCAGATCGAGGTTCTAGTCTAGAATATTAATGGGTAAAATAATAATAATAATAATAATGAAAATAATAACAATGTTTAATATATTTTATAATGTATGTAAGAATTTAAAAGAAGTTGTGAGTTGTGGTTAATAGAGCGCTAATAGGGAGTCAGTCCTTTGTACAATGTAGAAGATTTTTTCAAAGCAATGCGCATAAGATGAGTCAAGTGCACAAATGCATACATATACACGTATATTTATGGATATATTGACTGTTTTGCATGTAACTGTTGTTTAGTTTATACATATATATGTATATATCCGCTAGTTGATTAAATTACAACAGAATATCATCATCCATACTGGAGCCGCGAATGTAGACGAAGTAAGATCAGAGTCCCGCATCCACGTCGACGTTATGAGAAACAACACAGAAGCAGTAGTAGAACCGAGATAGTTTTCCAGATAGTTCATCGATGAAAGGTTTTCAGAACAATTTGAGTCAACTCTAAGACCAAGAAGTGCCGCGTTAATCTTGGAAGCGACTACTTCAACATCCAACACCACATCTCTCGATGAACTGTTACCAAATATCAGCTGACAAGTTTTAGATAAGTTCAACTGTACGTTGTTTGTTGCAAACTACTCCTTTATCTTATACATGTTACATTATGGCTGTATTTAAACATTCTTTTTTTTTGAGTTTCTGTTTTCTATGTTGACTGTTTTCGTGTCATTCACAAAGAGAATTGTTAAGGATTTTATAAAATCTGACAAATAGTTAACATATAATAAGAAAAGTAAAGGTCTCAAAATGGAATCTTCCGGGACCACTAATAGAACTGGTTCCGGACGTGACTTCACTATGTATCCCTTTGTATTAGTTGTTTGCCCTTATTGCATTCTGTCAAATAGATAAAACCAGATCCATTTTGACACAACTTCTCGGAATCCCATCAGCTTCAACTTTTTCAGCAAGACTCCATGATGTATATTATCAAAGGCCATTGAAAGATTCATAAACGTACATCGGCGATTGA
Organism: Dermolepida albohirtum; assembly: GCA_031893035.1. Classification (NCBI taxonomy): domain Eukaryota; kingdom Metazoa; phylum Arthropoda; class Insecta; order Coleoptera; family Scarabaeidae; genus Dermolepida; species Dermolepida albohirtum. The sequence goes on along the minus strand of JAVIWB010003241.1, from coordinate 109,153 downwards.
TCTAAGTTGCACTATTTACAGTTTCTTTCATAAGTTGGTAAATTACTGTGGCAGTTGATTGCCCTTTGATATAACCATTTTGCAAGTCATTTATATTTTGTATTTTGGATGAATTTTATCATCCTAACTAAAACTACACTTTCAAAAACCTTTGACACGTTCGACAGTAAAGCTATTGGTCGATAATTTTCAAAGTGATTCTTGTATGATAATGGTGAAGCTAATTCTGGTGCTCAGAACTATAAAAGCGACACCTATTTCTCATCTAGTCCTAATGATGTAGTTACTTTAAGATTTTTAATAAGTATTTTATAAAATTCGTGTAAATTCATATAAATTTTCATGTTAGTGCCTCAATAAAAAAAGTACATTAAAAATTAACAATATATAAACTAATGGTAATTAAACTTAAAACATACATTTTCAAGTGAATACTTTTTTTGATACAATTAAGCATATGTATCATCTACAAAGTCTAAATGCAAGTCGCAAAGATGTGATGTGATATTAAAATTGCGGAACTACTAGAAGGAAATGAAAAAGAAATTACTAGAATAAGAACATAAAATTAAAAGAAACTGCTTGTTAGCTGACATAATCTTATCCAATTAGCAGCCTAGTTTCAAAGGTGTAATATATGTAACTTAATAATATATTACCGTAATTTGTGCCGAAATTACACGAATTGTACTAAATAATAGAAAAAAAACAGTATGGGAAACATAAGGTGTAGTAAAAGTATTGCAATTTTTAATATGCATTTATTTTTTGATACCTTTCTAAAATAACGGAATTTAATGTCACACTGAGAGCTTTCTTTGTATATAATTTTACTTCCTCGACTATCTATTGCATGTATGTTCATCATAAAATTAATGTGTAATTTGGTACAATACAGTTATTACAGTTTTGCAAATTATATTTACAAGCGTTATTATATGGTGATGTGAAAAAAGAAAACACGGAATTATTAGCAAATATCTAAGCGACTTATGAACTAGTAGAGAACTAATTGTGAGCTCGTAATATCTGTCTCTCGAAGGAGTGTGTACTTGTCGCCGCAATTAGATTAAAGGTAAAAACACTCAAAAACAAAAATGCATTCGCTGCAAAGCGTTTTTGATCATTTTATTTTATTATTAAAGAACTTCGATATGGTAGAAGTACTCCAATTAGTTTGTTGGTATATTATTTATGCCAGATTAATTATTTCTACTATAAAGAGACAGGTCGATATTTATGCAAAGCAGTACTATCAATTGTATCGTATTATTACCAGCACACATACAAGGGCGGATCAGAAATTAGCCAACCTGACGAAGAGAGCAGCTCTAACTAAAATCTTTTTTTTTGGTTTTTCAACTCGGCAATACATCAAAACGTAATCGTTAAAATTTGCGTTCATTCTAATTGTAAAGACGTTTGTTATTTCAAAACACGGAAAAATGGTGTACCAATCAATAATTAAATTCTAATTATAAACGAATTAAACAAACTATGATATGAAAGCAAAACCTCTGAGTTTAAACGTGGCTAAATCAGTATATTAATTCTAATTATGAACGAATTAAACAAACTATGATATGAAAGCAAAACCTCTGAGTTTAAACGTGGCTAAATCAGTATATTTGATGGACAATGCAGTGAATGCTGAGAAGACGTGTGATTGAGAAATAATGAAAAAAGTACATGATACAGTGCTAGATGACTGTTTAAGAAAATTTCGCAAAAATAGCAGGCCATACAAATATCATAGGGATCAGTGGTTTCGATTTTGTACAATGAATTATTGTACAAAATCGAAATGCGTTCAGACTACGTAAGTCTGAACGCATTTCGGTCCTCAATTTAGTGAAGCTAAAACATGATCTGAAAGACCTCTGGTGCTGAATAATACCGCTCAATGAAATGGATACACTATTACACACTCTAAGTGAACCAAGAATCGAAGCAATTGACTAAGGTGGCAGAACACATACGTTCCGTAGGAAATGTTATACTACTGTCTCCTGAGACTTTAGTGGAATTCTTTTTATGTATTCTCTTCAGAAAGGTGAAACGATAACAGACGCTTCATTTTTAGATAAATTGCTCAATGCGATATTAACCAAAGTCTCACCAATATCAAGAAGAAGCAGATGCTTTTCTTTAAAGATAATATGCGTGAATACACTTAAGACTGTTTAAATGGTAAACATCCATGAATTTCATTTCGAACTACTTCTGCATCCAGCTTATTCGCCAGATTTGGCTTCCTTAGACTTTTTCATTTTTCCAAACCTGAAAACTTGAGATAATCACCAGCACGGTATCTATTGTGCGTGTTAATTTTTTGAACTTTCTGAAGCGAATAATAACGGCTGATGAAATCTAAATACAATATTATGGACCCCAAATGAAATAACAGTCAAAATAATAGATTAACACTGTCTTAAGTGCTCAGATGAAGGCAAAGGCCGTCCACTCGATTAGAAACATGATTACTGCCTCTTGAGACTAAAATGGGATTCTTCTTTTCGATTTTCTTCAAAAAGATAAAAGGAAAGCAGGCGAATATTATGTTTCTCTTTTAGATCAACTGCGATGTAATACAATGCCAATATCTCTCACTTAAACAAGAAGCGAGATATTTTTCTTCAGGATAATGCGCGTGTACACACTTAGACTGTGACAATGTTAAAAATCATGAATTATATTTGGAACTGTTTCTCAATCCAGCTTATTTATCAGATTTAGCATTCTTCAGACTTTTACTTTTTCCCAATCTAAAAATTTAACTCGGTAGTAAGAGATTTGAATAAGAAGATAATCACTGAAGTTAACGCATATTTCGAATAGTTCAACAAAGGTTATTTTTCTGAAGGAATTGTGAGATTTGCGTATCGGAGTACTAAACGAATTAAAAGGAGAATACGATGAAACATATAATTTTTTGCTAAAAAGTTTGTTTTCTTCTTTCACTAATTATTAATTCGTCCTTGTATGTTTCAGATTGGTGTTTTTAAAATTTCTTCGCGTTCGACACAGGCACCGGTTGATTTCTAATGTATTAAAATTGATTTCGATCGATGATAAAAGTTCAAACGGATTTCACCTTATGTAAAACATAAGGAGAGATTTAAAAGGTTCGACAACAAATTTTAATTTTAAATAAGTATAAGTGTTATAAAACCGAGAATCACGTTTCCTGAAAGTGTTCTTTAGATTCTGTTGAAACTAATTCTGCTTTTACTAATAGACTGGAAATATTATGAGAACGTAATCGCTTAACGAATGAAATTTATGGTTAAATAATAATTAGTAATCGTTTCTAAATCATTTACTAGTCTTTCATATATACAAAACTATAATTTCAATTTCAAATACAGAGACTTATTCCAAGTGAAAATTTGAATTCCATGCACGACATCTATAATAATATTTGGGTATTACTAAAGCACAAATTTACATGGAGTGAAAATTCTAAAAATATGTGCATGCATGTATATGTATGCAGGCATGAAATTTTGTTAATTATCAGACAATGCTTTCACAATATGTATTAATACGTAACTATAAAATTAAAAAGAAGAAAAGATAAAGCAGTCAAATAATGAAATATTCTTGAAATTCTTGTTTTAATAAGTGTCTGGAATTACAGATATTTTAGTACATACAAAGAATTATTTTTATGTTATAATTATTTATAATATTTTTCACAATTTTCTGTAACACACGATTCTTCTTTCACTGGTAAAATTATACTACTTAGAGGGACATACACTATTGTAATGCGTGATATAATATAATATGTAATGAATTATGTATATTGGTACATATGTATTATAGTTAAAATTTACATATATTTCTTCTAAATATTCAATACATAATGGCCGAAGGTGTACTATTAATTGATTTAAACATCGTTTTTCTTTGGAGGAGTGGTCTATTGTTGTGATTTTATAAATTGCTTGCATGAGACGGAATTCAAAAAGACTAACTTGAATTTCATTTGTAAAATTCGTGTTAATCTGTCACCATCTGATTTTAACACAAGACCATTAATTAACAAAGAAAATACTTGCACCAAGAAATAAAATAACTAAAACCCTCGTTCTTAATGTTTGTTGCAATCACTGAAATACTATTTCGTGCTATGGCTTTATTACGTGTACGAAAATTTTCTTCTAAATGGAAAAAAGTTTCAAGTGTCGAATTGTGAATGAAAAGCGTGGATATGAAGAATATTGAAGAAACTACACGAAAATAGAAATTTTAAGATTCAAAGCAGTCAAAAGAAATAACTGCTACGAAAATAAATAACTGTAAAAGGGTCTTTTTATGTTATCTATTTACTCATGAAAAACATATGTATCATATTAAAAAGTCTTTTTTCTATTTAACTCCCTTTACCTTCACATAACGTATATGGCTTAAATTACTTAAACTATATAGATGAAGGTAAAATTCTGTTCTAATTATAAATTACCTTCTGGAAAAAGTACTTTGGCGATTGTGCAAAATATCGTTCAACAACTTCTTTGTGTGCTTTATCAGTTGTAAGACTTTTTCCCTAAAAATGATATTTTAACCTTTGAATAAAAAAATTTCGTACTAACTAGATTGGGGGCTGTAAGATGGATGCCTTAACCCGAATTCATGTGAGAAGAATCTAATATGAGCATTTTATCTCCAGAGTGTTTCTTAAAATGCGAACTATATTTCTATAGACCTTTTTATTTGTGGTTGACCTTCCACGTGGATACCTCTTAATAGAAGAACTCCAATATTATACTAAAACCTCATCCGCGGTGACAATTCAAAAAAAGTTCTTCTTCATACCAAAATAGTTATGCAAAATATTCGAAAACCTGTTTCGAATATATGTATATATTTCATTGGCAATAACAAAGGCTTTAAGCCGATCTCGCAGAATCAAATTTTCGACTTTTCGCAATACATTTTTTATTTGATTTACAGAGTTGTATGGAGTTTGAATTATAGTTTATTAATTATCCCATCTAAAGAACCTGATATATAATATATATATATAATATATATATATATATATATATATATATATATATATAAATATACTTTAAAAGTAAGATGATGTATCTTCTCCATATATAGCATCAACTTTTTCATGAATAATTTTTGCACTATTGCCACAACTTAATATTTTTTACCTTTTTTGTTTGATTTACAGAGTTGTATGCACTTTAAATTATAGTAGAATTATAGTATTAATTGTCCCATCTAAAGATTGAACACCAAAATAAATTTACTTTAAAAGAAAGATGATGTATCTTCTCCATATATACCAACAACTTTTTCATGTATAATTTTTGCACCATTGCCATAACTTAATATTTTTTAAATAATTGTATACTATATATTGTCGTTTTTAAGCTATAAATATCATTGTGAAATAAATCTAAATCTCTGAACCCGATGAAAGATCGCTCTGAACCTTCTTTTTATTAAGAAACCCAGATACTTAAAGAAATGATAATATATTGATATTAAGTTACTTTACAAGAGCTATGTTCAATATATTAACAATTCCCCTTTGATGCTATAATTCCAAAACAAATATAAGAAAAAATAATTATATTATTGCTATATTCTGTGCAGTATACCAAACTATAAACAAGACTCCTTGTAAATGAAGTGTAGGTTTTGAAACTCCTCGTTTAAAATTATTTTGTATATTTAAATACTTTCCTACGATTGTAATATAACATTCAACTTTGCTAAAAAAGGCTCAAGGGTGTGTCTTATTAAATGCAGAAAACATATATAAGTACATATTTAATAAAGCCAACTTATTTCTATGAGCAAAATCACGTGGTAATCATTTATCAAATTTTTTAACTCCATTTTTGAGATGAGAACACATTTTATTAAACTATTGTACTATTTTTAACATTTAATCTATTTGTAAGTTGTCTTGACTTTTGATTCGAGTTCTTTTTCACTGAAATCCCTAAAATTCCATTGCCAACTATAGTTTTGACGCCGAAGTTGACTTATTTCCACACGAAATTTTTCGAACCAACGTTGTTCAGTCCGTTAATTAAATAGTGTTACAAAATGTATTCTTTTTGTGTTATTTGCAAAGATATTCCAGTGTTGCTCTCACAGACGAAAAAGCCAACTTATTGGCTATATTGCTTGTCATTCCTGCAGGTGGGTCTCACTTAATAGGTTTTATAGTAAGTATTTTCATGTAATTTATCAACGTTTCCCCATTCTTTTTAATAAAATTGCAAGTATTCTAGCAGTAACTAATTTAATTGTGGGAAACGTTATATTCTAATGAAAATTGTACTCGTTAAAAAACCCGCCTAATATAAAAGATAATATTTGCAAAATTGCACACTAAACCATATGTTTCATTTACACAGAGCAGGAAATATATTTAAGGACAAGTGCCCCGCTGGGAAATCTAGTAAACTGTTAAAGAGGTTGAAATTTTATCGTTAAATGAACACAAATATGTACATACATGTACGCAGCTGTGAGATGATTTATGTAAGTATTCGAACACCATAAATTATAATTAAATAGTAAATGCAAGGAGCTCTGTGGGATATTATTCACGATGCTAATACAAGTTCGTAAATAAAAAGATAATGTAAACGAGTGAAAATGTATAACGTATCCTATGAAAAGTATAAATGGCATTGAATGGGGATCATGCGACACGCGATATGTTACATTTAGAGTAAGTAATGAGCTCCTTTTTTGTAATGTCTATATGGCTAGATGTAATTCGATTTTAATTATCCAAGCTACGTTAGATTAACACAAGGATTGCTTCTATTCCTTTCCCATGTGGAAAATTCACGAAATTGGCTTATAATTGTTTAGAAGCGAATGACTAGGTATCTAAAGGAACAATAATGATAGGTTTTACATCAAAGCACTAGTTAATAGATATGTGTAAATATGTATCGTTCTTGTCTTAAGTGTAATTGTACAAAAATTCTTAATCGATCTCTTTAGTGTCTTTTACTTTCATTTTGTAGAAATAAAGAGAATGTAGTGTATAGACATATGAAAGATGCGGCAAGTATTTACAATATATGTGTCAGCACATATTGCAGAAGTGATACACATACGTAGGTTAAATAATTAGTGATATATATTACGTAGAAGGTAAAAATTGTATTAGGACGTATTTACCATATTTTTTTCTATGAAGAAATAGTGCTCACGAGACAGGCTTTTGTACTTGGAATTAAAAGGCACTGATATCTTTCCTATTATAGGGAAACCCGAAACAGGTACTCAGGCGGCAAAACCGCCCAGACTAGTGCAGAATATGATCTACAATGAAAGAAAAAATACAGTAACATGAATTTACTATCTAAGTATCCAGTATCCAGTATACTATCTAACTACCCTTCGCTTGCCAAATTATACGGACGTAGCCGTTTATATTTCGGGAATAGCAAACAAAAAAATTTTTTTATTATTGAAAATAGCTTTACTGCTTTTCAAAATATTCTCTTTGAAAATCAATGCACTTGTACATTCGTTTAAACCAATCCGGAAAGCATTGATGCCACTATGAAGGCGATATCTCCAAAATATGAGTTTTGAATGCCTCAACTGCCTTTTCCAGCGTAGAAAACCGTAGACCAAAAAGTTTATTCTTCACGTGTGAGAACAAAAAGAAATCATAGGGTGCTAGATCAGAGCTGTCCGGCAGATAGCTCATCAATTCAATGTTTTGCCCGGTCAAATATTCAATTGTTTGAACCGGCCTGTGAGAGCTCGCATTGTCATGGTGGAGAATGATCTGTCGTTTTCGGTTTGGTTTCCTTATTTCTTCAAAAACTTTTGGCAAACAAATAGTTGTGTACCATTCGGAATTGACCATTCTACAACCCTCTTAAGGCACGGTTGCAACGTGACTGGTTTTTCCGAAAAAACAGGCGACCATTTGTTTTGAAGTGCTTCGAGTGCGAACAACTTTTATTGGTTTTGGCTCGTCTTGGAATACCCACACAGTCTATTGCTGTTTACGTATATATCCAAGATTCATCACCTGTGACGACTTTGTAAATATTCTTTGAAGCATCGCCATTGTATTTTTTGTGCATTTCTTGGTACCAATCGACGCGATTCCTTTTTTGAGCGATTGTCAAATTATCTGGTACCCAACGTGAACATAACTTCTTAACGGCTAAATGTTCATCCAGGATCTTATGCACGCTAGTGTTACTAATACCTAGAGGTGCCCCGATCTCACGATATGTCACATGACGGTCTTGCAGTATCAATTTAGACACTGTATTAATGTTTTCCGAGACAACAGGACCTTCGTGAAATTCATCGTACAAAGAATGCCGTTCAAGTATGAATTCACTATACCAACAATATATTATAGTTTTCGACGGTGCTTCGTCACCATATGAAGAATTCAGCTCGTCGATGCATTTTTGTTGAGATAATCCACGTCGAAAGTTATGAAAAATAATTGCACGAAAATGTTCACGAATTAATTCCATTTTTTCGCTAACATAAATTGTTCAAGTTACTGTAAAAATAGAAATAGCGACCGGATAATAAAACTGTTAAGGAAAATATATTATCAAAAATGACAAACTTCACGATGCAATCATCAGATCGGAGGCAACACTAACAGTGTTGCCAGTTCCCCAAATGTGAGCGGCTACCCTCGTAATATATACATATAAATAAATGATGAATATCAAATTTGTAATAACAATATTATTTAAGTTTTAATTAAATTAATATTGATAATTATGTTTAATATTATATTTCTCGTATGTCTTTTCCTTGCCTACCTCATTAGCACTTCCTCTTGATGCTTCCCTTCATTCATCATTAAACTATTTCATACTAATTGTCAATGATTCTCTTTTAGGGTTATTATATTATAAGAACAATTTAACAATAATTATCCTATATTATATGTACAATCATTATAATATCCAATGACATGTGCAAGGTTTTATTTCATATTGCTCATTTTGCATAAACGCCTTTAATATTTATTTAAGAGTCTATACACAGTCTGTTGCAGGGAAAATGGAACTTTTTTAAAATAGTAATTCTTAGTGGCGCCATCTATTAAAAAAATATACATCGGCAAGGTAGATCCTTCGCCAATGTTATGTCAAAATATCATGATATTTTTATCATTAGAAGCGGAGAAATTGCGCATAAAGTAACAGCGTGTATTTGTCATTGGTCAAAAAAGAATTTTGAACAAAGAGTAAATATCAAGTTCTGTTTTAAACTTGGTAAATCTTTTACTGTAACGTTTAATTTGACGAAACAAGTGTATGGTGATCCGTGTTTATCACGTACGACTGTGTATGAGTGGTATAAACGACGGTCGTACAGACATGAATGACGGCGAACATCCTGGTGCAAGAAAATTGTGGTTACGAAAATTAACATTGAACTTGATGATAGCAATACAAGGTCGAGTTGTGAAAAACATAAATGATAGTAAGTATATCATAAAACCAAACGACATTGTAGGTATGTATAGGCAATGTCATAAAACCCCAGAAACAATTGCGACATGACGATATCTGTAAAATAATGCAGAGATTTTGTAAAAAATACAAATATGAATCAGACAGTTTTAGAAAATTTGGAGTTAAACTAAACAGGAATAGAAATATTCTCACATATCTGACAATAACATACAATAGACCGTGCATTATACTACACAACACATAAAAATATAAAAAACTTGCCTAATTGATGTTTGCATATTTAACACACACAAGCATCAGTAAAAATATCTTTCTAGTAGAATTATGTAAATTATAATTTCTACTACTGGAGTAATTTCTAAGCAACTCCATGAAAGCCTTAAAGAACTTGATCTCAATCAATATATACATATATGTATGTATGTTATAATGTAAAAATGCCATTTTGAATACTTGCTCAATCGTCAGAAATACAAAGATAAGCAAACACAGCTCTTAATAATATTGACAATAATATTTGTTCGTATGCAGATAAATACTAAACATAGTAAATCATATACTAATTTAGTTTTATGATGCTGCATAGACTTCGAGCTCAAAGTGGAAAGTGAAAAGAATAGCTTGCAGCAATTTAAATGAAATTTTAAATTTACTATATTGGGTTAGTAGTCAAAACTATAGAAGTTGGACAACTGGAACCTGTCAAAACTTTGCCGAAATTGCATTACATCCAATTCTAAAAATGAGTATGTGGGTGATAATACCATGCTGGAGGATGAACTAATTCTAGGATATTTCCAACAAGACAATGCAATACTTTATACTGTTAGAATTCTTTAGAAAATTTATAGGATGGTGATCGTATAATAAGTGAAGGTTTTTAGCCTCCTCTATCACTAGACAACACCTACAGATTATTATTTATTTGCTTGTATAAAAGACAATATTTTTAAGAATTGACCTCATAATGAAACGATTTACTCTAAATAGGAGATTAAAATATTTCACAACGTTTTGAATATAACGAATAAGTAATTCATCTTTGAAGCAAGGTGGCGGACACTTGCAGCATTTATAATAAATTATGCTAGTTTGTTCTTGAAATAAAATATAATTTTTAACAAACATTATTCTTCCTTATGTTAAATTTGTGGGTTTGACTTGAAAGTTATGTGAGAGTGTTTAGTATATTTTGCTAATAAATAATAATTTAAGACGCCACTGTAAATATGTGTAATGTTAATCACTAAGGTTGATATATAATCCCTTTCCACATTAATTTTCGTAATTGTGTATCACAGTGTGCGTCTTGGCTTTCAGCGGTGCGGATCGTGTGCGGAATTAATTGTTTCGTACGGGTATTTATTGCCGTAGTTCTCCAGGTTTAACACTGCTTAATTTATCTGCTGATGATGACAACTTGGTTGTCGAAATACGTATACAGAATTACGAAAAATATTGTGGAAAGGGGTTATATATCAACCTTAGTGATTAAGTTAATCAACCACAGGCTCTATCAAAATCATCTTCATGTGTAACGTTATAAATGTATTTGAAAATTAGACAAAAAGTGCACTTATGTAAGCTGCTGAGTGTATAAAATATTATTACATACACAAAAGAATGTCTTTAAATGCAATAAAAAAAACCGCAGACAACTGGATTGATCCAAGACTGGTAAAAAACTTTCTATAAAGAGGAGTTAGAATTTTTCAAAGCCTTCAGCTCAAAGCAAAATACCTTTTGTATTTAGACTACTGAAATTGTCCTAACATTATTTCGTAGTATTTTTATGAGTGAAATATTTAATCTGAATGTGGCATTTTCAAAAAAAAATTAAAATCCCATTTTAGAATACATTTTTTTTATATATTTGAAATATAATATATTTGAAAGGGATTGACGGAGGCATCTAAACCTGAATGTATTATACCAAGAAAAACACCGTGACAGTAGTATACTGGTCTGGGGTTGCATTCCTGCTCTCGATACAAGAGATTTTATTAGTGCCAAAGAGACATAAATAGTGATTACTACATTCTCATATTAGAAGGTGCGTTGGAGCCAGCTGCTCTAGAATTATTTAACAAAAGATGTATTTTTTACAGAAGTGCTATTCCTCAATGTAAACTATTTTATATTGCTTTTTTTATAATTTAGTACACTTATTACGTATGCAACTATTTTATGTAAAATCTGGAGTACGTGTCTATGTTTCAATAATAAGTACCACATAACCTAATTCGAACAAATTCGAATATTTGTTTCAATGGAGAAACAAAATATAAAGAGTTACGGTACATTAGAATACAATAAAATAGAAAAGTTATAAAGTCATAAAGTTTTATTACGTTTTTATGAAACTAATATTTTAGATATTTATTTTCATCACATGGTGTAAAAACTTTTAATGACAATTTTTCATTAAAAATCTTTATACCTGACTTGACTATGTAATTAGGATGCGACAGGTATATTCATAGATCCGAAATGACGGCCTACGAAAATTTGAACGTTTAAGCCATTCATCGTTTAGTAGATCATAGAAAGTTATTCGAATTCTGACAATCATTCTTTTTGGTCGATATACAATAATTCTTTTATACGATAAAGAGACATGACAATCCTAAATTGGAATCTTGCCTTTTTTTGTATTGCTTGACCGAACCATTGTGTTCTAATCACGCGAAATATGTTATAAAAATTAGATGCACGATGGGTAATTTCACTTGTTATTTTTAATGGATGCGAAAATATAAAATGAATGTATTCGTTTTTCGTTGTGGTATTGTTACTGTGGGTGCAATCTTATGTACACACGTACTCTTTATTATGTTTTGCTAATTAATAACGAGTGGGTATCCACTTATAAGACGTGAATCGTGAGAAGCTTTTTACGGCGAACTAAGTATACAAATAGAGACAATGTTAAAAAAATTTATTTCCACACCATACATTGATAAAGAATAATAATTACTTAGAGAAGTAGGTAGTAAAATAATTGCTTAATTGCTTAGATTATGAGTATTATTAGAGATTTTAATTATTGATTAGCATTTAAAAGAAAATCGTGGAATTTATACTCTCAATCCTGGATATTTGCAATTAACAATGGCTGCAGTACATGGTTTTGTGCTAATATACTCTTTTCTTATGAATGTGATAAATAAATATATCAGGGGAAGTAGAAAAGTTTTCTACTTAACTATGAAACGAAAGACTTATGATTTTTAAAATTTTATTTCTCAACTTAATCTCCCCTAATTTTAACGCATCACCTATCCTGCAATTATTTTATTCTATCAGAGAAAACCTCTCTATTGGTCTTCAATTTAGGCAGCAATTTTCTCTTTTGCTTTTTCAATTTTGAAAATCAAAAGAAGTCGAACGCAGCCTAATCCGGAGTTTGTGGTGGTTGGTCTTCGACTTCCTTTTTCAACCCGTGCATCGTCATGAAGAATAAAGACTTCTTTGTAACACCAACTTGAATGCTTTGGCATATATTCAACAAGCATACGCCTTTATCTCCAAAGAAGCTTTCCGGTTGAGGATTGATACGGGTCTCTTTTGAAGACGGAGAACCCTTATGGATTCACTGCATGGATTCCAAGTTTCTGAAACCCAGTGATACATGCAAATCTCATCGGTTGTCCAAAAGTGATGAACTCTTTTGAGAAATGTGTTGTATATCAGCTTTCGTTTGGGGGTCAATAACCTTAGAACCTATCTTACCAGGACTTTACTTGTGATTCGTTTATCATGTAATAGTCGAAACTTTCAAACGACGATTTTTGAGAATTATTGTTTCGACTTCCGTGCAGATATTAAAACTGCTTGAGTTCTAAGGCTTTCCGCTTCTCGACACATCTTCATTGGATTCCACTACTCTACCAAAACTATTATGATCAATATATTACTATAAAATATGACGAAGTCACGTTTCCCTACAATGCCATCATTTATTCGCGAACAATTTTACGAGAATTTGATTTCTTTGTCAAACATTTAATGATACTGCGATGTTCCAGATTCGCAAAGTTAATTTTTTGTTACAAAATATTATAAAGCATAAATTTATGTACGAATTGCAGTTAAATTTGACATATGACTGAGTAGAATATTGTCACTATTAAAAAACGTACAATTAGTTGTTTCTAACATGGCCAGGTAGATTTTTTTTAGGTCCTCTCGCAATGTGTGTCACACTATAGAAATAAATAATTTGGAGCTAAAATCGGATGCGTAATGATACTCTTTTTTAATTGTTTAGATCTGGTTAATTGAAAATCCGAAACATTCTGAAATACTTTAGGAACGTTGTAACGTTCTCCAGTTTCTCGATTCTTAGTCTTTGTTAGTATCAGCACTTCTATGGGTCTTTTTCTGGCAGTTCCTTCTTTCTCGTTTTCCTATTTATACTCTCTGAGCACCTTTTTTTAAAATTTTTCCATCTATGTCTCTCGTGAGATATCCAATTCAGTGGCTGGGAAATAATTATTTTTAATACGGCTTACATGAGTTTACTACATTAATTCCTTTATACTTTTGTGTTTACCACTGTCGATATATTGCGAATATGGTCATTGGTGATTCCACTGTGGTCTTCCCGCCGCTTTAGATGTCAGGGGCTTATTTCTGAGATTTGTAGTATTGTCTCTGATTTAACTTAGAAAAACCTTTATTTTATTTAAATATATTTTCTCTTCAGTAGTATACAGTTCTAGGTCAAACAAAATAATTTTTTGGTAGGAATAGAGAATGTTTGCAAACATGATTTTGATGTTACATATCGTAAGATGATATTTGATTCGTCTATGAAAAGTAGTGCTTCAAGATAAAACCAAATGTTTTTCCTAATTATTTGGAATAATTGGTATATACTCATTTCTTCAAAAGTTCTTTAATATATTTGTAAAATTAACAATTGTCTGTTCTATACTAGCTTAGACTAATTAAATGCAGATAATAATGTTAATACTATTCCAAGGGAATTATCTACAAGGAATTCGTTTTAAATAGTATATTGATTAATGCTAAATATTATTTTTGTATACGGCAGCGATAACAGGAATTTCTCATTGTCGCCTTGAATATCGACAATTAAACAATTTTAGATCATTGTTTGTCAATGGTCACCGACTTTTTTGATTAAAAATAAATTCTTTTGGCTGCCGCACGACTTATATTCATTCGACTTGATGTGGTATGATTGTTTTTGTGTCCTAAGTACATCTAAGCAACATATAAATTTTGCCGAAGAAGGTTTTTTCCAATAAATTGATTTTTGGCCAGAATTTCCAACTATTTTCCTTTTTTATAAGTTATTTGGATTATTTTTAGCATAATTAGTAATTGCAAAAAACGGTTAATTAATATTTCTTGTATAAAATATATCAAACATTTGAACAATCTAATTGTCTAATTTAATTATATAACATTGATGTTGAATCAAATAAAAATAACAGAAAATAATAAATATTTTAAATAGTTACGATGTAGGGAGTGTATTTTATTGACAACGTAACTCAAGTCTACCTTTACCAAATAATATGAAAGAATGCGTCGTCTGTCAATTTGTCCTGTATTCTGTCTCCTATAGACAGAATATTGATGGATTTCGTGTCTGACAGATGGCTGGGGTTGCCATAGTACACAACGTGATCTGAATACAGTGGGGAATTTCACTGATTCTTATTTAAGAAGTCATGGAGTGTGAGTGTGTACGTAAAATACATAATTCACCAATTTTTGAACAGCGAATTAAGTATGGTAATGATTAGCGTTGCACTACACAGGATAAAGTAAAAGTCAATGGTTCTGTTATATATTAATATCATAATTGAGTACTTATTTTTGCAATAAAATTATCGCTATTTATTTGTTAAATATAAATACTCTGCTGTTACGTGTGTTTATTATATTAGTACTAGCTTTAGTATGTTGTAAAATATTATTAAAATTAAGCATTGAAAAATTCATTTAGTAAAGAGTAAAGAAAGGGCGTAGAATAAGTTGTTTAAATTAACTCGGCTATCATAACTCACATCTTTTCTTATCTGCTACGCAATTGACGGTCTATCCCATTAGTCAGTGGGATCGCAAGAAAAAATCATATCAGTAGCTGCAGTTAGTGCACAAAAGTTTGAATAAGTACCTATGGATGTATTAAATATCAAACATTTGTTATTGTTACCATAAAACAATTTATGTATATACAATATATATTCTCGGGTTCTCCGCGATGTTGGACGAAAGGATCGGCGTCTCGACGTTTTGATGACAATCTCAGTAAAGCGTCAACCAGGTTCAGGTTGACCTGGAGCAGTTGGAAATTGATCGTAATTTTCATCAAAAAATCATCTTCAGCGATGAGATTCATTTCTGGATGAATGGGTACGTCAACAAACAAAATTGTCGAATTTGGGACGATACCAATCCACATGAGAGCCAAGGGCGTCCAATGCATCCCGAAAAAGTCACTGTTTGGTGTGGACTTTGGGCTGGCGGCGTCATCGGTCCATATTTTTTTGAGAACGACGTTGGCCAGGTCATTACCGTCAACGGCGAGCGCTGTAGATCGACGATTACTAACTTCTTTTGCCTTGAACTGGATGATGTGGACACCAATGACATGTGGTTTCAACAGGACGGCGCTACGTGCTACACAGCACATGCCACATTGGACATTCTGCACGAGCGTTTTGAGGGCATGGTCATTTCACGTGGAGGTGATGTGAACTGGCCGCCGAGATCGTGCGATTTGACCCCGTTAGACTTTTTCTTGAAGAGTTTTCGTAAGTCGCAGGTCTATGCGAATAAGCCACAAACCATAGCGGCCCTCAAAGCCAACATAACCCATGGTATCGGTCAAATTCAGCCTGATTTATGCGCTATAGTCATGGAAAATTGGACATTTAGGATGCTCGCCACCCAGCAAAGCCGCGGCGGATATTTGCACGATATTATATTCCATCCAAAAATTTCGATGATATCTCAGGCACTTTGCTTTATTTAAATTTATAGATAGGAAGCGCTTAATGAAAGACCCATTATTATTAGTTTTTATAACTGTTTTCATTCATTCGATGAAGCTAATGTATAGTGAAATAATTGTGGTTTATAATAATAAACTTTTTAAACTCAGCTGTATACTAATTTGTTATGTTAGGAACCCTTGGATCATAATAATTAATTTGTAATTTTTACTAAAAATTAATATACGTATATTATGTTAATAAAGATACTTACACTTTTATGTTTCTAAAATGGTCACGAAATATGTTTTTTTATTAATGTAACAGTGATTATGTGATTAGTATTTAATTTAAAGATAATGATAATACACGAGCGGTTATGCCCACAAAAGTGATAATTTATTTAGAATGATTTATCACTTTCGTGGCAATTAAGGTATTTTATGTACAATAGTATAGTTTAGTTAAGATTAAATACGCGTAAGTGCATGTAAGACGGTAATTACAAGATCAGTAAAAGTGACACCGGAACGAGAGAAAAGTGGAAAGATAAATGGTACTGTTTCTAAGCGAATGTTATTTATTAATTCAAGTATGCTTGGATTGTATACCTAAAACGTTAAATAACAGTAAAACTCTCTATGAGTAGGTTAAATGTTGCGGGTAAAATATTTATATTTGATTATCGCCGGTCTTTAATTAACTTCAATTGGTTTATATCATGTTTGTAATTATTTTCTTAAAATGAATTGTACATGGCAAAGATCAAAAGCAATTAAACTTCCGCTATATTATTTTCTTTTTAATTAGATGTACATAAATGATAAATTGTTACAAATTCTTTGTCATATGCATGTAAAATCATTGTCATATGTACATGTAAAATCATTGTCATATACATTATTATATATTTATGTTATTGTTATATATTCTTAAACACTTATTTAAACCGTTACACATCTGTTAATTTCTTCATTATTTGTTACTTAAGCTAATAGACAATATCACTGTTTTCCTTAATAGAATTGTATTTACCATTTACTCAAGTTATCAATGACAAACTTGTGTTGTACTAATTGATAACACCATTCAAGTACAGATTGTTTAACTCATATTTACCCTTCTGATAATATTAATGTTGCTTATTGTGTATTTATACAAGATTGTCATAATGAACTAAAACAAACCCTATATTTCACATAAATAGTTCCAAAATTGTGTTTAATAGTTAGTATTAGACATTTAGAATTACAATAAAGTCGCAGTTAAGAAAGTGTATTTTACTTACTTGAAAAAGAACCCAACATTAATTGGCGCAGTCAGTAGAATCTTCTTCGACAAACCTAGGCAGAGTTCGACAGAAGAAAGAAAACATTCACGTAAGTGCACTCACTCTTGATTTTGTAAACTATTGTATAGTGTGACTTGTTGTATTTTCCAAAAATGCCCAGTACTCCAGAAACTTCTAGTTCTGAAATTTCCAGCTCAAAATTTTCTATTGATTTTTTATGTAAACTAATTCCTCGCGAATTTAACGGGAATAGATATGAAATTGGTCAATTTTTAGCCGATTGTAATAACGCAAATGATTTAGCTTACGAAGATCAAAAAATACCCTTACTATATTATATATTAGCAAAAATCTCAGGACGTGCAAAAGAACAATTAGCTCAACAACAATTTACTGATTGGAATGCATTAAAAAATAAATTAAAAGACCTATACCAAGATAAAAAGCATTATTCTCAATTAATGGAAGAATTAAATAACTGCAAACAAAATTACAAGGAATCTATTAACGACTTTTGTCAACGTTTAGAAATTCTAAATTCACGCGCTTTATCCACTGTTAAACTACAAACTCAGGATCAAACTTTATTACCGGGAAAAATTCAAGCAATCAATGAAATAACATTAAATCGTTTTATTTTTCATTCAATACCCGAAATTTCACAAATGTTAAGATGGAAAGATTTTAGTGACATAAATTCTGCTTTTACAGCCGCAGTTTCTGAAGAAAAAGCCTTAAATATTCAAAAACATAGTAAAGCCAAATTTTGTAATAATTGTAAACGCAATAACCATAATACATCCGAATGTCGCATTAAACAAATACATCATAATACACACAGAAACATTAATTTTGTTAAAAACGAAAATTTTAATAAAGAATCAATAAAATCTTGTAAATACTGTAAGAAAATTGGTCATATAATAAGCGAGTGTAGGAAATTAAAAAGGAAAAACCAACTTGAAAGCAATAACGTGCCTGTCCATTCAATAGTAACTAAACCTAATGAAACACATCCTTTAAACTTCCAACAATCTGCTGTGACGAACACCGCACAGACAGATCAAATTTCTCAACTAATGGTGTTCGAGAACTAAAAATTCTAACTTCCAATGATAAACTTAAATACATCGAAGTAACATCTCCACAGTCAAAAAACGTTAACAAAAATCTTAAATTTTTAATAGACACTGGTGCAAGTACCTCTTTAATTAAATCAAACAGACTAGTTCCTACCACATATTTTAATTCTCAGGAAAAACTCACTTTACAAGGTCTCAGCCCTGATAATCCTGTCTTTACAGTAGGAAGTTGTCTATTACCTTTAAATTATCAAAATCAAATCTTCTTTGTAAAATTTCATATTCTCAATCAGGCAACAAACGTCCCCTTTGACGGTCTATTGGGTCAAGATTTTTTTAGAAAACGAAGGTGCACAAATTAACTACGATAAAGGAGTAATATTTTTAAAATCTGTAAAAGGTTCATTAAAATTACATGAAGAGAGTACCAATAACAATAATCCAATACGTAATGCATCCCCAAATAAACTAAATCTGAAGGCAAGAACGGAAACAATCATAGAAATTAATATAAAAAATCCGGAAATTATAGAAGGTGTAATCCCCGAAATAGAGATTCAAAAAGGTATCCATTTGTCTAAAGCTATTGTTAAGGTAAACCAAGACAATAAATCCATTGCCACTATTTTAAATACGAGAATAATTGATCAACAAATTAATCCAATCTCAGTCGCTTTAGAACCCCTTCCTATACATTCAAAAATATTACATTCACAACACAATGAATCAAATAATCTAAATAATTCAAAACGTAAGACATTATTAACACAAAATCTGAGACTAGACCATTTAAACTCTGAAGAAAAACAATCTATTTTAAATATATGTACTTTATATAATGAAATATTTCTTTTACCAAATGATAATTTAACTTCTACTTCGGCAATAGAACATGAAATTAAGGTTACAGATAACACACCAATATTCACAAAATCTTATCGGTTGCCCGAAGTTCACAAGACGAAGTTAATAAATAGATTGATAAAATGTTAAAGCAAGGAGTTATTCAACCTTCTGCTTCTCCTTGGTCTTCTCCCTTATGGGTCGTACCAAAGAAACTCGATGCTTCAGGTACAAAAAAATGGAGAGTCGTTGTGGACTACCGTAAATTAAATAACGTTACCATTGGCGATGCTTATCCATTACCTAACATAGAAGACATACTCGATCAACTAGGACATTCCAAATATTTTACAACCCTTGATTTAGCCTCTGGCTATCACCAAATTCCAATGAAAAAAGAAGATCAACAAAAAACAGCCTTTACAACTCCATCCGGACAGTACGAGTTCACCAGAATGCCTTTTGGACTTAAAACGGCTCCATCTGTTTTCCAAAGATTGATGAATTCAGTTCTATCTGGACTACAAGGTTTGCAATGTTTTGTTTATCTCGACGATATTGTGATTTATGCCTCATCATTAGAACAACATTCCTCCAAATTGACATCTATATTCGATCGTCTCAAACTAAACACCCTAAAATTACAACCAGACAAATGCGAATTCCTACGTCGTGAAGTCTCTTACTTAGGTCATCTTATTACCAATCACGGTGTTAAACCAAACACCGATAAAATTCACGCAATAAATAATTTTCCTACTCCAAATAATCAAAAGGACATCAAAATGTTTTTAGGATTAGTCGGATATTATAGAAAATTTATTTCAAACTTTGCACAAGTTGCTAAACCCCTTACATCACTTCTAAAAAAGGACGTACCATTCTTTTGGGATGAAATTCACCAGCAAGCTTTCGATACATTTCGTAACATATTAATGAATGAACCCCTGCTAAGATATCCCGATTTCAACAAGGAATTTATACTAACTACGGATGCATCAACTTCGCGATAGGTTCGGTTTTAAGCCAAGGTGAAATTGGTAAGGATCCTCCAGTCGCTTATGCATCTCGTACACTAAACCAATCTGAACAAAATTATAGCACTACAGAAAAAGAATTACTCGCAATAGTATGGAGTATTAAACACTTTAGACCTTATTTATTTGGAAGAAAATTTAAAATTATTACAGATCACAAACCACTAACTTGGTTATTTAATTGTAAAGACCCAGGTAGTAGATTAGTTCGTTGGCGACTCAAACTAGCTGAATATGATTACGAAATAGTTTACAAACCAGGCAAACAAAATTCAAACGCCGATGCATTAAGTAGAATTAAAATTGATGACGAAAACAAAAAAAAGACCCCCAGCAGAGAAATTCCTATAACTATTGTTTATAAGGATGATAGCTTCGAAAATTTTATTCAATTTCATTACAAAACTCAAGAAATTCCAAAAATTAAAGAAATCTCTACTAATAAAATTCAACATTTTCCATGCGTCTTACTATACTCTAAGGATTTAGATGATGCAAATTTATATTCAGAAACATTACGTAGTATGTATGATCTAACTAAAATAACGGAATCCAATGAGATGTACGATCACTTAAGCTTAGGATCTAATAACGACACAACCTATATTTGTATATCAAAACAATTTCATTTTGATAAACTAACTTACAAAGATATGTTTTACTCACTGAGAAATCTTCGAACGAAATTAATACTTAACAATACAAGTGACAAAATATATATACATGATGTTACTATAAATAATAAAAATATAAAAAAGGACATGTTTTCTGAAATGATTTATTATCTTTTCAAGGATACTAAGATTACTCCAATTCTTTTAGTCAAACAAAAACATTGTCCCACATCAAAAGATGAAATACAAAAAATTCTCCAAGACAATCATGATTCAAAACTTGCCGGTCACTCTGGCTTTACGAGAACATATAGACGAATAAAGGACACATACAAATGGCCAAGTATGAAAAAAGACATAAAAAAATATTTGCGTAATTGCCCATCTTGTCAAATTAATAAAACTAATTTTAGACCATATAAGGCTCCTATGGAAATCACATCCACATCTAGCCAACCTTTTGAACGTCTAGCAATTGATATTGTAGGACCACTACCTATAACAGAGAATAATAATCGTTTTATATTAACTATGCAAGACGATTTAACTAAGTATTCATACGCATCTCCTATAATCAACCACGAATCTCAAACTATAGCGACAGAACTTGCTAAATTCATTACCCTGTTTGGTATTCCTAAAACAATCCTGTCCGACCAAGGTACGGATTTTACATCAAAACTAATGAAAGATCTGAGTAAGGTTTTCCAGACTAAACATATATTATCATCTCCTTACCACCCACAAAGTAATGGTGCTTTAGAAAGATCTCATTTAACATTAAAGGACTACTTAAAACATTACATTAATAATAAACAATCAAATTGGGATGAATTCCTACCATTTGCAATGTTCGCATATAACAGTCATATTCACAAATCTACAGGTTATTCGCCATACGAAGTTCTATTTGGCAATAAACCCTATTTACCTAATACGATCACACAAGTGCCCACCTTAAACTATAATTACCAAGACTACATCATTAATTTAAAACAAAAACTGAATTTCACTCAGAAAATAGCTAGAGAAACCCTAATCGAATCTAAAACCAAATCTAAGAATAATTATGACAACAAAATAAACATTTTATAATTATAAAATTGGAGATTTTGCATATATACAAAATAAAGCTAATGTACCAGGCTTAAATAAAAAACTCAGCCCAAATTTCATAGGCCCTTTCGAAATTACTAAAATATTCAAAAATAATGTTCAAATCAAACGTGGTAATAAATTAGTCACATACCACACTAATTTATTGAAACCTTCTGTTTCAAACTGTGAGGAACCTTAGGAAAATGAAGATGTCTAAAGTTACCTTCCTTATCCTTACCCTTATCCTTAACTTTAGCTTAGAAGAAAAAATCAATAAAATTATCTCTAATTATAACTTTCAATATTTCGATAAAAATGTAGGCTTATATTATAACCATATAGGTAACGCATCTATTTCTAATTCCATGTTTACCCTATTAACTCATTACAATCTATCAGTAATAGAACAACGAAACGAACAAATTTTAACTTACTATTTAAAATCATTAAATTTATGCACGCACCAAGGAACTTCCAGTAACTACAATCATTTAGTTTCCTATTGTCAAAATTCATTGAATTTAATGAATTACCGTATAAATAAGATAAAAGGAAAAATCGAAACAATAAACCATTTAACAGGACACTCCTTACAAACTGTTGCGCGCTCTAAAAGAGGTATATTTGATGGAATATCTTATAGTATTAATTGGCTTTTTGGCATTCCTGATGCAGGTGACGCAAAATATTACGAAGATTCAATAAATTCATTAATTCACGATAATCGACAAGTTCAAACATTAATGAAACAACAAATAGGCATTGTATCTAATACCATTTCAAATTTTAATGCTTCCATACAATCATTAAGAGTCAATGAAAACAACCTGAATGCAAATATTGAAAAATTTAATAAATTCGCTAATCAAACTATAACAGGTTTGAACGTTATACGACTAGAGCAAGTCGTTACTGAACAAATAAATTTATTGATGCTATTAACTATTGGTCTTGACGAAGATCTTGATTTATTTATTAATGCAATAACCTTAGCAAAGCATAATATTCTTCATCCACATGTTATTACTCCCGTAGATTTATTAAAAGAATTAAATCAGATAGTTCTACCCGAAGGTCAACGTCTACCTTTCCCCACCTCTTATTCAAATATTCATATATATTTCAAAGTAATATAATTAAACGTAGTATATACACACAAAATTATTATTTTTGCTATAAAAATACCTATAGTAGAAGAATCGCAGTATAACTTATATAATTTATTACCCCTTCCAATATCACACAATTTGTCAAGTTTGTACTCCTATATTGAACCTTCCTCTCCTTATCTTCTAATTAGTCCAACAAGAATACACTATGCACAGTTACAAAACCTGGAAGGATGCACCTTAGTATCATCAGTTGAATATATCTGCTACCGCACACCAATCGTACGAACTATGGAAAAACCTCTTTGTGAAACGTTACTTCTAACATCATCCAGTCAGCAGATACCAAAATCCTGCATAACGAAAACAATGCAAGCTGAAATGGAAGTATGGCACCCATTACCGAACAACCAATGGATATTCATCACCACTGACGTGATTAGACTAACTATTTCTTGTCCAAACTCACCAATAGATGACATCAACGTTAAGAACGCTGGTATTCTACAATTACAAAATGGTTGTAAGGGATACACTGCTAGTATCGTTTTAGAAGCTACCCATACAATCGCTGCAGAGTTAGTCCATCAATCTAGCAATTTGAACATAATCGAAGACGATTGTTGTATCGTCAAGCCTGAAAATTTGTCTATTCATCCTATAGAATTGCTACCAATAAAAGTGACAAATATTAAGGTAGAGGATCTGCGATGGGCAAATCGTAAACTAAATCAACTAAATCAAGTGTTAGATGAAAAATTGAAAAACGAACTACACTACCATTCGTCACCTTGGTATTCCAACATTCTCTCCATAATAGGATCCATAATTGGAATATTAGTGACCTACAAACTCCTTCAATGGATAGGTTTATTTCATTTTATCAAACAACTATTGTGTTGTAAACCTATCCGTTCATCTGACAATTGTTGCACAAGGATATTCAACACAAATATTAGTGGCGTACCGGTCACTCGACAACAACTTAATCAAATAATAGAGAACGAAGAAGCCTTACACGGTATGGAAATGAACTCTACAGTGATCCCTATGGTCTTATCCCCAACTTCACGAAGATCGCTGTCACGAGGTCCCTCAATTGACATGAATTAAATTAACAGCATTAATTAGGAAACACATTTGTGCTCATTCAATCCATTCGCCAATCTTAAGGAGGGAGGTGTCATATGCATGTAAAATCATTGTCATATATGTACATGTAAAATCATTGTCATATACATTATTATATATTTATGTTATTGTTATATATTCTTAAACACTTATTTAAACCGTTACACATCTGTTAATTTCTTCATTATTTGTTACTTAAGCTAATAGACAATATCACTGTTTTCCTTAATAGAATTGTATTTACCATTTACTCAAGTTATCAATGACAAACTTGTGTTGTACTAATTGATAACACCATTCAAGTACAGATTGTTTAACTCATATTTACCCTTCTGATAATATTAATGTTGCTTATTGTGTATTTATACAAGATTGTCATAATGAACTAAAACAAACCCTATATTTCACATAAATAGTTCCAAAATTGTGTTTAATAGTTAGTATTAGACATTTAGAATTACAATAAAGTCGCAGTTAAGAAAGTGTATTTTACTTACTTGAAAAAGAACCCAACATCTTATTTACTCAAGAAAATTTTGAAGGTGCAATGCCATTCAATTTTTTTTATATCACGCTGCTCTAAAGTTGTTTCGTCTCTTTCAAAGATTGTAAAATATTCTTTTAATCTATAAATGTTTCGAACTAACATTAATGTATAACATTGACAATAGATCTATGATGTATAGAATGATAATTATCTCATATTATTTAATTTACTCATTATTAATGTGCTCTATAGGTCTTGCAAGCCTAAGGCATAAGACAAAATTTTGTAGTCTTCTTCAAATAAAACTACAGCATACAATTTTGTATTTAATTGCGATTTATTTTAATTCTTGTTTATTTATTGCATTGATTCTCCAGTTTCCAACTTCAATAATTTTCAAGTCTTCTTGTACTTGCTCCAGCTATACCTTTCGTAGTACTCCTTCTCTTCTCATGCCTATACAGGCCTATTTTTGACATTCTCTCCTCCTGAAAACTTTCTACCAGTCTTAACCATTTCATTTTTTGTCATTTATTTAGGCTATTTACACAATTATTATTATAATTATTCTATTTATTTCTTTCTTGTCCTTTTTTTCTTCTGTTTACTTAAGATTATTTTAAGATCCATGTATTACATGTGTAAGTCGCTATAGAGCTTAAATATGTCCTGTATAGTGTATCTTTGTTTAAGTATTTCTGGACACTAATTTTAATTTCAGCAATGATATTAATGCTGAATATTTATGATTGTTTTTATTTTTACTTTTATTTTTTCATCTTCGCAGCAGTGTTTTTTCAGTTTACACTCTTAGATGCATGGACCTAATTAGTTCCTCAAACATGTAAGCATCACCTCCTTTATTCTCTATTTTTAACAGACACTCTACCGTGTCGTCTGCATTTATCATTGTCAAGTATTTGGTCTCACCTTCTTTTAAGTTTAAACATACTTTTTTTACATTTTCCTCTATTTTTAATAATTCTTTTCACTAAGATTGTAAAGTAGTTATATTCATGTATAAAGGGAGAATTATTTTACATTATTCAGCTTAATTATTATTGTGTTCTACAAGTTTTGGAACTTAGGGCATAAAGCAACATTTTGCATTTTTATTCTTAGAAAATTATAGCTTAAAATTTTGTATTTAATTGCATACAATTTTTTTTCAAATTTTCTCTATTTATTGCACTGTTTCTCTAGTTTTCAAGATCAATAATTTTCAAATCTTCTTGTACTTGCTCTAGCTATCTCTTCCGTGGTCTTCTTTCTCTTTTCATAGCTATTGGTTTTCTATACAGAATTATCTTTGATATCATCTCCTCTTGCAAATTTTCTACCTATCCTAACCATCTAATTTTGTGTGATTTATTGTATACTTTAGATTCTTTATATAATTCTTCTATTTCTTTGTTTGTTCTGCTTTTCCAACTTTCTTCTGTTCTTGCACATACATAAGTTACTATAGGACTTAAAATTGCGCCGTATATCCTTATTTTAATATTTCTGGGCACCAATTTTGATTTCAGGTACATGTTTTTAATTTCCATTTAGAATTTCTCCCTTTTTTTCCTGATCCTCATGTCCGAACTCTTTTTGATATGCATTCTTGGGTATACAAACTTATTTACTTTTTCAAACGTGTAAATATTACTCACTTTATTCATTATTTTTAATTCATCTTTACTGTATCGTCTGCATTATCTATTATTATGTATTTGATCTTCCCTCATTTATTTTTAAATCCATTTCTTATACATTTTCTTCAATCTTTTTGAAAATTCTTATTAATTTTTGCCCGATTTTGGTATTAGGGTCATACCGACCTAAAGAGCCTTGTATTGACGAATATTACTTAAGATCGTCCTTCCTTTTTTGGTCTCGCCTTTTCTGATAATATTGTTGAGCATTAAATTCTATTTAATTGGTATAAAGAAATGATATGTGTAAAACAAAAAGTGATTTTTTTTAATGAAAAATATAGTATTATTAACTTCCATCTGTTTTGATGTATACTTTGAGACGTTCTTTCGTATCGCTAAATAATTGCAGGTACATATGTTCATATTTAGTATCATAATAGTGATTTATTATAATTTTTTGCTATTGGACATGAAATGGAGATTATTTTGAAGCACTCATCGTTGTAACATGAACAAATAGATAACTTTAAGTTAGAGGAGGTTCCATAACGAGCAACTACATATTTTAGAATTGTTAATTTAACATTTTTGGATAACTTTGCTAGATGCACGCTTTCTTGATCAAAATAAGATACAACGATACTTTTCGATGTTATTTGTGACTTTTCCTATTGCTATAGATATAGGTATTCTGTTGCTTTGTTTAAATTAATTCAATGAAAATGAATGAAGATCGGGTTCGTCCCTTAATCAGATGTTAATATTGAATAAATAACCATTTTAAGAAGCAAAGTTTCTGGCGCTATGTTAGTATCAGGTAGCCTTAACTATGCACAACAACATTTTTAGTTGCTTAATGTTCCATTTTAAAATAGTTCTTTGTTAATTGCGGTGGTCGTTCCAGAATTTTTTTAAAAACACTTTCATGGTTTTACTTTAAACGTATGGTTACTTCAACAGGGCTTCCGGATTGGAATCGCGTCCTCGGTCCTGCCTGCATTTCATCTTTATTTACATGAAAACTATTCAGAACTTAGCTACTTCTACTGTTTTTGTATTTGTATCTACTATTTTTAGGTCACCGACGAGAGGCCTTCTCCAGAGCAATACATTTCAGGTACTCAGACGCTTAGTTACAATGTTCTATGTACTTATAAGTGTTCGCCAAAACACAAATATACGTACTTGGATCATCATTGTCATCATGTGGGGAACAAAAAAAGGCTACTTTACAATAAGATTGCAGGAAAAGAAAAGTGTGATTAAATGCAGTCACTCTACAAAACTCTGTTCTTAAATTAACGAAGACGTTAGAAAAACATTGTGAGAAATGGAATATTTATAAAATTACTTGGATGAACTCGAAGTCACTGTAGAATACAGACAGCACATTCTAATTACAATTATTTGTCGTATAAGTGGCCGAGACGTTACTTGTGGGTTATCATTAGCAATATTATTATTCCTTTACTTCGAGATGCTCTATATTTAGTAAATTGTCGCTTACTCTTAACACAAACAAAAATTTAATATCTGAATATAAATACTGATGAGATTATATTCACCCAATTCACAATTATATTTGAATTGACTGTTTTCTTTTTTCCAACTACACTTTTACCAATTACACATATCAATTATAATAAGCACTTCGATAATAATATATAACTGTAGATCTATAGTCATTAAACTGAGTATAAAAAGGATACAGTGACAAAGTTAATCTCTAAGAATTTAGGCTATTAGGTTTAAATGATAAAAAGAAGACCTGTTCGTCGTAAACTGCTTAGTCGTAGCTCTCAGAAGCGATTCATTAAAATAATCTTATCGCATTTGCTGGTACAATAAATTACTATTAATGGCATAATAAAGCTTATATAATTGTTTAATTTTCGTCAATACACATTAATGGTTATATTTAAATGTGGAAAGGAATTTGAAAAGCTAAGTAGGTTATACTTGACTTGTCATAACTTAATTGCTTAATCTGTTGTTAGTTTCTTGATAAACACAGTTAATTATGTGATAATTATAGTCTTGAAACACTATTATTATTTGGATATAATTTGACATAATGACATAGAATTGAATTTATTATTAACACAGTTTCAACATTTTGGTGCATTGAGTCGATAAGGTAGTTCCGTAGCGCGCTTTAAATTGCAGAATATTTTTCCCTTATATTCAAATTAATACTAAATTATAATAAAAAATAGTCTGCTTCATCTCTGAATAGATTACCTAAACGTATTAGAAAATTTCAAATTAATATGCCACTGCATTTATTCAGGATGTAATGTGATAGTGGGAACGTAAACCACTATAAAAATGTATATATTATTAGGGACCCATAATTTATACAAAAATATTCAAATTTTTAGAAAATTAAACAACAAATTCTCTTTAAAGTTACTTATGTATTTTTGTAAGTATATTGCTTCTGATTGGTTAAATAAGCGTATTCTATTAACTTATTTTGAGGTAGCGAAAAATTTCTCTGTCTAAATGTAGAATTAACCATTTGCTAACAAACTTTACTATACAGTTAGTCGCAGAGAACACGGAACTTTTTTAAAAAAGTAATTCTTAGTAGCGCCATTTATTAAAAAATATACGTCGGTAATGTAGATCTTTCACCAATGTTATGTAAAAATATTATGATATTTGCATCATTAGAAGCAGAGAACTTGCGCATAAAGTAAGAGTGTGTATTTGGCATTGGTCGAAAAATTAATTTTGAACAAAGTATCAAGTTCTGTTTTAAACTCCGTAAATAGTTTACCGAAACGTTTAATTTGATGAAACAGCTGTATGGTGATGTGTGTTTATCATGTACGAGTGTGTATGTGTGGTATAAATGATTTAAAGACGGTTATACGGATATAAATGACGATGAACATCCTGGCGCAAAAAGGATCTGTGGTTACGGAAAGTGACATCGAACTTGTGCGGGAATTTATCAGAAATGAGTCGAAATCCTCATTACGATACGTGAGAACGGAATTATATGTTTCCAAAGATTCAATTCATCGCATTTTCAGACAGCATTTGGGATTGAGAAAGATTTGTGCACGGTTTGTATCACACAAGCAAACTGATGACCATTGCTCCGAATCCAACATTGTACAGACTTGATTAAAGATTTGAAAAAGGACGAAAACTTCAG
This sequence comes from Dermolepida albohirtum, assembly GCA_031893035.1. NCBI lineage: Eukaryota > Metazoa > Arthropoda > Insecta > Coleoptera > Scarabaeidae > Dermolepida > Dermolepida albohirtum. Next base: position 79,214 of record JAVIWB010003241.1, on the reverse strand, counting down.
GTATTCCATTGTAACTGATGACGAAACGTGGTATTTACAATATGATCCAAAGATCAAGTGTCAAAGCTATAAATGGAAGTATCCAAGCGAAGAAAGAGATATACCAATTATTGAAACAGTCAATGATGTATATTATTTTGGTGTGTATTCGTCGTGTTCGTTCAGCAAGATGTGATCGTAACAATTCATATAAACACGAATAGTGAGTCGATCTTCCTCTCTGTTTATGGATTTAGTTACTCTATGAAGCATACTTGAAATTAACAAATTAATGGTAGCCTGTGGTGTGTTATCTCAAGTTTCTAAAATCCTTTTTTGAAAAACGTCTACATTGTTTGAGGGGTGGTTGTAAATTATTGATCCTTTATCCTATTATATCTCACACCTATTCTATTGTAATAGGTCCGACGAGCGAGAAAATTATGGTAACAGATCAATATTACTATTAACGACAAACCCCGTAATAACCATTGCGCACATTACTCTGTAAAAAAATTGGATTTAGGAGTTGTTGAAAATATGGTATTAACACTACTTCTATGACATATAGCTGCCCCCTACGCTATCACATCTTGAATGATAACTGTATGTCCCTATACAGAAAATTTCAAGTTTCTTCTTTTTCCGGGACGTCTTTTGACTATTTTATGATCGTAACGAACCCGTAAACAAAATAAAGATTAGTTACTGAAGACAACTCATTCTTTTCCCTCATTTCAGTGCAATCTTTCATTACATCATTTTAGCCGTATAATATTATGGCATGGACTTCGAGGTAAACAAAGAAATGGCCGGTACGGCCTAAGCTCAAAAGGTTGAATGCCTTGATATGCATGGTGATTTGTTGATTAATTAAATTTTTCCATGTACCACCACCTTCTCTCGTTGGCGAGAAATAGTCCCTAAGAACCACAAACTGAAGAGCACGATTTCGCGATCAGTGGTGCGTCCGGGACATCCGGGTCATAAACGTCATTGTTCCTCATTATTTTTCACCCATTTTCGCCAACACAGTAACACAGTTACGAAACTACTAGATCAAAAATACATAATCTGGCTTCACGTAGATTGATTACTCTGCCAAGTTTAAACTCATTCATGAAAATTCGCACGTTGTCGAATAAAGGCATTATTTACACGTTGCTAGGATTAGGTAAGTATATTTTATAGTGATTACTTCAATAAATATTGCCAACAGATTACAAAAAAGAATTTAATTTATTGTCAATGCTACCTTAGTAATCGAATATATCTTGCTGAAATTTTTATTATATGTTAGTGTGAAAAAAATTAAAATATATGTATGAACGTTTACTGTGTTTATTTATTCATAGTAGGGTGTTTACTAAACGTGTTGTAAAAATTCAGGGTGTTATTTCTTGGACTATTTCAAGAAGACTCTTTACAGGGCGATTAAAGTTTTCGAAAAGAAAACAATACTTTATTACTTAAAAGTAATCTGCAACAGATGAAAATACGTTTTTAAACTAATGCTGTTTTCAATATCTGTACTAGCCTCGTATGGCTGTAAATAATATCTGTTGTTTGTAATCGGAATGTTATTGAAGACTTGAAAAGCGACCCTGTACATTATACCGTAGTTTTACTTAGGGTGCATTAATAATTTTAAAAATATTCAAATCTTTATTGCCCTGTATTTTCGAAGCAAAGCGTCTTTCTGAAAATCATGTGAAGACAAAAGATCTTAGTATAGTCCAAGAAAGAATCTCTGAATTTTTGCCGCATGTCTAGTAAATAGATTGGGTAATCACTAATTAATTCCTGTATTTATAAAAACAAATTCCGGAACGTTTGTGTTTCTATTGTTCTGTTACTGTATCGATACAATATAATTTCCAAATGTAAAAATTAGTATCTAGTAATTTAATGTATATAAATTACGTATTTCCTATTAATAATTAACTGTTTTTCAATTTTGATCATGTACGTTGTTTATACAGGTATATTTCCAGGAGATTTAAATGATCGATTAGGCGCCGTACACTGTTCAAATAACAAGAGACGTCATGTAAATTTTTCTAATTACTCGTAGTTTACATAAATATTGTTGCAAAAACATATAAACAGTACAGTAAATGCACTTAACCAATGGAAAAGGTTATTAGGTAATTACGCTACAAAAATAAACAATCGCAGTGCTAAATGTATGTTGCGAATGCAATAATTAACTTCGCAAATAGTACAAGATAAACAAAATGAATTAAAATGTTGTAATATTAGAGACAATGTGTATATATTCTTTTGAACATGTAATTTTAACTCCATTAAATATTTAAAGGAATGTTTATTTTCCGAAAGTTTCTGCTAGTAGATTTGTGTAAAATTTAGAACACGGGAACGTTTATTCAACTAATTATTAGTATTTAATGAGCTAGTATTAAAAAGTACTAAATGCTTACTTTATAGAAAATTATTGAAGACAAATGAATGTACAATATTTATGTGATTGGTTTGAAAAGTTTCATGAGAAAAGAATTATAAATTTTAATTCTAATTGTGATTATTTATTTATTATCCTAGTATACATTTGGTTTAACAAGCTTTCAGTTTTTTCTTTTTGTTGGAAATATACGAGGATAGTTTGACAAGTAGTGAGAATGACACATAGGTGGCGCTCTAATTGGTAAAATAAATGCACTGTAATTTAGGTTGCCTATTTATATGTTTACATTCCGGTATTTAGGTAAATCGGTTGATTAGTTTATTTTTGACAGCTGATTGAAAAAGAAGCAACACGTCGTTTTGTTAAAATGGAAAAAGCAGAGTATCGTGCGGTGACTAAATACTTCGTAATTAGGGGTATGAAAGCTACCGAAATAAAAGATGAGTTACGGGAAACATTAGGTGAATCTGCTCCATCATCCGCCACAATAAATAGATGGGTAAATGAATTTAAATGTGGTAGAACAAGCTGTGTTGATAAAGCGCGCTCTGGAGCACCCAAAATAGTGATTTCTAAGGAAATGATTATAAAAATCCATAATATTATTACGCAAGATCGACGACTCAAAGTGAGAGAGATAGCAAACATTTCAACAGAACGCGTACACCACATTTTAACTAAAGAATTGGGCCTTTCCAAGCTTTCGGCAAGATGGGTGCCGCGATTGCTTAGGACTGATCAAAAGTTCACTCGTTTGCGCATTTCCAATGAGCGTTTGGATCTTTATAAGCGGAATCCGGTTGATTTTTGTAGGCGATTTGTTACTTTCGATGAAACTTGGATACACTACAGTACACCCGAAAGTAAACAACAGTCGAAACAATGGTTAGAACGTGGTTCTGCACCTGCAAAGAAAGCGGAAACCACTTTATCGGCAAACAAGGTGATGGCATCAATTTTTTTCCGATTCAAAGGGAATTTTGCTCATTGATTACCTTCAGAAGGGCGCCACAATAAACGGACAATATTATGCAGAACTTCTACAAAAATTAAATGTTGAGATTCGTGCTAAAGGGCCAGGAATTTCAAAGAAAAAGATTCTGTTTCACAAAGACAGCGCTCTCTCGCATATTAGCACAGTTGTGATGTCCAAAATCCACGAGTTGCTTTCCAATTAGTACCGCATGCGCCTTATTCACCGGATCTAGCCCCTTCTGACTTCCACCTTTTTCCAAAATTGAAAACGGGACTAGGTGGAAAGAAATTTTCGTCTAACGACGAGCTTATCATCTTCGTAAATGAGTATCTTGCAAGCCTTCCGGAATTGCATTTTAGAGATGGCATAAGGGCATTGGAGTACCGTTGGAATAAATGTATTGCTCTTTTAGGAGAATATATTGAAAAATAAAAATTATTTTGTATTTAAAAAATTCGTTTTTCTTTTCCATTCTCACTACTTGTCAAACTACCCTCGTAGTTTTTGTAAAATTGTACAAAACAATATTTTTATTCGACAAGAGTTATTTCCATCGAATGAAATTGTTATTTTATAAATGGAAGAAGTTACTTGGATTCAATTTTGGATGACAGATCAAGTCGAAATTTTATTTAGAAAATTTTTTCATGGCGTTGCTTACTTGAGGATTACGCATTGCCTTGGTGCAAAAGTATATTCCTTTGCTTTATTCTTTTCATTTTTTAGTAATTCGCCTTTCAAGTCGTCCAATAATGTTAAATAAAGTGCAGATTTTCTTTGTAGCTTTACTCTTGTCCAAGTGATCTGTTAGATATTTGATTGTGATTCTTAATGATCTTGGCCTTTCTCTTTACCTATTGGCGATTGATTGTTATAATTATTCTCTGATTCCAAAAGTTCTGATATTTGATTTTCAAATGTTGTTCGTTCGTGAAATGTTAACCTTGACCGACGTCCTTGTCGTCGACAGATCATGGAAAACGTTCGTAGTAAAAGACAAAATTGTTATGTTCTTATTGGATAACCTATTATAATTGAAATTATATTTATAAGAATGAATTAATTTTGATTTTCGGTAAGAAACATAAATATATCGAAATCTATTTTCGTATCTGTATGATAGTAATATACAGCAATAATAGTACCGTAAAGAAAACTACATTGATATAAAAATTATAAATTCTAATTAATATTAATACTTACATAAACTAATAATTATGTAAATTACTAAATAATATAATAGCAGAGTTGGATGCTAGCTTCCCGGTGCATCCGAACTGGGTAGATTTTAAAATGAGTGACCGAATTGGATACGAAATATTTTTATTTACCTGCTAACTTTTAAACTTTCTTCGAATTGGGTAGAAAGTGAAAGTAAAGAAATTATTATTTTAATGTTTATTAGATTCCAAAATATGTATAAAAAACAATTTAATTTAACAGAACAATACTACCAAACTTATAGCTACAACATTTTATAAAATTATACCTTGAAATATTTTTATTTCGATATTGAACAATTTGTGAGCTAATAAACTCCTGTTTGTTTATAACCTCTTTACGGATAATTCGATTTTGATTTTTTTCAACAGAATTAATTTTAATGTAAGTATCGGTCTAGATATTTTTCAAAGTTTCCAAGAAAATGTAAATATTCGGATGAAGGGAAGAACAATTAGCTTTAAATTTTGAATGGAAAGATTCGGACGCATTTGTGGTTCTATGTATGCTGGCTGTCTCTGCTGCCTAGATTTTAGGTGGAAATATCGCGTTTTCTTCAATGTATGTTTCTAATAGATAATCGGCGAAATTGTCAACTCTGTTGTCAGTGGGTTTGTCACTCATGAAATCTTCTACATCTACTACATCTTTCGGAGCAAGAAATGTTAACCCAAATATGTGTCTTAGCCATATTCCTATTTCGCTATTTAGGCTTTGATACTCGATGGTCAATCCCACACTATATTACGCCATCACTATCGTGCTAGATGGAATCGACAACCGACGATGCTAACATCCGGAAAACATAATTTAAACTGTGGTGTATACCCTTTTCAAAGTCTAAATAAGTACTCACGATTACCGATTCCAAGAAAAAGAGTAATAAAATTAACATTTTAAACCTTTCTAAGAAATAAGTACTCACAATTAAGAAGAGATTAACGATTTACATTTTCTCCCCAGTTGAGTCAGGGCCTAAACGGTTTACCATTACCTTATAATCTGTAGAAATTTTATACCCAGTTCGGATAGCTCCTAGCTTCCACTACAATATACATATGTACTCGTGCCTATAAAAGCAAACACTACAAATCCAGTAATGATAATCAGTAATCACTAATCACATTCACACGTAATATAAGCGTTTGAATATAATACATATAAATATGTATATTCGTATGTACATAATATAATCATTTATCAAATAACAGTACATTTCTCTGTAATAAAGAGGTACTTGATATACAGGTATGAACGTCAATAAATTCAGATTTTATTTTACATCATTTACCAACCCATAATCAAATACTTTCTATATAATTCATTCACATAAAAGCTGGGACAAATCGGATATAATGTCAGTCAATTCATTATCGCCCTATTGATTTCACAACAGCGACAATGTTTTGTATTGTATATTGTATTAGATTCGTAATAGAACATTCTTTGAATTGAATACAGGACAGAATAGAAAAATATCTCAGTTGAATATATTACGTACGTATATCTAAGTATATGAGTGTATCTAATGGTATGTGTGAGAGTACATGAAGAAAGCGGACGTAAAATTACATCATTATCACGCCTGAAGACCCAAATCTTTTCGGTGCTACGAGTAACAATCCTATCTTCTTGAATTATCTACCGAGAATTTCTAATTCATTTCGGATATACACTGTGTGAGCGCGGCATTTGTAAATATCATGTAATTTAATTGATTAGCATACTTAGATTTGATTCTTCTTTTTTCATTTCGTTTTGTATCTTTTCTTTTCCATGGCGATGGACGTAAAAGTTACTTTTTCATAGCTAGACCTCCCGCATATCAAGACATGAATAACAGTTTTTATTTAATAGCAGAAATCTGATAAGAAGTGTTAGATTAGGATTTTTAGTTTGGGCACGTTCTAGAAGTTGAGATATTATTTTAAGCACATGTTAAGATTGGAATAGGTAAATATTATGCTGGCGTTAGTTAGACCTACGTGATTTATAGAGAGATATTTGCACGTTTTATATTCTTCTCTTTAGACACTTTAGCAATTATACATACGTGTATATAAGTATATTGAACAACATTATAACCTTGAATATTTAATCTACCTTGACAATAATAAGAGTGATATATTTATTTTGAACGGACGAATCCAAATAATGGAAAATAGCAAACAAAATGGAGTGGATGTTTCTTAAATGAGAAAAAAATATTTTTATATATTAAAGAAGTGAGAAATTTTAAAGAGTTCATGTTACCAAAAAACTTTATTTATTAATCCTAAATAGTGATTACTTCAACATGTTTTAATATGGTCCCTCTGCTCTGTAGTATAACTTTATCCCAAATGGTGTCATTGTTCAAAGACCATTTTTGAGAGTTTCTAAAGCTTCGATAGCATTCAATTCTATTTAAAACTTCTTCCTTCAATGCCTTTTGCACTTGAGGGTATGGATAATCACATAGGGTTATAATCGAATTATACGGAGGGTATGACACTTATTTTTGCTGCCTAAAAATTCTCTCACGTTAGGAGTCACATATGGAATCAGAAGCACGAACTCTGATATTTTTTTAGACATGCACAAAAGGGCAAAACACTTCCAATAGATAATTTAAGAACCTCGGAATATTGCGAGATATTTAAGCGTGGGTCTACGAGCATTAATGTGGGTCAAGTGTTAATGGTTTTCTAAATTAACTCATTAATTGCGGCATTTGACCTGTCTTGCAATTTGTAAATTCTCGAATCATCTTTACATTCTTTATGTCATTAATTATTAGTAGTATCTTTTCACAGATAATTTCCTAAAAGTCGTGGAATCTTAGAAAAAGTTTCCGTTGCGAATTTTAAACATAAAATTTGATCGCATATGAAACGCCATGTAATTCTAAAGAAAATATCGAAATAATAAAATAAGAGTATGTGCCAAGAACGTATTTTGTCACTTGTTAATTAATATTGTTTTGAAGAAGTATTAAGTAAGAACTTTTCACAATCAAGGGCAGGATTATATTTGAGACTTATTCTACTCTTGACGATCTAGAGTATGGTAACGATATATGTTTGTTATTTCATAATACAAAATCTTGCAAGAAAAATCAAAAATACTTGAACAGTAAGGTAAATAAGTTGGTATTTTAATAAGAAAAGAATGATGTCATGTATTAACGCTTATCTAGTCAGTAAAGTAGGATAGGATGAAGACATGAACAAAGAAGGTATAAACGGAGGCTAAGCAATGTTTATTTCTCTAAATAAAGTATGGCGAGCAACGTATTCGATAATCACCACAAAAGTTTGCTTATTAAACATAAGCATTATTCTAAATATTAGAAGCAAAAGCCACTCTACATGTTTGAAGTATTTGCGAACTATTTTTCAAGAAACACGTATTGTGACGATTAGAAGACCAGAAGCAATATCAAATATAATGCTCCGAAAAATAACGAAGCAGGAGTAAAATTATCAGGACAACATTAAATTGGAATTCATAGGGAAGAAGAAAGTAGATAATAAGAATCAATAAGACCTGAGAAATGCACTATAGAAGTAGAAGTTTAAAAATCATGGTTTTAGTTAATGCATCTAGCTGGGGATGGACAAGAGTGGAGAAAATACATGACTGCTCTATATCTCGTAAGATTATAATGCAATAATATATTAACTTGGGCAAGATGTTAGTAATAAGCCAGATAGACATTTTCAGAAATGCAGTTAGATACCTCCATTGAATAAAAGAAACAAGAATAACGAGGGAAAGTTATGGAGTTAAAATACAAAAGAAAAATAAAGTATGCTGTCCGTTAATGAAAATGATCGAGAAAGAAATTCGCTGGAACGAATTTGGAAAATTAAAGCAGTTGGAAAATAGGAAGACCTGAAGTACGAATAACATAATAGTCTAATACTTAATGACAGATTAAGTACACAAAATAATTTATTTCATTGCAATGTTAACTCTTTTGTTATTTAAAATTTGCCTATATGTATCTAATGAATATTAATTATAAATAATAGTTTTTCCACGTAGCATCATTATATACAGACAAAGATTTCGTGATTGAAATCGTAAAATGTTTGTAACCAGATTCGTTGCATTAATATGACAATTAAGTCAGGTATGTATTACGTTACTTTTAATACTTTTTTTATGAGATCGTACTCGCCAATTCGTCGTTAGTCACGCAAAGGAGTTGACGTATATGTGTTTGTAGGTGCTTATAAGTGGTGAGTAGTTAACTATTTACGTACATATATTTTCCTTTCGTTGTCGGCAAAAGAGAGAGTTTTCATATGACTTCAATCTCACCGCGTGTCAATTATCAGAAGCCGTTACTGTTCTGGGTTTTTTTTATGGTCGTCGTTCGTTGACGGACGACAATCTCTAGCAACAACTCTCATTACACCGATAACCCGATATAACGGACAAGCGAACGTTTCCAGCCTTGTAAAGGACAACTTAATTACTGCGACATTCTGTGATTTATAAAATAAATTCCCCGCAAACGGAATAAATATATAATAGTAGTGCCGTTCCTAGATATTGCTGAATAAAGTATTTATTTAAATTTAATTGAAAATGTTTCTTCGATCGCCTGCCATTAAATAAGAAATAATTGTTAGATAAATCAGTTGAGGCAAAGGCCTTGTAAATCAAGGATTTTAAATATTGAGAAAAACAAGGGTACATGGATTTTATCTTCTGTCTTTTCTTCAAAGACATTTGTTAAGATCTTTATACAAAAATTAATTTTCTCGAATATTTAAATCTTTACACATTCATTAATTTGAAAAATTTCTTCTGCGTAGATTGCGAGAACGTAGAAGAGATTTCGTCGCTGATATGTATGTATGTAATGCAGGACGTAAGTTTATTCACAGGTGTTCACTTGTATTATGGGCTTTTGTATGTTGTATAGAATTATGTCGCGATTACATAGATCAAAAGAACAACCATTATTTGATACAGTAAATAAGTTTATTTGTGAATTTCTGGATTTAATGTACAACGGCGCGAGTTTGGAATAGACCGCTCACTCACGCACTCGACGAAATGTGACTGCGAAAAATACGTGAATAGCAGATAGCATAAAAAAACAGCGTACGAGCGAATGAGAAAATTCTATTTGATTTATATTCAACACTGATGGTGCGTAATCTACCATTTCGTTTATTAGATAACGAGTCATTTTACTTATTCTAGAATAAATATGCGATCTGTGAATTACGCAGTTTGAAAATGAAATTTTGTACCATCTGCTCGCGAACGTATTGAAAATAGAATTAAATCGGAAGTAGAAAATAAAAAACTCTGTTTATGTGTGGATGAAACGACAGATTGCAGAAAGATCTATTGTTAATGCTGTAGTTCATACAATGGAACCACTTAAATTGTTATCTTCAATCTTATTAGCTTCCAAAAGTGTACAAGAATACTGCCGAAGTCTTTTCAAACATGGTGTTAAGAGAATATTAGAAGTAGTTGAAACAATTGGAGGATTCACTGCAAATACTGGACACTACACGAATACAACTACATGCTATCAGTGGCAACAAAAATATTATTGTTATCGCCAAAATAGATAATATACTAGCGAAAGTTACAGATTTTACTGTAATAAAAATAAATTTGTAGTGATAGTGAGTGCATAGATCCGTTAAATAATAACAGTCGCGTTTTTGCTGACGACAAACTCGATTTGCTGAAACTACTGCGTAAGCATATCAGATGCTTCAAATATTTAACCGTTCTTATCCTGTTTGTTTCTATTATACATTAAAAACCCTGCTTCAGATTTCATAAATTGTATATAACTTACATTTTATTTACCTACTACCAAGGTTGTTAGATGTTTAACGTCTTACCATAAATGATTGTAACGTTCCAGGTACACACTAAGAACCTTTTATATCTACATAATATGTTTTTAAAATGTTAATTAGTTTCATCTTTTTAATGTTTATTGTACTTTCTATATACATATATTAATTGAAGTGTTGTCAATTGATTAAGAATTTATATATTCAGATAATTTACGTATTCGAAAACTTATTAAAAAACAATAATAAAAAATACTATCACTATCTAACAATATAGCAGTATATAATTGTTATAATAATAATCTATGCCTTGACATCCTCCAACAGCTTTACGCCAATGACAGTGACCTGTGGTAGACTATGATGAGTTATTATCACCACCGCTGTCGTGGTGCAACTTAAGATCTTTATCTGTCGGCATTCGCTTAAATGGGAAAGAAAACTCACAAACCTTCCCGCATAGCAAGCCATCGGACTCAAACCTGGGATCTTCGAAGTGATAAGCCAGTGAAACCACTGAGCTATTTGACAGCTCTATGCTGTTTTTCTAAATATCTGGTACCTTGGAAATAACTTGCTTTTTCTTTTTTCATATTTTCCTTTACGTCATCATTTATTGCTTAGCTTTAATTTTTCTAAATTTTTGTTAAATTTGCTTTTCGAACATCCACTTTTGAAAGCACCAGCATTAGTGAAATTAAAGTTCGTTTAACTTATTAATATTTATATTTAATGGTAATTTTGATGGAGCCTGTGGTTGACTAACTTAATCACTGAAGATTGCTATATTTCCGCATTGATTTTTGTATTCATCAGCAGATAATTAAACAATGCCGCACCTGGAAAACTACGGCAAAACAAATTCCGCTCACGATCCGTACCGTCGAAAGCCAAAACGCACACCGTGCGTTTTTCTCTAATCCTCGATCATTAAACAGAACTTTTTAAATAAAGCTGTTCTTAAACGATTTTCTTTTAAAATAATTTAGTTTAGTTGTATTCTTTTTACCGTTCATCTCTAGAAATTTTTATTGAGACGCGTATGGTTGATAATTTGCAAACTAAAAAAAAAAAATTGTAAGTTCATTCTTTTTGGTTCATACTGTATATCAATTGAAGGGTTGTTAATTGATATATCGTAGGAGTACGTAGCCATTATTTTATTTGCTTTTTTAATAATTCTTGACACCTGACATGATAGAGATAATGACATGTTACTGTTATAACAACTTGGAGATAAAGAATATAATTTAACAAAAAATACAAAGAATCGAAATGTATATTGTTCAGTATGTCCAAATCTTTTACACTGTTTGCTACGTACGACTATAATTATCAACAAACGTTTATAATTTAATACATGCTTGTTATTCTCAGGATTTCCTTATTTACTATATTATATCGACATGTTAAAAAGAGATACATTGGACATGCTTGTCCTTCGAAATATAACATTAAAAAGGCGGCCCCTTTAATAGAACTTATAATCAGCAATCTCTGCAGTAATGTTTAGGTCTGTGCATATAAAATACGTGAATATGTTATAAGCATGGTTAATAATTTCTTAGAGAAATAACTCTATGCATATCTTTACAATATTTTCCCAAAATATTTGATACTACTCATTTATATGCATTTTTGTTTATTAGTGTGTCATTAAAGTGCTAAACTATTGATGGAACATATAAAGAACTTTTTAATGGATTTGTTAATATTTATTTGATCAAACTAACAGGTTGTGAGAAGATATTTCGTTTCTAATTAGTTAACGCGAATATCATTATTATTAATTAGTATCGGTTATGTGAGAACACATCCTCTGACTGACCTGGAAAATATTATTTAATAAAAATTAATTATATGGAAGAAAACATCCTAAATATTCGATACAGTTTCATAACATTTATAAATTAATTAAATTATATTGACATAATGAGCTACGAATTAACATATAAAAACTGTTTTAAGAGTTTTGATATTGTAACTAGTGAAGGACATTCAATTTGTTTAGATATTGCCTATGATCTAGCAAAACTAATACATAATAGATAGTGGTTTGATAAAGACTTAACGCAAAGTGAAATACAATAAACGCGAATCGAACAACATGTGAGGATTGTCTGATCTACAAAAATTCTTTTGAAAAAATTAGCAACTATATATTCAGATACGATGGATGTTTCCAAAGTTTTAGGAATGGCTCTAGTTCAACTATGCAAATGTTATAGATCCTGCTATTAATCAGTATAATCAGTAATAAATCTTGACACGTTTACGCCGATATTGTTCAGTTTACTTCAGTTACTTGACTGATACAGACTTACTAGTTGTACCGGAAAGTCGTTACCGGTTTTTTTCGTAGAAAAATTACATAATTTTTAAGAAACTGGAAAAATTTATTTATTCAGAGCATTGTCCATTTGATTATACACATTTTGCCCAGAAAATTTATGGATGCCATCCCAAAAAAACTGTTTGTACTTTGAGCCAAACTATTCAGCGAGCCATTTTCTAGCTTAGATATGTCCCATCCAAGTGCTTGAACGCTTCCTTGACACAGTCTGCTGTATGAGAAGGCGCGTTATCGTGTTGTAAAATTACTTTACCGTGTCTTCGGGCCCATTCTCGAAGCACGAAGGACAGATTCTTGTATAATACACAAAATTACATTTAGAAATAATTTAGCAAAAATATTCATTAAAACAAGATTGCTTCGGGATATTGAAGTATTGATAAATTTAATCGATTTTAATAAAGCGTGTTCCAGTTAACATTTTCAGTATGGGGATTCCCATACTTGACAGGTTATCCATGTTTCATGTTACTGGCTTTTTTTTTAAAAACTTTATCCAATGCCGTCGTCTTGGTTTGCATTTTGTTTCATGGACTTTCATTTCTCTACGGGTATATTTATATATCCGTTTTTTTCCTATGCCTCCGTTTCTTTTTCCTTCTTTCGTATAGATGGTCGAACATTTGTCTTTTATTTTTATCGCTTATATTATATTGAAGTATGTATGTATGTGACTTTAATTATTAGTTTCTCCTCTTTAAAAATATTCCATATTATGGACACGTTTTGTACATAATAAATACAGTAAATTCGATAAATTGAATATTGCGCAATATATTTGAAAATTCATTCATTCAACAACGATGATAATTTTAATTTTTAAATGCTAGAAATAATTAAAGACAACTTTTGAATTATCCACCATATATAAAACATTCTACTGTTACTGTTAAAGGATCTCACAAAGTTCTGCTCAAGTTTTTTAGAAGAACCAGTAATGTGGGAACATCTAAGTACCTACATAGTTCTTTCGACAATTTTTAGACCAAAGAACTGTAATAGATACTTTGATGTAACTGACGGCCTAATTAGTAATGATCATTACCAACTGATTATAACAATATAGTTGCCGAAATAAATATTTAGTTCAATAAACAACATGGCCAGTGCATTTAAATTTTATATATATTTTAACACGTTGCATACCCCATTGAATGTATTAACTGCTGACTATATACATTTGCTTTAGCCTTGACTCGGTATGTTTGCATAAGGTATTTTGGTGTGTATTCATGGTTCATGAGAAAGTACTCTACACGTACCTCACTTACTGAATAGTTTTCTTTTCTGTTCGAGAGATGGAAGTACATTTTTCTCATTTCTTCATTTTCTAAATGAACGAAACACAGTAATCACTTTTTGTTGATCATAATTTTTCATTATTTATGAAATAATATTGTTTGAAGGAACGAGTAATATATTTATATATAAAATGATATTATGCGTTATTTGACGCCTTCATTTCTCTTGTTATATGCAACTGTGATTTCTTTGGAATTTTTTAGTTAAATTTTTTAGTAGATAAGAATTTTGTCACATTTTCGGAAGAAAAACAATAAACATAAATATTAAGAAGCGAGTTTGTGATATTTGGGTTATTTATGTTTTTATAATTGTGTAGTATTCCAAAATAAATTTTTAGAATTTGTTTTTTGGCGTAACGGCGCCATTTCAAAGTTTTCACTTTTTCGCACTTTAAAACTACAATTATTATAAAAATACTCAACAGTAGTGAAATTCTGAGTCCTTTACTTGAGCTCCACAAATAGTAAAGCTTATTGTTTACAGTTACAACAAAGCAGAGGTGTTAATTCAATCAATTAAGTTATTTGTTGAAATGAAAATAAAAATCACTTATTTACTATCTCCTCGAAACATTCTTTCACACATATATCATGCTTTTCTGTTATTTTTTTCTTCTTTAATTGTTAATACCATCGGAAGAGAAGTATTTGATGTCCTGTATTGTGAAAGTTCTATTGATTGTACAATACAATGAACAATGACGAAAATTCTACTTACAAAAACAAACAGCGATATTTTTTACGTTCATGTATAGTTTTAGATCATTTATGGCATTCTCTTTATTTGCGACTAACAGTCAAATCGTGTCTTAAATTATTTATAATACTAAGCGAGGAAAACTATTGTTTGTTTAATAAGGGAGAAAAAGGCCAATTTTGCCCTTTGGGCATCATGCATTCTGCAAGATAATATATTATTCACTTTCACTAAACATGAGATCTTAATATTACGAAGTTTGATTATGTAACGTTCTCTGATCTAGTCTTCGCAATTACAGTTGTATCAAATTAATGGTCTTCATATGAATTACTTCCTAATATAGACTGTATCTTCTTTTTAATTACATCATTTACGTTTTATTTGCAATTATTTTTTTTAAGGAATACTTCGAGATATCTTCTCGAATATGCAGACATTGACTATTAAGTTGCAGCAGGAAATGTAAAAAAGAAGAAACATATACATATACTTAGGTTATTTAATATTTAGTATAGCCATCTTATGATTCCTCTACTCTTCCGGGCATGTTTTTAGATATTTAAAGGTACGCATCGAGAATCTCGGCATTCTACCTGCCGTCTTACAGATGTCTGAAATATGATCAATGTAATCATAATGGAGTTGAAATTTCTACTAAAAGTTACGCCGAGATCTTTTATTTAAGACTTTTGTTGTGAGTTCATTATCACTAATATTGTGTAAAACGATGAGATTTTGGTGAGTGTGTTATAACACACCACTTTCCAACATTAAGTTTTAATTTATTTATTCTACACCATTCAACAACATTATTAATGTCCAATGTAAGTTTTAGCATTCAAAAGGCATTTTCTTTCAGGGAACAACTTGACACGGTCCGCGTCCACCAGTGCCAAGCAAGATCGAGGAAATAGCAGGTCATCCACGTAAATTACAGATAACTAGGAACCGAAATTTTGATCCTGAGGTTCACCTGATTTTGTAACATATACATAAGATTTGTAACTATTTAGTGCACATTGTACATTCAATTTTCCAAATGTGATTGCGAAAGTTTTAAGGATTGAAGTTCCAAGCATAGTAAATGATGAGCGATGGTGTCAAAAGTGTGAGCAAAATCTAGATGAACAGCAGCTACCTGTCCACAATTATACAGAATTTCAGATGCATATTGCGAAAAGCAAACAAGACTAGTTTTAGTATATCTATCAAGGATAAATTCAGGTTGATTTTGTGATGAAGCGAATATTTTTATATGAATTGAAAATAATTAGCTTAAACGTCTTAGTAAAGTTGTTGAGGATAGATTGCGTCTATAGATTTCAACAAGAAATTTGTCACCATTTTCAGACACGGGCCTAATTCGTGATGTCTTACATTTATTGGAGAAGTAATCATTGCTAAGTTGTCTACTACAGCATACGACTTTGAAAACATATATTTTGCATCATGGACAAGAAATCTAGGTAACCTATCCTCACTAGCTGTATATTTATTACCTAAGAATTATGTAATTAAATCATCTTTAACAACAGGATACACGTCAAAGGAAGGCGAATATTTGCATTCGTCCAAGATCGCGGTGGTTGTGTTACTTAAGCGCCATTTGAAATATATGTCCGCAAAGCAATCACAATGATTTGTGAGTTCGTCATTTTGACGGTTGCATTCTGCAGAATACCAGTTTAAACTGATTTAGATGCTCCAATTTAGAATCCATTTAAGCCCGAAATACTCTTTATCCTTCACATTGTGTCTCATTTCAGTATTAACCCATGGCAGAAATTTAGAGATATTACAAGTTCCAGTCTTCATTGATTTATCTAAAATTCCATATAAAGTTTTACTAAATGCATCTAGGGTGATGTCAACATCAGCACGTAAGACCAAATGCGACGTATCAACATTGCAAAGATAATTTATGGAAGTCTGCCTCATCAAGATTAAAAGAAACTCCCATATTTTTTTAATATCTTTTATTAATTCATTTTTTTGTTATTTTGTTTTAATGATATTTTTTAATTTGGACTTCGAAGGTATATTTTTGTTGGCCTCCAGGAAATCTTTATCTGACTAAGACATGGTTAGTATATTGAAACATGATAGAGATTTTATGGTGGCGTGAGTTAAAGACATGTCAAAATCGAGTGAACATTGCCTAAAAGCAAATCCTACAAAATAATTCAATTTTATCTGAAAAGATACGTAGACGAAATTTTTAAAACGATATAGCAAAATTGATATTAGAAATATTATGGAATAGAAAACATCAGAAATATTAAGGAAGTTGATGGCATGAATACTTATTTACGCAGTTATGCAGGCCATTAATTGAAGAGAGAAGCAGTTATATTAAAAAATGAAAAAAAATGATCTGCTTTATAATTTTAATATTTTTAAAATAGTTATGAGCGATAGTATATGTATATACAAGCTATTGTAATGAATCAAAAGAAAGGTATTCTACCGAAGTAGGAACACTTTTAGAAATTAATATTTGTATACATCATTCTAAAAAAATCTAATGCAATGAGTTCATTAACTTCCACAAAAAATTTCATTGTCTGGACTAAAAATAGAACCAAATTGAAAATTCCCAATCTTGATTGCTTTAATAATTTATAAAATGTAAATTTTATATCATGAATTGGTTTAATTATACGTAGTGTAGCAAATGAAAACAAAAACAAAAGAAAATATTAAGAACGTCTGTAGTTACTTCTATTTCAATTGGTAAAACAATTGTTAATTTACGTGAATCAATCTTCCATTGATCGCCCGTCAACCGTAAAAAGTAAGTTCATTAATTCGTTTTCTGAATCTCATACTATGGGTAGAATTTTCACGGTTAAGGTGACAAAGCGCCCGTAATGAATACGTAACTCTGCATTCGAAAATAATTAACCACTTGACACGTACATATCTAATTTTATTCACGTGGCATGCATATATGTATTTAAATACAAAAACACAAGGAGATAACATTTCGTTTCGCTTTTATTTTCTAATAATTAAACCTAGCGGACACACATAGTTCTGTTATTGAGTAAACGGGAAAAATATGTTATATTGCCGTTTCGGTGTTGAATTTCTTCAATTACTTAATTGGATAATTGTGGACTGTTAGGATATCGATGCAAGACCGAGCAGGATACCTAAACATTAAGAAAGGAAACAGTAGTAAATATTTGAAGTTGAAAATACTGTTATAATGTTTTTTTTTCAAATCGAGGAAAGTCATTTCCATGATCGCATATTTTATGTGTTGATTTATTTGTATTTATATTATTGGATTATCAAGAAAAAAGAAGACAAAACGGCATTGTAGGGTTGTTCAAAAGACACAGGTTTAGAGGCTGGAATGTAATTTTTTTTTAACTAACTTCAAATGAAATTTATATTAACATTAAGTCGCGAACCTTGCTGGTATAGTAATCTACAGATTACACACATCGACAGTGAATAATTTTTTTGAATGAATTTGTCGTCTTATTCTTGTGAATTTTAACATGCCGAATGAATAAAAAGCCGCATAACTCAGCATTTGCTCGCATTCTAACATTTAATATTTAAAGAACTACACTATTAAAAATGTTAAAAGTAAGCTTAAAATCAAAGGACAGCTACATTTTGTTGTGTTACATTAGTATTCTACCTTTTGGTATTTGTATTTTGTACAATGGCTAGTCGTGGCTGTAAAATCTTTCTTGACAGTTTTTGTTTAATTTGTGATGAGTTTGTGCTTAAAAAAACATCGAAGGAACATTACATAATGCATTAAAAAGGTACTTCACATTATGTCTTGGGCGCTGCATAAGGTATGTTGTGTATGTGTTGAAGATCTTAGAAAATTGTCAAAAAAAGGAAAAGAAACTGTTTGAATTTACTATTCAAATTGTATGGAAGACGGCTATAATGATTATTATCATACTTTTGTGCCGTTAATGTTACTGGATACATTTCAAAAAATAAAAAAGTAATAATGCAATCTAACTTTTCGTTTCCCATTCTGCCATATGGTTCAGAACTTCTCTGGACCTCCGGAGGTTTTTGATGATTTATTCAGGACATGTTTAGTGATGCTCAGTCTGATTCAGATGTATGTGTTTTAATAAACTTGAGAAAAAAACTAAATTGTACTAAAAATGAGCTAAATGATTTAGTTATGGATTTAGGTTCAAAGACGGAGAAAGCGGAACTACTTGACTTTGTATTCAAAGGGAAGAACTTGTTGGCAGCGGGAACAAATTTATGTATATAGGACAAGGGACCAGAACTTTTCTCATTTTTTCAAGCAAGAAAGTGATTTAGTTTACTCTTTAGATATTGCTAATTTGATAAATAAATTTGAAATCGGATATAAAAAGGAGTAATGGAGGTTTTTAGAGACTTCTCATACTCAAACAAAAGGTTATTCTATTGCGTAATGACAACACTTATGCGTCATTACCTTTGCTGATTCTGTGCATATGTAGGAAAGCTGTGAAAGCCTATGATTTTAAATAAAATAAAGTATTCCACTCCTGGTTGGAAGAAACGTGAAGAAATGTACTCTTTGTAATCTTATCAAATTGTCATATTTCTTGTGTGAATGGAACAGTAGAGGAAAGTCAATATTATTTCAAGAAAATGCCTTGCAAAACAATCTATAACGTCTGAATAGAAGAAAACTGAGTAAGAACCTTGTGAATTCGAAAAATACCTCTATGTAAAATTAAAGCTTATGAAATAATTTGCGAAAATCTTAACAAAGAAAAACAATATTTTAAGTGTCTTTGCGAGAAGTTTCCTCATCTCTCATAAATTAAATTAAAGGCGTGTTCATTGCGCCTAACATGTGAAAAATGATGACTCCAACTTTGAATAAAAAATGACTTTAATTGAGAAAAAGGCTTGGGTATCATTTACACAGGTTGTTACCAATAATTATTTGTCTTTGGAAATTAATGAAAATTAGTATTTTCTGCTACGTCATAGTTGATTATAATTACGGAAATTAATTAAAAATTTCTGTGCTGGAGCAGGACTCAAACCTGTATCTACCGTTTGTTAGCCGGCTGATTTACCAATTAGGCCAGCAGGCTCCTATTCCAGTAAAGTAATAAAGAGGTATTTTCATGCTTATATTTATGTAATGAGCTGAAAATCTTTTGAGCATTCGGTCACGAATGGTATTTTCAAATCATTATGTAGGGTGAAGTTGAATATATACCATGATGCGTTGGTAATAGAGGGAAGTATTTTGATTGCAGTCTTCGAATAATTTTCAAGTTTGGCGATTTTTCACATCCCACAGTTGAGCGTCCTACGTCCATATGAGTTTTATTATCAATTTGTATAAGAGAAGCTTGTTTTATAATGATAGTTCAGATTTTCATCCCAATAGCCAAGACTAACTCTAAATATCAAATTTACTTGGCGTTTTGTTTTAAAATGTTTTTTTGAGGTGAGTTTTTGATCTAAGTGTAATACTAGGTATTTAACTTCAGTTTGGATTAGGATATGGGAGTTGTTGAAAAGTATTGGTTGACATGTGGTGAAGGTTACTTCTACGAATTTTGTTTCATTGATTTTTATTTCATTTATTTTGTAGAAAATCCAGGTGGTGAATATGCAGATGTTGTGAAATGACTGTCGGATATTTATTTATTGCTACTAAGACTGTGTCATCTGTGAATATTGTAATAGTTGTTTTACCAGTTGTTGGTAGATCCGCTGTGTAAATTAGGAAAAGTAACGGGCCAAACACACAACCCTGGGGTCCTACTAATTTTATTTGGTGGT
This sequence comes from Dermolepida albohirtum, assembly GCA_031893035.1. Taxonomy (NCBI): domain Eukaryota; kingdom Metazoa; phylum Arthropoda; class Insecta; order Coleoptera; family Scarabaeidae; genus Dermolepida; species Dermolepida albohirtum. The sequence goes on along the minus strand of JAVIWB010003241.1, from coordinate 58,653 downwards.
AATCACAGCATCTGCAGTTAGGGAGACTGTAGTGCTAGTTTAGAAAAATTCTTTTTCTTTTGCATAAAAGCCTACTGTGCCAGGTTTAGTCGAAAGTTTGGGCAACATCTAGAAAAACTGCTGTGCATAAAGTTTTTTTCTCAAGGCTTTTTTAATAAATTATTAATTATCTATATGTAAATAATATGAAGCTCAAGGCAGGAATCTTTAAAGATTTCGAACACGTAACACTTTTATCGAAAAGACTTTTGATTTTTACCAAAACAATGTTTAATTTTCTTTAATTATTTTTAAAAGGTTTTAAAGGATTTTCAGATGTGAAACTGGATAATTACAAAGAATTAATTTTTTTCAAGTCTATCTCATTAGCTTACACTTAAACTCAGTTTTTAATAGATTTTGCAGACGCAGTATACAGAAGACGATCGATTTTGATTTAACTTATTTGTTGTAGATATGTACATATTGTACATGATAACAACAACAATTTTTTGAATATTGTTGGTTTATAACTGTAGGAATTTACTTTATGTTAGTCATAAGTGCAAATGTAGCGATGCTGTACGCTCTGCCTTCAATTTTCATCTATAATAAAAGATTACGTGTACATAAATAATTAAACACCACAATTAATGATCAATACTTCTTTCTCATTCGCGAATTGGTTTCCTAGTGATTGCAACTTTTCATTAGTAGTTTGTATATAAAATATACACCTACATCTTGAGTTTACCTAAATGGAAATCGATTTCTTTTTATTTACCTACTCAGAAACGTTTAACGTGATCCCATAAAAAGAAATGAAAGATAAATAGCCTTTGTCGCAAGGAAAAAATTTAACAAAGAACGATCAAAATAGGAATTGTGATCGAATGAATTTCTGTAAATATTTGTCATCACTTACGGTTTCGTTAGTCCTTTTTCTATTAAATCTATTCTCTCTGTCGGGAGTTCGCATTATTTTAAAACGAGCTCACAATGTTATGTACTCAGGTGTATTACATGAACTCGTACATATGCTGTACCTAAAGCACTAACAATATGTCAACATTTACACGAACAAAATAGAAAAATGTGTACGTTGTGTTTACGTGCCTTGAATCAACAATATTGTTCTTCGAATTTATCGTCTTTTACAATTAGTAGATGTTGTGCCATGATTTGTATGATCTTCTAATATTATCTTGTAATTGATTTGATATTTGCGTATCTAAGTACGTTTATTTTTGCAGTTAGATCGGTTTATACATAATTTGACGAGATATGAAAGACGTATCAATATATTTGATATTAAATGGCTTTCGGTTTCCATTTTTTAGAAATGGTTTTCAATCTTGCAAAACAGACGTTAATATATGTTCATTGCCATAGCAAATAAATAGAAGTGAAGAAATATTTTCCATTAAGCGTATAGCTCAGATACTTTAAAATATAACATTGCATTGTCCACTCATAAATTATGATAAATATAAAGAGGATACCAAATTTTTAAATTATGTTCAAATTTGCTTTGATCTAACAAAAAGTATGAACATTTAGTTGTTTCAGAATTTGAAAAATATTTTGAACAGTGAAACAAACTAAGATATAGATCTGAACATACTAATAATATGGTTGAGAAAATTTAGCCTTTAGTCATTATGCTACACCTAAAAAGTTATTGCTAAGGTTATAATTAAAATTAAAATTATCTTTTTTCTTAAAAAACAAATACGATATACTCTGCTGAGAAAGACGTTCACAATGCATTTTTTAAGATTTTTATTATCGCTAGAAATAAAACAAAGTAGGGAAAAAATAAAAATAATTATTTCCATAATATAAATAAAATGGGTCTTTTTGTTGCATTTTTTATTATTTATCATTCGCCCTAAACGTTCAGAAACGTCGCAGTTACATTTGGAAAGCATTTATGATTGTATAAGGTAAGGGTGCATAATTATGACTACAGGGTTCAAAGGAGTTGAAATTGCTTTTTCATAAAAAAATTCTTCCCTATTTTGATCTTAAATATAAAGGTATACCTATCACATTTGGTTTAAATAGAGTTATTATAATACATACAAAGAGTATTAGGAAAGTTTTCCAATATGACGCAACAATGAATCGTAGGAAGCTGCTTGTTGCTGCATGTTGAGACATGTTCATACGTGCATAGTAGCCATCTCGCCATGTCGATGCGCTCAGTTATTCATTAGCAGTGAGAGTGTAAAGTGCTTGCGATGGCATCGTGGTCACGAAATGAGATAAGGGTAGTTTTACGTTATAATTTCGTGCATGGTTTAAACATAGACCAGTGCTTCGAAGAAATGACTCTTGCACTAGGTGATGTTTGTTCACATCGCACAATGATATTCAGGTGGTATAGAGAATTCCAAAAGGGAAATTTAAGGAGGATGCTGAGAGGCCGGGAAGGCCACGAACGTCAGTTACGGAGGAAAACGTTACTACTTTCGCATAAGAGCTATTTATATACAGCTACTTTAATATTGTAAATATAGATAATATAAATTTGTTAATGTTTTTTATTGATGTTGTTTTGTTTAAAACAATTGCACACATGAAGCCCTTGCGGGTCTTTTTCTCCTTTCTTACATGATATCTAATCTTGTGTCAGAATGAGGTTATTTTTTTTGAAACAGGTTGTTTTAATAGTTTCCATTCTCGCATAGTAATTAATTGCATCACATTTATTTATATTTGGTAAATTTGAAAAGTAATTTCAAGTTATTTAATTCTTTAGTTATTTATTTATTCAGACAGTTAAAGCTTAATTATTTGTTTATATCACAGTATATTAAATATTAAAATGTAAAAATTAAATATTTTTATATGAAAAGCTAGAGTTTCTAGTTTCAAGGCTTCTATTTGGGGGAAAAATTAGTGGCATTTAGTATAAATCTATTCTTATTTCTCCTTTGTCACAATTTCACATTATTCATCATTCGCCCTAAACGTTCAGAAACGTCGCAGTTACATTTGGAAAGCATTTATGATTGTACAAGGTAAGCGTGCATAATTATGACTACAGGGTTTAAAGGAGTTGAAATTGCTTTTTCATAAAAAAATTCTTCCCTATTTTGTTCTTAAATATAAAGGTATACCTATCACATTTGGTTTAAATAGAGTTATTAAAATACATACAAAGGGTATTAGGAAAGTTTTCCAATATGACGCAACAATGAATCGTAGGAAACTGCTTGTTGCTGCATGTTGAGACATGTTCATACGTGCATAGTAGCCATCTCGCCATGTCGATGCGCTCAGTTATTCATTAGCAGTGAGAGTGTAAAGTGCTTGCGATTGCATCGTGGTCACGAAATGAGATAAGGGTAGTTTTGCGTTATAATTTCGTGCATGGTTTAAACATAGACCAGTGCTTCGAAGAAATGACTCTTGCACTAGGTGATGTTTGTTCACATCGCACAACGATATTCGGGTGGTATAGAGAATTCCAAAGGGGAAATTTAAGGAGGATGCTGAGAGGCCGGGAAGGCCACGAACGTCAGTTACGGAGGAAAACGTTACTACTGTGAGAAAAATGCTTGGCGAGGACAGGCGAGTGCCCTACCAACAGATAGAGGGTACTTCAGGCCTAAATGCACCAGAAATTCGTTAGATTCTGCATGTGAAGAAACTTTGTTCTCTCTGGGTACCGCATCGACTGACCGAAGAGCAGATGACACGACGTGTGACTTGGTGCCAGGAGATGCTAAAAAAGTTTAATAAGGGACAATCTCGGTATGTGAACATCATGACAGGTGACGAGACTTGGCTGTACTATTACGATGTGCCGACGAAAGCTCAAAAAAAAGTTTAGGTCTTGACGATGAGGACGCACCCGTAGTTGTCAGAAAACCCCGATCTGTAAAGAAGAAAATGATAACTGTATTTTTCAAATCGAGTGGAATTGCTGAACGCGTCGTTTTGGACGCACAGAAGACAGTTACAGCTAAGTGGTATACTGAACAGTGCCTACCTAAAGTCATTGAATCTATGAAGAACCTGCGGCCAGAGTTAAGAATGGACACCTGGTTCCTCCATCACGATAATGCTCCAGCTCACCGCACTAAAGCCTGCATCGAATATTTGACTACGACAGATACATGGAGACAAAGAATAAAATGTGAAGAACATGTGATAGTAGAAATACCAAGAGTGTTAAAATTTAGCAAAATGAATAGATGCATATACAACAGGATACTCATTATCATAAATGCGAAAAGGAGAAAATAAATTTACAATTGACTAAAAAGATTAGTTCTGTAAAAGAACTCAGAATTATATTATTTAGAGATGAATATGAATAGACAAAATTTATTATACTAAAAACGATACTATTGCATGTGACATAAAATTGGTTGATAAATAAAGACATTGTATTAAGTTTATAGTAAGGGAACGAAAGAGAAGAGAAAATGAGAAGCGACATGTAGAATAAATATAAAAAATAGAACTATTGTGATTGAACTAATAATTTTATAGATATAGATTTGTATTTATCTGGAGCATAATAATTTAATTATGTAATTATAAATAACAAATATTGCGCTAAGAATTGTTTTCAACGCAGTTTATTATTGGCAATATCTTAACTAAATTAATCAGTGAATTGTTAATAATGATTACAGTTTGTTAATCAGAAGATAAAGTTCATATGTAGGTGAAATTATCTGAAAGTGTAACTGAGGTTTATACGCAATATTTCACGTATTATTTTGAAAAACATTTGCTCTAGTTAGTTGATTGATTATTGTTTAATATGACTAACGTCATCAAAAAGTAATAGTAGTAGCAAACAGATAAAATACATATTCTATTTGGTCGATGCAAAGCTTCATAGCGTTTTTGGTTTCTGGAATGAGATTGTTTGGAAAAAAATTGGCGTACATTAGTTAAAGCTAAAGTTATTTTAAGCCGTATTATTGTTTAACTTAATTGTTATCGAAATTGAAAATTTGTGAAAAAAACGAGCATTTTGGAGATGTTTTTTTGTTTGAATTCAGAACAAAGGATTTAATGAATCGAAAACTGTTAGAATCATTTGAATGTGCTCGTGGAGAAAACGTAATTGGAGAGATTTTATCACATCAGTTTAACATAAACGATTCTTAACATTCAAGAAGACCGTCGGACTTCGATAAAGATCGATAACGATCCACGCTAATCAACTCAGAAATTGACTATTGCAATTGACCGTAAAGCAATCGACCATAATAAACTGACTTGTAGACTTCCGCGGTCGTTGTCTATACTTCCTTCATCTTGACTTCCTGACTGAATTGTGTCTTTGATAATACTAGTACTGACGTTTCGTCACTACTTATATGAGACATCTTCAGGGCTTAACAATAACACTGAAACAGAGTTCAGTCAGTTTCAGCCCTGAAAATGTCTCATACAAGTAGTGACGATACGGTGCCAGTGTTGTCGAAGACGCGGTTTCAGCCCGGAAGACAAAATAAAGAAAGTATAGACCATAATAAACTTAAACAAATTTGAGTTCAATAAAAACGCTACCAAATTATCTACCAGCCTGATATATAAATATATATATAATTTAAACTTTTGTCACTTACCAACTGAGACAATTTGGTATCCAGCTGGTGGTTGTAGAACCCTTCTGGCCCAAGCGCCTCTTAGGACTTCTAAGGCACATGGTTCACTGCCTACTAATAATGCTCCAGGACTAACATAACCTCTATAAACTAGACTCTTCGTTGCTCCGTTTAAGGCACTATTCCACCAGCATACTGAATTCGCTGACAGAAGACCCTAGAAAATAACAAAGATTAATTAACTATTATCTAACTGTATAACATAGTAAATGTGCATGTAGTTACTACGAGAAAAATCAATAAGGCAAAAAACTCTTACCACATTAATATATGTATTTTACTAGATACGTATTTCAATAACAAAATTGTCATTTTCAGCAGTAAACACAGTATTGAACATGAGTAAAGTACACAGAACAACAAATATTTATTTCGTAAGGGATTTTGTCTTTTTGAATAAACATGAAGATACATAGTTTCAACACTTACTCAAAATTTTACTCGCATTGCATACTTGGCCGAGATAATTTGCTAAGAACTTACGTTAGTTTTTCATAGTATTACCTTATAATTGTGTACATTTCTGCTATACACCATGTAGATTCGTGTTATCATTAAAAAAGCTTTATATTTTAAAGTTTATAAAGTGTCAAATAATAATTATAAGAGGGGAAATAGAAATATCTGCTAGGTTAACATTTCGATACGTAGTCGCGTGTTATTACGATCACGCTTGCGATCATTTTTTTACATTGTTGGTGAAGAAAAGTATGTATGTATATCACATTTTTGGTGTATCTTGAAATTCGTTTAATATAACTTTTCCGTTGGACACGATTGCACTTATAGTTCACTTAGGTTTTAATGAAATTTAGAGCAAATTTTATATTCAATCCTTTAGATTCAATAATAAAATAATGTATCCATTGCAAATATGTGCAGGATGGAAGAGTTTTTGCCCTTCTTCTTCATATTATTCAGAAAGCTTGATTGAAATTAATGTGTATTTGCTTCTGTTCTAAGATAGCAGTTCGGATAATCACTTTCGCATAAGAGCTGTTTATATACAGCTACTTTAATATTGTAAATATAGATAATTCAAATTCTTAAATGTTTTTTGTTGATGTTGTTTTGTTTAAAACAATTCCATACATGAAGCCCTTGCGGGTCTTTTACTCCTTTATTACATGATATCTAATCTTGTGTCAGAATGAGGTTATTTTTTTTGAAACAGGTTGTTTTAATAGTTTCCATTCTCGCATAGTAATTAATTGCATCACATTTATTTATATTTGGTAAATTTGAAAAGTAATTTCAAGTTATTTAATTCTTTAGTTATTTATTATTCAGACAGTTAAAGCTTAATTATTTGTTTATATCACAGTATATTAAATATTAAAATGTAAAAATTAAAGATTTTTATATGAAAAGCTAGAGTTTCTAGTTTCAAGGCTTCTATCTGGGGGAAAAATTAGTGGCATTTAGTATAAATCTATTCTTATTTCTCCTTTGTCACAATTTCACATTATAACAATAAACATACATGTTAAATAGTCCTAATGACTGGTGATTGTAAATAAACTACAGAGCAAATATTAAAAGTTACGAAAGAAGAAAAAGACGCTATAAACGACTACTAGCATTATCTCTTAGAAAAACAGCATTATATTCAAATTTCGCCATCTTCTTTACGGTATAGGTGATATTTGGCTAATTTCTGCAATGTAAATAAGATGCAATTCCTGCTGGCAATTCCTGATGTTATTTAATAGCTATTTTTTGAACTGAACACATGCGCAATTTTGGCTGATATGTAAGACACTTTTGGTGCTTCTTCGAAGTCGCTGAGCGCAATTTGAACGTGGTGATATGAGTATCGAAGATGATGTGCGACCAGGACTATCAAAAACTGCAATAACTTCGGAAATAATTTTTACGTAGAATACATCATTGTAGCTTTTTGCCAAAAAGGCCAAGATATTTTCATGACCGAGTAAAGCAATGATTACGACTTTTTGTGATTTTAAATTGAAGACAGCAATTATTTAAAAAACACTCGAGAATAAACCGCAGAAAATTTCTTTTTACACGACATAATGCACCGTTGGTCCAGATGAAAAATAATAAAAAAAAAAACTTTGCCTTATTTAGTTCATTTCGTATCTTACGTTAAATCAAAGAATTCTTGAAACATTCGTTTGTCACATTACGATGAGGTCTAAGAATCTTGCAGATCAAACACTGACAACTGGCCCGCTTTCGACAATTCTAGCAAATTTCCGTCTTTATGGTTTTAAATGTAGATTTCTTAACACACCTCGAATAGTGAGCTAGGGAATGTGAAGATGACTAGTTTAGTCTGGGAACTGTCTCAGATTTTGCTGTGTTGCAAACGTAGCACTTATTCTCTCTACTTGTTCCTCCGAAACTCGGGGTCGACTTCTTTTACATGGACACGTATTCTATGTAAACTGTAGAAACTACCGTCGTATATTCTTAGGAGAGGGCATTGTAATGTCGAATTGCATTCAAAAAGCACACTGCACGGTAACAACCCAATTTGTTTTGCGAATTCGAAAATGTAGAAAGTCTTTTGCAATCAACTGGCTATTTCGGTGTAGATAAACGATTTACAGGTGCTATGTGATAAATTTATTTACAGTATCTATGGTAGCTCTTTCAAAATCAGAAACCACTAATTTGAAATTGTTTGTGACAGGTTTCATTACGTTGCTTAAAAACTCAAATATTGTATCATGAAATCGGCCCATTCTTTTCGAATAACACTGTATGTTAAAATAAATACTTATTATTGACTTTTAAAAATCCATTCACTGCTGATACTCGTCAACATTCTGAATCATCTTAACACGTTTAGAATAAATTATGAGTTCGTCGAAGTGAAATGCAAATCTCTTTTTTCCGCAACCGATAAAATTATTCGGACGGTTATCTGAAAGGTGTATATTCTACAACGCATGAATCCAAATAAAAACTATTAAAATTTTATAAGAGTAATATTTCGCGAGTTGTGTACAATATACTTTTAACGGTATAGTCATGTTAAAAATAGAGCTTTCGGCACGTTGTATAAACAGGAAAGTTCATTGGCTGCATTTATAATTGACACTGAAATATTTCGAGAGGGCGCATAAACAGTATTTTCAGTCCAGCTGAATCGACCAAAATAACTGGGGCGCTGCTTTTTATAACCATGCAATTGTTAATTGTTGTTAGAAGAGTTTTATGCCACATCTCACCTGTACGGACGATGACTTGTTGATAAATATCATCACAGGTGCTACACATGATGACTAGAAACAAGGTGTATATCTCAACAAATGAGTCACTTAATCATGAATTGGTGTTGTCATTTCAAAGGTATGTCAGTAAGAAACTATTTTTATACATCGTGATAATTTACAGTCAAATTTTCGAGCATAGAATGATTCATTCTCGTCTTACTGGCAGTGTTTTTTCAGTCATTTAAAATTTCTATATTGTGAGGTACTCATTACTACAATTAATTTAAGAATATTTTAATTAAATTACACATATCAATTATATAATTTTCAGAAATTCTACAAATTAGATAGAATATACTCTGAAAGAGAAAGTGATAACGACGTGTGCAATTCATAGTGCTAAATTCTCATAGAAGCTACTGCATAATTGCATAGAGACTCTATATCTCCTTTTCTAATTGGATTTCATATTTCATAAACCGAATCAAGACAGTGTTTCATTTTTGCGCACCGACTGAAGTTTATTGAAAAGTACTTGTTGAAATAATATCCAAATTAAATTTCAGGGAGTGTTTATATGACTATTTACTTCTAATTATAAATACAGGGTTATTATATTTATTATTATATATTAATTTTAGGCAATGATGAATGTTATTACTATTAAAAGTATTACATTCATACACCCATGACCCGTACACCTATGACTCGTACTTAAAGACATGTACAACATATTCTACTTCTTAGAGTTTATCCTAAATTCTAATGTAACAAAGGTGCTTTATGCTTAACAATTGAATAATTAATAATTCCACGAAACCTGGTTTATAGATGGATTGTAACCCAATCACTATACTGTACATCAGGCAAGTAAGTACCCCAAAAAAGGAGTCAAAAATATCACTATGACGTGTTCAGCTGAATTTGGTATAGGAAACATGGATTACATAAAGAGATTAGCACGTAATACATATTGGAGCGTAAACTTTCTTTGATAAGGACAGTGGGTTTTATGCAGGATATAAGACTAGTTAAACGGAAGTGAGAGGTTTAGTGGGGGCGATAGAATTTGATGTTCTAGAGATATTTTGATATCCAATCCTAAAGAGTTACGAGTTCCTGCAAATACTGAAAAGTGATAAAGAGGCAAAAATGATTTGGAAAGCAAGGACACAAGTACGGGGAAAATGAGGAAGATCACAATATATATGGAATCCAATTCTGAAGAGTTCATTTTTCTGTGAAACATCTTACTTTTTTCAAAATACCTGATATTGTATCTGGACAGATCGCATATTATCAACTTTTTCATCTCTCAAATCCTGTGCTTTTCTCTACATCTTAAGAATCTTTCTAGAGTGATTATTGTTATGTGATAATACTAGTCAAAATGTTTATCTTCGATTCCCTTTATTTTCGGCTTTTGTTATGTTACTTGCTTTGCTTGTCCATTTTCTTTCCGGTCGTGCCTTGTTTTAATTATTATGGTTTTGATTTGGAAATAATCAATGGATTAATTAGGGAGGCTAACATAAGAAAAACCTTTTCACCGTTTGACGAAAAATTTAAATAGTGTTTTTAAAGAGCGCGGTTTTCACATTTCAGTCCACTAATTTCATAAAATCTCTTTTAGGAAAGGCAAAAGACAAAGTCGAGGACAACAAAAAATCGAGAGTTTACGGAACTAAATGTCTAGATTGCAGTAAACAATATATCGGCCAAACAAAACGATCGATAGAAACCCGGTATAAAGAATATCTTGCGCAAATAAAATTCAATCTGCTAGAAAATTCCAGTTTAGCAAAACGTTTGTTGGAAAGTAATCATAGTGTTAACGCGGATTGCTTGCATTTGATAAAAAACGTGTGTAATTATCGCGAATTAGATACGTATGAAAGCATGTACATTTTCAAGAATAAAGACCATGTATTGAACACTGACCTGGGCCCCAACCATAACTCATCTCTCTTTGGTCTTTTAAATGACAGACAAGGGAGAGTGCAATAAACGCATGTATGTAGGTATTCTTCTTTTCTTTCCCTTTCTTTCTTTTTCTTTTTTTTTTGTTTCTATCTTAGTTTAAGACTAGAATACAATCTTTTGAAAATTATGTAAAACGAATATACAGTGTGCGTTTTGGCTTTCAACGGTACAGATCGTTTGCGGAATTTGTTTCACACAGGTATTTTATTTTAGTTTTCCAGGTGCGACGATGTTTAATTATCTGCTGATGATGACAACTTAGTTGCCGAAATATGTATACAGAATACGACAATTAATGTAGAAAGTGGTTATACACATATCTTCAGTGATTATACTAGCCGAAGGAGTTAATAAGCACATGTATGTATTCTGGTGAAATTCCTGAAATGTTCAGCGAATCGAATTAAAATATTATTCCTTTTGTTAAAACATCAATTTGTTTTAATCATTTCTTGCATTCTAATATTATCCAAAGTTATTCTATATGATACGTACTGATTTTCGAAAATAATCGTTTATTATAACAGAATTGGTTATGGTTTTAACATAAAAACCCCACGTGAATTGTAAAAAAGGGATTTTTTCGTTTTCGTCTACGACTAAGTATCATAAATTCCTTTCTATCGGACATTTTGTTTACGGAAGTTGGCAATCTATCACTAGCAAGGTGAAAAAAATGTGTCTCGAACATTCAGGGGATGTTAAGCTCATATGTCACTTGAAATAGGGTAGAAAGTAACCCTAGATATATCGACACTTATTCCCTTCAGACGTCGAGAGTGACAAGTAAGATAGATTGAAAAGAAAATTTTATTATCGTCGTCGGGGTAAATCAAATATCTTTCAGACATTTATATCAGTTCTTAATATTAATATTTTTTACATTATTTTGGTCTTATTGTTAATGAAATTATATTAAATTAACTAAGGAAATTATTCTTGTAAGGTGTATATGAATTTTATATAATAATAATTTAAATATTAATAGTTGCAAACGAAAGAAAAGTAGAAAAGGAATGACTAATCTGTAATAATTTGAATATACTGTTTGTCCAGACAAGGTCGGCGCCAAATACTATACAGACGTCTCGAAATTCGGAAAAAATGAATGTACGTGTAACTACAGATGCTTTAACAAATCCCCCTACACTTTTTATTTAAAGTTAAGCTTCACGATTTTAAATGATTGTGGAAAGCTCGAGATAGAGGCTGTCATGCATTATATATTTATATTTACAATGTAAGTAACTTATAACGTTTGATTTAGTAAAGATATCACAAATTCTTGCTTTCCGTGAATGTTTAAATTTAGAATGTGGATTTATGATGAACACGAATTTCAGATCTTTTTGATTTTCACTTGGCATAATACGAATATTTATATGAATAGTGTATTGTAGCAATAACTTCTGTCTTTCAATGCCTTGAATTGTATACATAAATTCTATATTTAAATTAATCTTTAATTGTTGATACTTCAACAAGTCGACAAGTACACGTGTATTCATAAGTCGAAGATTCTATACAGCCTGTTTCAAAAAGAATATGCGTATTACAAAGTATTATTTTGTTGGCTCGGCTATTGGAGAAACGAATAAATAATCTAGTTTATTTAATAGCCGCTATATGTCAGTTGCCCTCTGTTTTTCTTGGTAACCGACATATGTTTAAAATGGCTACTCCACAGCAGAAATCATTTTGTGTTCTCGAGTTTGCGAAGCGCAATTCCGTGATTACAGGGCAAAGACGTTTCAGGTTGAGCTACCAAATAGATCCTCCGAATGGGTGGAATATTCGCAGATGGTATTGACAATTTGTAGATACAGGGTGTGTATGTAAAGGAAATAGTACTGGCCTCCCTCGTGTTTCTGAAGAAAATGTTGCACGAATTCAAACTGCTTTCCAACGTAATCCTTCAAATCAACTCATCGTGCCAGTCGGGAGTTATAACTGCCTACAAAATCAATTTGGCGTGTTTTGAGACGTCGGTTGGTTATGAAGCCGTACAAGTTACAGTTGTTACAAGCACTGCGTCCTGATGACAAACGGAAACGTGTGGTATTTTGTAACGAGATTCATGATGCTATTGACAATGATAACATTTTCGCACAAAGCATCGTGTTCAGTGATGAAGCGATTTTCCATGTTAGTAGTCTGGTAAACAAACACAATGTTCGAATTTGAGGTCTACAGAACCCACATGCAGCCATTGAACATGTATGAGATTCGCCTAAAATCAATGTGTTTTGTGCGATATCCCGATCATCTGTTTACGGCCCATTCTTCTTTGATGGAAACACGGTTAACGGTCAGCAGTATCTCGCTATGTTACAAAACTGGTTGTTTCCGAGGTTGTACGAAGACAACTTCATTTTTCAACAAGCAGGGCACCCCCCTCACTGGAGTCGCCAAGTGCATGAATATCTGAATGAAACTCTACCGAACCGTTGGATTGGTCGTCAAGGAGCTAGCGATTTAGCACCCTGTAACTTCTTCCTGTGGGGTTTCGTTAAAGACAACGTTATGCACCGCCACTCTCACAGAACCTGGAATAGTTGAAAAACCGGATTCGTACTGCCGTAACATCAGTGACGAAGGACATGCTTGCCCGACTATAGGAGGAATTTGAGTATCGATGGAGGACATATTGTACATCCATAATCTGAACTTGAGAAGTTCGTAAATATGTGTGTAAAGTTTCATATTCGTATGTCTTAAAGTTTAATAAATATATGCATTCGAAATACGTATATTCTTTTTGAAACAGCCTGTATATATGTATTTAATCAGTATGATTAATTTTCACAAAGAAGGGTCTTCATCCACAGATTTTGTATTCTATGTTATGTAAATATACATTAATAGAAAGACTCTTTTAACAAGAAATAATTTTATTTCATTTTCTTGTACATAGCTAGTAGTAATAAATACACAAACTATTAAAATTTTTCCTTATTTTTATTTATTAATTGTTGCACTTAATAATTGTTTCACCACACAGTAATTTCTTTAATTGTTTGAAATAAATTAAATTCTATGGTACCCTGTAAAGCTCTAAGGATATACCTTCACATGAATTTTCATCAAGTAATGACCGAATCAATTCAATAAATTCAATATTTTTTTCAAAATCCTTAAGTAGTTATTATTGATAAAAATCGAAATTAAATATTCGAATACTAAATAACGAAGAGTAAATATATTTAAGATTAGACGTAATGTCTCTAAAGTGCTTGGTCCTTTATTATACAAGAACATATACAATTTGTATTCCATCATTTATAATAAAGCAGTCAGCAGTTATGCAAAATGTGTCCGAAACTTTTGATAAGTAACGTAAAGCTGATAGAAAATGAACGTTTTTGATTAAGATGACTACTTTTATGGAAACTTCAGAGATACGCTCTAATCACCACCACGTATAGCCATATTGACATTCTATCCACTTAGAAGGGAGTAATATAATTTAGTTGGCGTTAAGCCGTTAGGGCGTGGATTACTATTGTTGTTATGATAACTAATATACAATATGTTATTAAAGTTCGCGCCTAGACACTTGTTCATCGTGGTGTGGTACGCGTGTAGATAATTAAATGTTATTTGTATTAATTGTGCAACTTTTGGTTCCTGGTGTACATAATCGAATTTTCCGGAAGAAAAATATTAAATTGAAATGTGCCATAGGACGATTTTTTGCACACGGCCCCATTTAATCTTGTGTATGCGATAAGTTTATGTTATATGTGTAGAGTTTTTCGCTTACCTCAGTAGATATAAAAGGGCACGTTTTTAGACTGACACGCATTCCTTGAAGTGTCACCTGTACCAGCTTCGACGCTTAGGTGAGAGAGGTCATTTTGTCGCTTTCGAAGTGGTAGATATCGATTTCTAGATGTGTTTTCATCGTTGGTGGGCTTCATGATTAACTTTGTAGTTTTGTAATTCATTTTTCCTAATAATTCATTCAACTGCTAATTTTTCATAAATTTTTGTGCATATAATTTATCTGGTTTATTATTTCAGATTTCCTTTTAGTCTGAATAAGTAACCTATTATGTAGAAGTACGAGACACTTTGCCTATGTTATTTTTCCAAATTTCAAATATTTATGTTCATATTTTCGATGTATTTTTTATGAATAACTATTCTCGTACTTTTATTTTGTAAATCACTTACATGTATAAATTTATTCAACACTTGGTTCTCACAAAAATAGCACACACTGGAGTTCAGACGTACGAAAATACTCACAAAAATCACAGAAATCATTTTCAAATGCAAAATTTGAATTTATGACTTAAATATAATAATAATAATAATAATAATAATAATAATAATTGTTTAAGCCGCTTTATAATCAGCGCGGTCAGGTTTATAATTTAAAATCTTATCTACTCCTACTCAGCTAATCAATTTAAGGCTGCTAATTGTCGCAAACAATCGATAAGAACATCTCTTGACATGTCGCCATCTATTAGCTATAAGCTGCTCGTCGCAGGTTTTCGGTGTTGTCGAAAACTTGTTTAATTTATTAACAAAATATGATTAATTAATAATAATAGGTATCGGCAGATTTGAAGTGACACGAGCCACAAGCAATTATATTTTAAGCTAAATTCATGCAAGAATTAAAGCGGTTGAAGTCGAAGCCATATTTGAATATCTTCAACAGTATACACACGCTTAGGAAACGTCCCAACGCATAAAAGTGTGAAAGCACATTACAATGTAACGTATTATATATTATGTATATATATTTTATATTATATACTGTATATTATATATAATTTTCTAAAAATTGAACAACTCCATCACAATAACGAAATGAACACAAGAGAGAAATAAAATGTGACTGAATACAAGTATTCATGACTTGTTAAAAGTTTGTGTTACTAGCTTTAGATATGTTATTTCTAAAACTTGTATGAGGCTATCGATTGAGTCGTTAAATATTGATTATAAAAGGTAAATACTTATATCTACTAGCTACGCACCTGGAAAAGTAAATATCCGCTTTCGTACATCCAGAAATCTCCAGGGTCCCCTTGACAGCCTTCTTTCCGCACTACGATGGCCAAACAACGTCTTAACATGACGCGACATTCCGGTCTGACGGATGTCATCATTAAGTGATCATCCTGTAACAAGGACACTCGTAAGCTATGCAAAATAGAAAAGAATTGTATTATATTATATTGCTTTTATATAGATTGAGAACGCTATAAAGCGATATTTTAAGTAATTAATAGAGAAACAAAATATACAGAACATTTCGAAAAAAATTGCTCACAAATTAGTGTCATATAATGATAACAATTATTAGTTGGTAAGCTCAATTTATAAAAATTTTTCGATTGCTATCAACAAAAGTAAGGGTATTGTGTTTGATTTTAATGATTTTTATAATTACATTAAGGATGATTACCTCAGTACGAACTTAACTAAAATTTGAAAATATGATATCAGTTTTAATTATTAATAGGCAGTTAATTAAAAGAATTTCTTGGTAGAAAATATGTAAATTAAATAATAATTGAAATAGAAATGAATGTCTATACAAACACTGACTAAAATGAATTCAAAATTTGAAACTTAATCTATACAACGGGTACTAGGAAAGTTTCGCAATACAGCTCTGTTTATTTAATTTTTTCAAAGTAATTTCCTTTATACTCAATACACCTCTCCATCCTCCGAAACCAATCTTTAAACTAGTTCTGCCAAGTTTCACTAGGGAATAAAGTACACTCGTTGTCCCAAGCCAGCAAGATCTGGACTGTAGGGAGGGTGCTCAAAAAGTTTCAATCCTGTCGTGGTCAAATATTCGGTGCTGGCTTTGGCGCGGTGAGCTGGAGCATTATCGTGATGGAGGAACCAAGTGTCCATTCTTGACTTTGGCCGCAGGTTCTTCATAGATCCAATGACTTCAGGCAGGCACTGTTCAGTATACTACTTAGCTGTGACTGTCTTCTGTGTGTCCAAAATGACGCGTTCCACAATTCTACTCGATTTGAAAAATACAGCTATCATTTTCTTTTTGTCAGATCGGGATTTTCTGACAACTACAGGTGTGTCCTCATCATCAAAGATCCAAACTTTGTTTTGAGCTTTGGTCGGCACATCATAATAGTACAGCCAAGTCTCGTCACCTGTCACGATGTTGTTCACATACCCAGATTGTCCCTTATTAAACTTTTTTAGCATCTCCCGGCACCAAGCCACACGTCGTGTCATCTGCTCTTCAGTTAGTCGATGCACCACCCAGAAAAAAACAAAATTTCTTCACATGCTTCACAATGATCATGCAGAATCGAACGAATTGCTGGCGTATTTAGGCTTGAAGTACCTTCTATCTGTTGGTAGGTCACTCGCCTGTTCTCGCCAAGCATTTTCCTCATGGTAGAATGTTTTCCTCCGTAACTGACCGTAACTCCTTCCCGGCTTCTCAGCATCCTCCAATTAAATTTCCCCTTTTGAATTCTTTAGACCACCTGAATATCGTTATGCAATGTGGACAAACATCACCTAGTGCAAGAGTAATTTTTTTGAAGAACTGGTCTATGTTTAAAGCATGCACGAAATTATAACCCAAAACTGCCCTTATTTAATTTCGTGACCACGATGCCATCGCAAGGACTTTACACTCTCACTGCTAATGAATAATTGAGCCCATCGACATAGGCGGCCGCTACTATACACGTATGAACATGTCTCATCATGCAGCAATAAGCAGCTTCCTACGATTCTTGTTGCGTCATATTTCAAAATTTAAAAACCTAGTACCCTTTATACTTACTACTAACTTAAGTAATATAAGGTATTATTATAGGTAACTATTACAATTATATATTTATAGACACACTTTAAGTAAGCAAAAGGCTCATGAAATATTTCGTAAAATCGGAATACCACAGTCCAGTATATGGTCTATAAAATGCAGTTTAAAATAAAGAAGAGTGACTCTAATCAATTTCACTGAGTGCAAAAAGGAGACAGTGAATTACGCAAATTAAATGTACAGAAACTTTTTCGTGTTATGCATATCTTATACATTAGCAATGTTATACAACAACATTATCTTGGGAATTAAATACAATTATTAGAGTTCCTTTTTATAAAATGTTATATGAACAACATACTTATAACATGCCAATTACAAAACAAAAGAGAATATATTGTATATAGCACGAGTATATGAAAAAAAGATGCAAGAGTTAGTGTAGAACAGCTTTTAACAAGTTATTATACGCGCTTTTCAATTCTAAACGGCATTTAATAAAATGGCTCGTCTGGACGATTGACATTTAACACATTAAGCGCTAATGGTTTCAGTCATAACAGTTATGATAGCCACTTTTTCGACGGATCACTACTTAATAACAAGGAAGCGGCTGTTGTAACGGAACAAAAAGCATAAATGAAAATGAACATTTCTCGTTAGACAGATCATTACATCTAATGATTTTTACGGTGTAATAATATCCGAACAAGAATGCAAAGTTCCCAATCTCTGAATTATAACTGATTTTTTAAAGCACTGCATTTACGTCAACAAAAATATTTTTGGCTAATTAACATATAATTGTTATAATTGTAATGGTAGCAGCATCTTATTTTATGAAATCTTTTTGATCATAATCTACCTAAACTTATCTTTTGCAAAAAGAGGCTGGAGGTTCTAATATAATATTTTTAAATCGTGCGAATGAAAATTAAATTGTTATGGTGTAGACTTTTCTCATACCTTCTCAGTCTAACGCTATGAATCACTTCATTAAATCTACATATCTATAGGTTAGAGCTCGTACTATACGTGGCTGATAGTACGGTATTACTATATATCATACAATATATATTTCTTCATAATTCTCTAACTATGAATACGTCAGAAATCTGTAATGGAGTGCTGCTTCAGATTTATTGAATTTGTATCATATCTACGAACTATGTACGTGGTAAGTATTGTTGATTTTTGCATTAATTTATGGGCGTTAGATGATAATGTTAAAGACTTGAGACTTCTTTTAATATTATTTTCAGTATTAACTTTTAGTTGAGATCAGTATATATAATACATATGTACATATCCATGTTTAAGTACATATGGTGGATAAACCTTCTGAATATTTACATTTAGGCAGATAAGTATTTATTGTAGTGTATGCAGATTACAATCCATTTGAATTACACAAGTAATATATTTTCTATGTTAAACGCTTTGAAAGTTTTTCTTCGTAAAGTTACCTACCTATTTCAGTATTTTGCGACATAATTTTTAATCAATGTTAAGAGACAACGGACAAATCCATTGCTAAGTTAGCATACATCTTCTTCCATTTTGTTCTCTAGAAGATTTTGACAAGTCAATTAATGAGGACTTAAATCTAGACTGTCTATTAGCCGCTATGGTGTCATTGTCTTTAATTGTTCTCGTAAAACGTTAGTTTTTTTTTTAATACTGAAACGAACCATTCGAATAGAGTAAAACTTGATAGTAGTATATCTCATTGGCAAACCAAGCCTGAGATGGGAAAATTGTTTAAAATATAAGTGATTTTTATATTTTTTCGTAAAGTGATTACGGAAAATTTAATAAAAAAATTTCATCGCGCACAGTTTAATAGTAAATTTCATTTGAAATTATGGGCATCTAGGCATTTTAGGCAAGTAAGCATTACATTGTTTAATCTTAGGACTTGGCTTAGATTGGCCGCGGGAAATATTAATTTGGTCGAGTGGCAACACTGAGTAGCTGTTAAACCTTTGTTTGCTTTCTTCTTGACACTGAACTGTACGCATGTATTTTCTGAGTTTTGTTGATGTGTCAAGGGTTTCATTTTATATTTTGTGTTGATAATTATAATCGACAACGCAAAAATTATAATTTACGATGTCTTCTAGAGCATTAATTAAGTTTCAAGAATTTAGGCTGTAATATGAGCCTAAAAGTACATTTTTTCCGCTCACACCTGTACTACTTTTCAGATAATCTTGGTGCTGCCAGCGAGAAAGGTGAAAGATTTCACTGGGATATAAAGGAAATGGAAAAGCAATATTAATGAAAGTGGAATGTTGATATGATAGCAGATTACTGCTGGATGTTGAATAGGGACTAGCCCCAGCGATCCTACAGCAGAAGAAGCACAAAACAAGGTTTTGATGAGAAGCGAACACGATACAACAAGGACTATTAAACAAGATCATTCAGTTTTACTAATTTTGTGTTGTTTTTATGGAAAATGTTTGGTTACTTATAATTTTAATAAAATATAAAATCATATATATATTGCATAATTTTTTGTATTTGGCTTACTATTCCGAAAATAAATTTGTTTTTTGTGAGAAAACCCGACGTAATAGAAAAAAGCGATTTTCGTTGTTAAGTACAGCACTGAAAAACATACAAAAAAGACTGACTAAAGTTAAAACAATATTTAAAAAGTACTTTTTGCAGGCCTGCGTAATTAATCTAGGTAGAATATAATATAAAATAACTTTTCTGGTTAAAAAACCAAGCAGTTTTCATCGTTTCAACAAATTTATTATGATTTTCGATATCACAAATTTATGCACGACGAAGATAATCTTTTCGACAGATTATTTTATGTAACTTGATGTACATATTTATATTTAACCAACTTTGATAGAAAATGAAATATTATTTTGGTAATCAATTTTCTTATTCGAATTTCTTGGGTTATAAATTACATTATCAATTTACAGAAGGATTGTTGGATGATGGCGGTCTAACGGAAAAATGGCACGAATTCGGCGGAGTATTCTGTAGAATTATCCTTTATTAAATTAAATATTATAGTGCACAGCTATCTGCCAATTGGTATATGTTTAACCGTGCGCCAAAATGAATGTCTCTTACGATTTTGTAAACATGGAAAAAACTAAACTGCGGTGATAAAGTATTTTCATTTGAAAGACAACATCAATAGAAATCAAAGCAGTGTTCGATTCTACACTATTAGAGTACGCTTCTTCATTTTAAATCGTTAAAGACTGGGCTTCCGAATTTAAATATCATCGTGTGGGGAAAGGATGAACTCCGTAATGGTAGTCCAAAAACGGTTACTGTTCCGAATATGATTGAAAAAGTTCATCGTATTGTGTTGGGCGATCGTTAAGTGTGCGAGATTGTAGATATTAGGGAGTATCTCAAGTGACAGTGTGAACAAAATTTTAACTGAAGAATTGGAATTGAAAAAGTACTCGACGCGTTGGTAGTTGAATTGTATAGTTGCTGTAAGTAGCTATTTTAAGAACTTGGATGCGTTCATCTACAAAAAGGTATTGTTATTTCGAGTATTGTTGGAATAAGGGTGCTGAATAAGCAGGAGACTATATTGAAAAATAAAATATTTTGTCTATGACCGCATAGTTATTGAACCGTCCTCGTATTATTGGAAATATTTCGAAAATACTTAAGGAATTATAAACAATAAACAAATCATTCTGAGAAGGTGAATTACGTACAAAAATTAGGAAAGGAAAAAGTTTGTTACTTTCTCTCTATTTATAGTATTGATCGAAATATAAAAATATTCAAAAAAATGTGTGCATGGAAAATATAAACCACAAAAGCAACCACAAACACGGTAGTGTTTTATAGTTTTAATCCGATTCGTTAACGAACCCGGATCGAGCTTGTCGACAGCGATGCATTAATGGACTTGATTCATTCACCTCATGTGAAACACATGCACGCGGACTCTTTTTTTCCTTTTTGTATATGTCATACAAGTTTCTTCGCCTCTGTTATTTGAAGACATAGGAGAGGTTGCCTACTGTAAGAGAACGAGAGATGATTGTTCATGTACAAGGATTGTTCGCCCGCCGTGGAAATGAATTGCAATTGGTGTAATTTTCAGAGAGAGATCGTGTTACGTGAGCCACCGTTATTCCATTGTTTTTGCTAGCGTCTTATTACATGTACATAGTTACATGTTCATACACAAACGTACAATATCGTGTGCAACTACAAATATTTTCGTGTGGAAAAATATTAAGTTTTCTTTGTTTTTTATTGATAGTTAATATTTTATCAAGTATTTACACTTTCTTGTTTTGCAAAGCGCCAATTCGTGTCGTGTAGCAGAAAGGCTGCCATTGAGAGAAAGAGTACAAGAAGTACTGTTAGTGATAAATATTATCCTGTTAATTTTAATGGATTTGAAATTATTATATAACGAAATACTAATTTCGCAATTGGTGTTGAACCTTAGAGCGCCTAGCAGGTGACCAGTTAACATTTAGAGAAAGATTCACGTAATAGTGTACACTGCATGTTGTTGTGTTGTTAATAGTGTACATTGCATGTTGCCATTTAAGTCAAGAGTATAAAGAAGAGTATAAATCTTCTTTTAACAATGAAAAGTTCACCATAAAAGTCTTGTGAAGGCGCGTAGCAGGTTGTTGCATGCCGTGACAAGTTCAATGTAAGTTAAGATCTGTTTAAACCTACACTGTCGCTGCCGGTTCAGTTTTATTTGTTAGTTACTCCCCGAACTGTAGTTTAAACAGTTCCCTATGTTATGTCATGTTATGTGAGAGGAGTTGTGGAACCCATTGTGTTGGAAATGCAAAAGGCATCACAATGTGTTACAACAAGGTAGTCTTCGCTCGAGCTTTTCCACCACGAAAAGTCTTCAACATCTGTACCGAGTATTAAGCAAGAACATCCACCCATTAACTCAAATTTTTCTCCTTGAGACTTGATTCCATGTACAAAGATTAGGCTGAAAGTTTTCCTAAGATGAGACTCATCTTCGAACGTGGGATGTTAAGTGTGACCAGCATTCAAAAGAAATGTGGGATGATCGATCTCGAAGAATGGATAATTGCATAGAATATAGTGGAAATTATTTTAAAGAACTAAAAATTGCAAACTTTTATAGTTCCTCTTGTGTAGTGCAAAGTTGATCAAAGTTTGTAGTATACAAAAGTTGCTAAATGCTAAACAAACGACTATCATGGCAAACGAAGATGAATCGATCAAGGGAATCGAAAAAATAATGCCATAATTTATTACTTAAATATTCATTCGATAATAAGATTAAGTTTTTTTTTGTTTGTTTATTTTGCAATTTGTTTGTTGTTAGTTTCGTTTGAAGATCGAAGGATTAGGAACGGAAATAGAGGAACGAATGTCAGAAAATGCTATTCAACTGACCTCGATCAATGAACAAATTAGTGTCAGTGTACAAAAAATACGTTTGTTGATATAGGCTTAATACAGGAATTTTATGCATATATTTAACAAAGAATTTGATGTTGATGTTTCTCAAATTATCAGGAAAATATTTATTAAATGTGAAATTTGAAGATTAAAGTAATGGGTGTTTATTAAGCTGCATGAGAACTATCGATATCGATAACTATGGTTTAACAACTGATAATGCCAAACTGTGTTGACATTTCTCTTCAATATGGTTTGGCAAGTCATCAATCGTTTAACGCCAGAACAACGCTTCCATATTTTGGAAATTTACTTTGAAAGAAATGAATCTGTTCGCGAAGTTCATGGAGCACTTCGTCTATTTTACGGCCAACATAATCGGCCTAGTGAGCAAGCAATTCGTGCAGTTATTGATCGTTTTTGCACTAATTTTACTCTTCTCGATTCAAAACCATCAATAAGACAAAGAAATGTGCGTACCGAAGAGAATATTGTTGCAGTAGCGCGAAGTATTGAAGAAGACGCCGAAATGTCGATTCGTCGTCAACTACGTGGAAAATTTTAGGTAAGGATCTTGGCTTAGGTGCTTATAAAATACAGCTCGTGCAAATATTGAAGCCAAACGACCATCGTTTGCGTCGCATTTTTGTTGATTGGGCTCATTTGAAATTGACCAAAGATGAGCATTTTTATCAAAGAATTATGTTTAGTGTGAAGCGCATTTCTGGTTAAATGGCTACGTCAATAAGCAAAATTGCCATATTTGGAGTGAAAACAATCGTCAAGAAGTTAATGAATCACCATTACATCCATTAAAATTGACTGTTTGGTGCGGTTTACACGCTAGAGGCATCATCGCTCTTTCTTTTGAAATGAGGAAGCAGCTGCCGTTATGGTGAATGGCGAGCGCTATCGCAATCTGGTGACAAATTTATTGTGGTCCTGTTCACTGGCCCCCTCATTCGTGCGATTTAACGCCTCTGGGGCTATGTTAAGTCATTCGCTTATTGAACTCTTGAAGCATTGGAAGCCAATATTCAAGCCACCATTGACGCCATGCGGCCAGATTTATTGGAAAAAGTAGTCAAAAATTGGACTGATCGAATGGATCATGTAACTCATAGCCGCGACGGACATATGCCGGAAATCATATTTAAAAAATAAATGCCATGAAATTATCTACTAGATTATAATAAAAAGAAATTCATTCCAACAATATTTGTATATATTTGTATTATCATTTTAAATTCTCTAGCTCTTAAAAAACACGCGATATATGATGGTTTAGAAATAGAATGTGTGATAGCATTCTTTCAAAATGAAGACACAACGTATAATTTAATTAATTAAATTATTGTCAGTCGATTATATACTGATTAAAAAAGTTTGCGTGATATTGCTTTGTAGAAGCTAGACATGAAACTCTCAATTTACAATTTGTACTGCAATACATTCATTGATATAAAAATTAGATATCATTGCTAATTCTGTTAAAGTACACACAAAAAGAGATGATAAACTTCCTGTTTAACGAAAAAAGAACATTAACAAATTATACTCCGATTATATTCAGTCATTTAGGTTTTATATGTAGTCTATGAGCACTAGAATCTTCATTTCCTTCTGTAAAGGATGTTTGCAAACAGAATAATAAAAGTAACTTACGTTTTCCTGGGATTCTGTGTTATTGCTGCAGTTAATTTTGCAATTTTAGGGAGTTGATATGAAAGTATTAATGCCTTCTGTATTGTAGTATAAACAACATGACTACAAGGTGATCCATTATTATGCAAAAATCGTGTATATTAACAAAGATTATTTGAGTGAAGGTACAATTTACAATGTCAAACCAAACAGGACATACCGTGCATTTAGGGCGTCACATTGCCAATTAGTTGATTTAGGTGGCAGTTCATTAAAGGTAAATTAGGTAACAGTAAATAATAAAGTATGCCTAAGTGAGTAAAGGAGAGAGGTAGATTGATATTTTTTATTTTTTAATTTGATATTTTTTTATTTCTTGTAGATAGTATTTCTTTAATTTTGTGATATTAAATAACTTGTGTGTCTAATCATAATTTGCAAACCTAAACAAACGACATAGTTCCATCATAATTAATTGCTAATTATATTTTCAATGTAAAGCAGTATATTTTCATCAAAATATCAAAGAACTTCTTCAGTAGGTACTTTGATTTGATGCATCGATAAGTAGACGAAAATATTTAAAAATAATTTAAAATAAATAGAAGGCAGTAAAATGCAAATTTCTTTGAATTTTTAAATATGAAGAATATCATTATACACAGTCTGTCGCAGAAAAACCCGAAATTTTTAAAAATAAAAACAAAACACTATTCCATTTATTTTATTCAAAGTAGTTGCCTTCGGCTTCAATACAACGTTTTGCACAGTCAATTAATATGTTAATGTATTTTTAAATTCATCTTTAGAGATGTCCTTCAAGATCACTGTCAACGCCTTTTTAATAGCTTCGGCGCCGGCATAACGCTGTCCTTTCATCAGTACATGTAGTTTGGAGAGTAGATAGAAATCACAGGGGGCCAAATCTGAATTTATACTATCTGTTCAACGTTGGACTAGCTTCTAGCTCTAGTGCTTTTTGCAATTGTTTTAGTAATTTCGCTATTCTCGATTCAGGCTGGTCTGCTTCTATTTTATTGAGAGTCGTTATAATAGTGAATCACTTCCGAATATACATATATTATAAATACCCCTGCTTACCTCAGATGTCACAGTTCGTGAAGGAATTATTATAGCACCCTTAGAAAACGCGGTGGAAGACAGGAAAAGGTAAAAATATTTGATAACATTTTCTGTTTGTCTGGAAAAATCCCAAACAGGGACTTTTTCCATGATTGAGTTTTAGGAGAAGCGTCTATGG
Organism: Dermolepida albohirtum; assembly: GCA_031893035.1. Lineage (NCBI taxonomy): Eukaryota > Metazoa > Arthropoda > Insecta > Coleoptera > Scarabaeidae > Dermolepida > Dermolepida albohirtum. Next base: position 32,775 of record JAVIWB010003241.1, on the reverse strand, counting down.
CAAGGTCTGCTCGTTTTCAAAGATAGAAAGAGTTTAAAGATGGTTGGAGAAGTTGCGAATTGTAAGGTAGTCCAGATGCTCGAAGTAGTATGCTAACTGAGAAGCATTTGAGCAGCAATTATTTGATTTGTCAAGTTTCGTCATAACTAGAAAATTTAGTGTTGTTTAGCTTATTTATTTATTTATTTATTTATTCCAGCATTATTTAATATCAGCACGACACCGTCAAAGTGAATAAATTATCTGGACAGGAAGATCTGTTTCCTTTTTACTAGGTACATCACGGTGTATGTACATTACTGTATTAATCTTTCGACAATTAGTAAAAATAATGGCATTCCATCTATAATTTCTTGAGAATCTTCAAGACCATCAGATTTTAACACTGTATTTTTAAAGACTCTCAGATCACATAGATTGCTTCGGAAAAATCTGTATCAAATTTTGCATGCTCAATTCCATCTCTTCAATTTTTCCTCTGCAAACTTTTGTAATTTGATGAGAATAGTGAAATTTCTATTGCAATCAGCGGCTTATTACTCTTCCCTGTGTAAATAATATTTGTAACAAATTCTTTTGAGCAGGTTTTATACAATATGTTCTTACAACATTTCCATTGTTGTGTGTATAAATCTTTAATTGTCTTGTGCAGTTTACTATTTGTTAATTGCTGTTAGTATATTCTCCGAATTTCTTTTGTAACTGCATTATCAAAAACACATTAACGATCGACAAAAGGAGCAATTATTATATTGTTGTATTGTACTGTTTTTTACATTAGTTGTCATAAACACAATATGACAATAACTCCACTTGGACCTGAACAAAATAAACATTGGTTGTTGTTAACTGTATTTATACCGAATAATTTGACTTAATTTCACAAGAGCTTCTTCTCTAAAAACAACTGATTCTTATCATAGAAGTAATTTTAAAGCTGTTTCATAATTTGAGCTGATGACCGTTACTTTCAAATATAAATTTATGGGCTGACATAAGTAAAAATAAGTTAAGTAAAATACTAAAAACATGAAATTCTTAATTTTAACAGTTCATCTACCATTCATCTATGTCAACAAAGGAAGTATATATGAATTACAATGGATATTAGAAAAAATTCAGAATTAATCGTACTACAAATATCTAAGGCTGTAACAACATGAAAATAGACAGAAAAAGGAATTGGCTGTCATATCCTTGTTATGACCATTCTAATAGGTATCTTTTGTTAGCGCACATCCAAACATCCAACACCCTTGCCTCTAAATTAAGTGAGAAGTTCTATAAAGTATTATAGTACAAACTACTTTGTACTAGTCGATTTAACATGTTTCTTTAGCTGGTGTTTAGTTATGAAGCTTATAGAGTCCATGCCACCAAATGATTATACAAGATAAAGAGTTGCAGTATTTTTGCCCTAGGAGACTTATTTTCAGCCTTCTTTATGAACCTACTTCAACGATCTATAGCTAAAACGCAATGCATGACACAAGCGTGTTTTATGGCAATTAATAAACATGGTTCGCTATTAAACAATTTCCTTAATTTGTAGAAATTTTCTGTCTGCTTAATCTGCTCTTGAAATTGTAGAAAGTTGTTGAATTTCATAATTCGCATAAAGGTTTTGAACTTAAATGACTAAAACTTCAAAGCGATATATCAATCTCGTAAAAAACAAAATAAAAATGTTACAATTATATTCATATCAATAAACTATTGCCTACTGATTAGGTTCGGTGTTAAGAAAATATTCCTAGTATATATGTACATATAACTTACATTATTATTATTTAAATCGCTAAGTAAAAGAAAATTTTAGGTAAATGTTCACGGTTATATAGCAAATCCTGATTTAAAAGATACACCATTGCAATTTGATGTTAAAGTATGCGAAGCACTGGATCGAAACCTATTTGGTGTCCAAGCGGTATTCAATTACAGTAATTATACCAAGTGTCCCTTAAAGAAGGTATATGAAGACAACTTTACTATACTTTTCCACTGATAAATGCAGAATTTTTACTTTAAGAAATCTGATTTTATAACTTGAATTGTGTGTATGATTATTTATTAGGAAGTATGAAAAAATCCCACTCGACAGACTATTTAAAAAACGTTTCTTTTATTTATGAGTGGAAAAGTTGGGCAATATTAAATTCGAATTTATTTTTAATACTTTGTAATACAGGGTTGTTATTTCATGAACGATTTTGTTTTATCCGAAACGAAATTTCCACCATATTTGCCAGCGAACGTTTACATTTTCAAATTTAAATTATATTATGAAGACGTATTATTGGGTGAAATGAAGTGGCATGGAGAAATATCTAAAAATATAAATTAAATAGTATAGTAATGTGTAATTTATATATTTATAGTAAGAATAAAATTATTCATATCAAATTTGGTATTTTTTTATAATTATACGAAGTTAAAAGAAAATCCGAAAACTTAAAAGCAGTATCAATTATGGAACCACATTTATTTACGTTTTTTTTCCCGAAAAGTAATCTTAAATGTTTTATATTACCAAAATACTAATGACACTATTTGGTCATATAATTATGCGATGTAAAAAAGATATCCATATTTTGAAAATCAGATAATCAATGTACGAAAAACTATTTAGAGTTTCCGGCTATTAAAAAATTACCGCGCAGTGAATTAAATTTCTAATTACCCCAGATAGTGCTGACAGAGACCCAAGTAGCAAAAAGAAAATGATTTATTCTAAAACTAGAGTTACAGAAATATTAATAATAGCGTTTTGCGCTTTACTAATTATGGCGGTAATTTCCGTGACACTAATTTTGTTGTGGAAGCAATTTAAATTATGTAACTTTTCCTTTCAGTATAAACAAAGTGACTATAAGGTGGTACATTATTACGCTAAGTTAATATCTTACAACAAGAAATATCTGAGCAATGTCAGGATTGATAACGTGAAACCAAATAGAACTTATCGAGCTTTTACCCTTTTTCATTGTCAAACAATGGATTTATTTGGAGAAAGTTTCAAGGTAAGAAATTATGCTTTTGATTTTAGTTTAGGAAGTTTAAATTCATCAGTTTAATCACACTTAGAAATAAATTGCTTGATTTAAATGCTTCTATTTTACTCAGTTTCAATAGTGAAAATGTTTAAAAACGCACAATAATGAAATGTGTGTTGAAGATGCGTACCTCTTAGAGAAGAGAGTAGGTACTTTAGTTAGAATATTTGTCTAAGTTTAGATTGAACATAGTTCAGATAGACATTTAAGAAATGGTATTTTCTTTCCGATTTCCAAGTTGGACTTATGTTGGCAGTTTTGGTGTCGCTGATATTTCGTTACCACTAACATGAGATATCCTCCATTCTAAACCATTACTTAAAAGTTAGAGGCGTCGAGTTTTTCCTTCTCGGCAGTGTCGCCGAATATGTGTGCATAATGCGGTCGACCAGTGTTTATAATTTTGTTTAGAAGGATAAGTGCTTTATGGTATCTTATAAATAGTGCATTGTTGTATTAAGGGTACGTCCATATATATACAGTGAAACCTGTCCAGTTGTTCACCTTTATAAGTTGAAACTCTTGTCTAAGTCGAAATTTAGTCGTTTTTCATGTCAGATTGCTATAGTTTTGCATTACGTTTAATCCATGTACGTTGTTATCCTGTCTATCTTATATGCTGCACAATTTTAAAGTATTTTGTTTGAAAAAAAAACCTGTGAAAATGAACCACTATTGTACGTACATATTTTTAAATGCAAACAGTTGTTACAGAATGAAATTTCCAAAAATTGCACTGAAATAATCTGTTAGGACAAGGGGATTCCCTAACTCCAAACAGAGATTGCGTGCGCTTGTCATAAGTCTAGTGAAGGAATCTTCATTCTTTATGATTATGTCTTTATCTTTTAAATTCAAATTACAGAAGTATTTTCAGTTTTATCAGTGCTTTCGGTACGATTATATCTTCGTGATTATTTACATACTCGTTCAAAAATAATGACTACAAAACGTAAGCTAAATGTACTGGCCGAAGTCAAGAAGAGAAAATTGTTAGATTTGTTGGATCGAGGTAAAGTTGACGGGCATTCTGCGCAAAATTTGGTGTTTGTAAGTCTACACTTGCAAATATTGAGCAGAATAAAGGGAATTTAATAAAATTGTGGAATGATAACTGCAATGATGAACGAAAACGCAAAATACGAAAAACTGAAAATGAGGAAATCAATAAAACAGTGTCTGATTTTTTCTCAAAATGTCGAGCAATAATAATTCCTGTTTCCGGTCCGATGATGCAAACTAAGGCAAAAGAAGTAGCCACAAAATTGAAAATAGAACATTTTCATGCTGGTAATGGATGGCTACAATCATAAAGGAATAACATCACATTTCTAACTGAACAGCAGCCTCAGACTGGAAAGTGAAACTAAAAGACGTTTTAAGAAACTATGAGCAACGTAACCAATTTAATGCAGATGAGACAGGACTTTTTATCGACAAATTCCAACTAAAAGTTTGGTCACAAAAGGTGATCTTTGTAAAGGTGGAAAAATGGCGAAAGAAAGACTTAGTATTCTACTGTATTGTAGTGGAATGGGTGAAAAATTTAAGCCTTTAGTTATTGGAAATCCTGCAAGCCTAAAAATATTTAAAATAAATGTGGTTGAAATAGTATACCAGATATTTAGATGACGGATATCACAGTTGTCTATTTAGAGTCTATATGTTAACTATACTAAGGCATTTCAAAATTTATGTTAATGCCGTTACTATTTCACCTGAAACAATTTTTTTTAAGGCTGATGGTTCAGTAGTAAATTACTAGCATATCATGCCGAGGATCTATGATTCAGGTCCGTTGAACTATTATCGGGAAGGATTTTCGTGGCTTCCTTTTCCCGTTTAAACGAATGCTGATAGACAAAGATCTTAAGTTACACCACGAGCCCAATTTATAGTCTGCCAATGCTCCTTATAGTTAGCGGTAAACTCTTGGAGATTGTGAAAGCATGGATTATTACTGATACTGATTAGTCGCCATAATTGTCTGAATTTTTGCGGTAGTAGTTAAATGTGTATGTACTACCAGAGTTTTCTTGTTTCACAACGTTTTCTGATATTTTACTTAAATATCTATAGGTAAGATCGTGTTTGCTAAATTTGCCAACAAATTAAAAGAAATTTTAGTATAATTGTAGAATATTCCTGTGATGAAATATTACTGTTTGGTTATTTAATATTAGAGCCTTAAAATAAAAGACTGAGCTGTCATAGAGATAATTATTCTACGTCAAATTGCTCAAACAAATTAATAAAATAGTTATTAGTGAAGTACCAATTAGGGTATTTAAGAACTTAATACTTAAAAGATAAAAAAAATTGATCTGCGGAAAAAATAAACTTTTCCTAGAAAATGAGAAGTTATTGAAAGCATCCATTTCTCTGATAATGTCAATCACAATATAAGTTCTCCAACTCGACGAATTGGGGCATTGAGGGTTGTATATGAAGGAGGTCATTGCATACTTCACGTTTGTTTAGATACGAATAAATATTTGCAAAATCAAAACTCCAAATGCTGCACATATGTGAATGAAAAATGTAGGCAATAACATTTTGTTCAATTTCTTAAATGATTTCATTGTCCCAAGTCATGTTATTATATATCAGACTTGTTTAAAAATTGTTTAGAAGAGTTACAGCCTTAGAAAAGTGACAAAATGAAAACAAACAATATGTTCAAATTTAAATTATAATTTACTATTCATTCAAAAGATAAGAGAAAGCAATTATTTTGGACACTGTTATTTTTCAATATAAAGACGCCATCGCTCCGGTAGTTACTATATTCTTTCACAAGCTGGCTGCACTCTCAAACAGTTTCAACTTCTTCAATGGAGTGAAACTTTTTGCCTTCTAGAAATTCTTTTAAGGGTGGAAACATATGGAAGTGAGAGGGGCTGAGGTTCGGACTATACGGGAGATGTTGGAGAATAGTTTACTTAAGTTCTCGAATTATAGCCACTGTAAGACCGGCCACATGAGGATGTCCATTATCCTGTAGGAAACAGATTACTGACTTTTTTTTACGTTTGTTGTGGATGGCTGTTGTTTTACTGAACCCTTCTATAAATTGGAGTACTACAAGCTTACAATCCTCTGTTCTGTTAATAATACAATAAGACCTGGGTTGGGTTGCAAAAAAGCAAAATAGTATCGATGCAGAGACAACATCCTCCATTTGCCAAACTATATAAGGTAAAAAGAAGTAATTTTTACCTTATTTAGTTTGGTAAATGAAGGATGTTGTTCCTGCATCGATACTATTTTGCTTTTTTGCAACCCAACCCAGGTCTTATTGTATTGTGCTAACAATGCATGAGCTACAAGCATGCTTGCTTGTGTTCATCCGTTTGCATTGGCGGAATTCAATGTGCGCATACTTTCCGGTAATGAAGTTGCTTTTTTATACAACTATCCATACTGCCAACATTAATATAGAGTGTAGAAGTAGTATTGCACGTTGTAATTCGATGATCCGTTTGAATAAGTACGTTACTCAGATCAACCATTTCGTCTGCTTTGTTACTGTTTTTGGGCGTCGAGTGTGGTTCATTCTCGATACGTTCTCGGCCATTTTTAAAAGATTTACTCTATTTATAAATACTTGTGTTTGCCAATGTTTTCTCACCATAGTCTTTTAGGTCCTTCACAAATTTCTGACGTTTTCTTTTGTAATTGTAAGAAGTTTAAGGAAAATATGCTGTTCCACGCTTGGATGTACTCGTACTTCACTCATGTTTTTAACGTAACTAATACTGCACGTTGGTTTGTGAACAATTGAAAGAGGTTAGTACTTGTTCTCATGCATCAGTTCTATTAACTTTGGCCGTTGTTTCTTTTGTTCGGCACTAAGTTTAAATTATAATTTAAATTTGAACACTCCTCGTAGTTGAACTGCATAGATCTGACTTGTGGCATTAGAAAGATTTAGAGATGTTACAAAATCGCTATAAGAATTTTGTTTCGTAAACGGAAAATATTTAAAAAAAAATATTTGGAGTTCCAAGTTGATTTGATTACTTAAAAATACACTACTAATTTATCCAATTTCGCCATGAAAGTCGTAAGTTAATGCATAGTTTTAGTAAGTGGTTTTATAAAAACGATTGGATATATTACCTACCAAAAAATAGATTCATTAAATACATGAAATTTTCTTCCAACAATACTAACGGACGTAAATGTTGCATAAATAGTTCATTAGGGAACCCTACATATTTTCTTATATTTTATTTGCACATTGCAAACAGAATCTTCAGCAGACGACATATCTGAAGAATGTATCATACAGTTATTCGTAACTGCCTTGGAATTATTGAGATGCATGTATAAATAATCACATATTCAGTCATGCACATTAATAGAATACATAACAGGATCCTTTCACAAAATTGCCTTTTTTTTGAGGAAAATCCAGATGTTAAGCACTGTTAAGTTAATTGTCACTATAATAAATTGCTAGAAAATTGTAACGTATTTCACTAATTCCAAGTTGTATTTTACTTTTAAGAAAGTAAACAATGCAAAGCACAAATACACAGGTACTGTACTTTGATCAATATCATATTTAATGACAAGTTATAATTGAAAAATATTAAATATTAAATTGGAAAGAAAACTTTTATTAGAATTATTATAAGAGGAATAAATATAAGTGTGAGTTACAAAATTCGAACAACAGTAATTGTTTTGTTAGTTAATAATGGAAAAATAATTATCATTTTCTTCTTCTTTCAGTTTCTTTGTTTTTATGTTTCTATCTCTACTAACGGTGTTGTTAATGTTTTTTTCCTGATCTGTTATCATCATAAATTAACTTACCTAAGGGCTAAACTGGTGATAAAATTCACAACAAAACTTGAATGTAAATACGAAGAACATTAATTAAACAGAGAAAACTACTGAATTGTCCATAGTTGATTACACAATTTCAGTAGAATTATTTAGAAGATATTTGCAGGCATATACCACAGAAAATTAACTAAAACTAAATATTTTTACGTATAATATTAACTATTTATCTATTTTATCGAGATATGTATACTGAAAACCGAAAATCATTTTACTTTTGGAAGATTTTACGCATAAAAACTAGAAAATGTCCAAGACCTAATTGATTTTTTTTTCGATTTTAAAGTTAGACTCACAAGTTATTTTGGAATAAAACTGCACAAGACGTAAGTAAATAACGATTATATATTATCCTAGAATATGTAGTTGTTTCCAGTAATCGGATAAACAACATTAAGTGGTTATGTCAGATCATAGTTCAAAATATGGCTTATTGATCAAAAGTCAGAAAGTTAAGAAGTCAACGGATTGAACAACTTTTTCATAATGTAAAAGTAGCAGTTATTAAATGAGTTCCAGTTCAGTTATACCAAAAATATATGCAGAAATCTACTGCATATATTTTTGGTGTAATATGTTTTGAAAGTAGACAACAACAGAGACTTTAACGACGTTTTTTTGACAGTTAAAAGCATCCATATCGTAAAATATTTTGATGTGGTGTTTTAACATTAATAATCAGCAAGTCCTGACAAATTGGTAATGGAGCACTGTACAGTTCAGCAAGGCGTTCAGTCTATTTAAATTTATTATGAAAATGGTCGCTTCATTTGTAATATTTGTGGCCAACATAATTATTTAGTGAAAGATTAATTCGGTGCCTTGGGCAAAAATTTGAACGTCCGTTCGGCTGAGAATATGCAGCAATATTCTCAACCGAACGGATTTTTCGGACGACAGATCATCCAACATGCATGTATAATATATGTTGGAAGACCTTCTACTAAAGCAGTTGCTTCTAATTTTTGTCCAAGGTACCAAATTGCTCTTTCACTAAATCTGATTCAATTCCCAGTGCGCCTATTGCGTGTCGGCTACAAAAAGTTGGCATTTCTCAAGCTTCAACATGACGAACTTCAGGAAAGGCATTGGGGCTGCATTCATGTAAGATTCAATTTATAAAAGAACTGCGGCCGATGATTATGCGGCGAGTGGGAACATTGCAGATTGGACACTGAAGCTATTGGAAGTGGATGGTGATTTTAATTCGAAAAGAATCTTTAGCGAGGAATACTCTAGGTTAAATGGGCGAAATTTATGAGAAATTAAGGACTTTCTTACGCATGCAGACAAAGTGACAGCGTGGTGGAATTTGGGCTGGGAACGTTGGTGCATTTCTTTCAAAATAAAGTCGGTGTTGCAATTACTGTCAATGGCGGAAAATATCTGTTGATAAGAAATTTTTCATGGCCTTAACTGGAAGGTGTGGATTTTGCCGATATGTGGTTTCAGCGGGGCAGAGCCACTTACGATGTGATGCACTTAACAATCAATTTATTGAGAAAAAATTCTACAGGTTCAGTATTTCAAAAAAGATCGATAGCAATTAGCTACCGCAATCTTGTGACTTGACCTGTTTGAATTATTTTTTGTGGGGCTACCGCTAGACCGCCACTTATTGACGAATTGAAGGACAACATTGGTCATCTTACTGGGAAAATATACCGAAATACTCGAATATCGAGTGACATTTTTTTAATATAATGACAATTGATATGCTGTTAAATAAAAATAAAATTGCATTTGACCTTTTACTGCAACTAACATACTTTTTATTTGTTACTATCATTTTAATGAGAAATGTCGGTTTTAGATAATTTTAAAATATCCGCCAGATTTGCATTAAACTTTCAGACTCGCTTCTTCTTGTCGATATCTTAAGTTAGTACGGTTGAAAAAAAAATCTTATAAATCATAAAAATTTAGCAATTATAACGACACTGGTAGAGGTACATATTTGTATGTAATTCTTTTACGATTATATTTCAATCAAGTTCAACTTATTATTGCATTTGTTGATTTACTTGTAGCGTATTCTTAACATATTTATGCATAAAAAGAAAAATAAACTTTTTGATACCATTTCTAATCTATGAAATACAGAGAAATTAAAAAGAATAAGCCGATATTATGATGCAGTGTTTGAATTCTTGAGCATTATAATAGAATGAGTCACTGATCATTTGAAAGAAGCGGTTTCAAAGTTTAGAATGACTACCATATGGGCGCTGTAAGTTGGTAAGTCCCATAGAACCCCTCAGTTATTTACTTATACTTGAAATGGCAAGTTAATAACAGAAAATTTCTGAATTCTCGAATTTACGTTTAGGGGCGCCTGCTTTTCAAAGGAGATTCGACATTACACCGTCCTCTCTAAAAAACTTACAACGGTGATTTTGAGTTTACAGAGTGCATACCTGTGTAAAGAGCAAGGTCCGGGCCGACCAAGAATTTCGGAGTAATAAGTGGAGAAAATCCACGACATTTTTCAACAACTTTTTCTTTTGAGAATATGTAAGATTAAGTTTAGATTCCCACATAACTCAATAATCTAGATGACCTTAAATATCAAATAACATCAGAAAACTCAGTTGATCGTGATATGCTAGTACGCCTCTGGAAGTAACTCTCATGTCGCTTTGGTGTTGCTCATGCTGCAGGTGTTGGTAGCATTGAAAACTCGTAAGATATGAAATAAAACTCTATTATGAATAAAACGCCTTTCATGGAATTTGGTATTACATTTCCTTAGTAAAATATTATGCCGTTCATTCTTTCAAAACTGTATTATTTGTATTTCAGTTAAATGTTCATGGTTATACAGCGCGACCCGATTTAAGAGATACCCCACTACAATTCGATGTTAAAGTATGTGACCTTTTTGAAAGGAATATGTTCGGAGTCCAATCTATATTTAATCATGGCAACTACACGAAGTGCCCTTTGAAAAAGGTAAAACCTTAATATCATCTTGATTATATAATAGTAATGTAATTTAAGCCGTTTTATTTCAGGGCTGTCATATTGTACAAAATTTTACCTTGTCAGAAAAAAATTTTCCACCGTATATACCAGCAAACGTTTATGTTGTCAAATTTAAACTTTACTTTGAAAAAATTTTCGTGGGACAAATTGATTGGCATGGAGAAATAGTAAATAATGTTTAAGAAAATATGTTTGTAAATCAAATATGTAATATGGTCGAGGTGTACATAATTCTTGTTTATAGCGAAAAAATTGGAACAAAGATATTGATTTATTATAGGCAACAAAATTTTCTTGAAGAATTTTTCTTGTAAATATTACGCGTCACTGTCCTTTCTAAAAATATACATGAATGAACTATTACAATATCAACTATAGTTTAACAAAACAGTGAACTGAAAATGAAATAACATGAATTAAAATAATTTAATTTTAATTTTCTTAATGGAATATAAAACTGGTTTTTATTATTTTATCTGGTGTCTTCTTTAAATAATGTTTTTATTATAATTTTTGGTTTTAAATGTCTTGCCTTACTTTTCATTCCCGAATTTCGACTCGGAAACTACTCCTTACGATTTCTCTATTTTCGGCGATTTTGCGTTTTGAGACGGCTTTTCGCGAATATCTCTGGAACAGAAAGATATGCCGACACGGTTGTATTTTTAATAATTGATAATCGAGTATATAAAGTATCGTAAATCGACGATTTTTATTTTGCGTTTCTCACTGATTCGCAAATGTCTCGAGAATGGAAGGAGTAATTGTGTTGCGGTTTAGAAATTCGAAATCAGCGCCTTCTGTTCCATCAGATCAAAAAGGTGAAAATCGACATTTTTTCTGATTTTCAAATTTTATCACTGTTTCAAAAAAATTGCTGAATTTTCAAATAACCATAACTTATTTTTCATCCAATCTCGCGAAGTTTTCATCAAATGAAAGTATGAGATGATTAAAATATATACAAGTGAGTTTCAATAGTACAAACTATTTGGCCGTCACGATAGGTTGTACTTTTGCAAAAATGCATTTTTTTTCAGGGGAAATTCTGATTCTTCCCCCTTCTTACTTTATATCAGTAAGTGAATGTTCCTGAAATACTAAATAAGTAAGTATTTTATTGCATTATAACTATTTTTTATTGTTTATACTTGTTGCGCATAAAGCATTCCAAAATAAAGTGTCGTTGCCGATTTTTCTATGAACTGCGTATTTTCAATACCCGCATATTTCAAAAGAGTTAATCGTTTGTTAATGCTAGATATCAAATGAAATGGGTAATGGCTGATTATTCTTTTTCTGTTTTTATTTCTTCTAATAGCTTATTAATATTACGAGAGAAGTAGAAATTTTAGACTTTCGTGGAAATAACGAAACAAACTTCGATATTATGATATACCAATAGAAAGAAAGGTAAATAATGAATTAAAAATAAGTAATTGTCAAACAAAGTAATAACTACGACGGCTGTTCCGCTCATTCCACAGCTCGTCAGGAAGTCTTCACTTCGTCGACTGTTCTATGAACCTGATCGGTAACGTAATCAAATACATGATGCAGAGTGGTGAAAGATTAGACAGTGTTTATCTCTCGAATAGTAGTGAAAGCAGCCATTGCTTTTTATTAACTATGTGGTAGTGGGCAATTATTACATGTACAACGTCGCTGCTTGCACAACAAATGTTCTGCAGTTTGTTTTTAAGGCGATATGTGTACTTTTACTACTATTCGAAAAGTGGATATTGTCTAATCTCCCACTATTTTGTATAAGCTTTAATAACATTGCACTTCATACTTCACAAATAAATACAAACCGTTATACATATTTAAGCACATCATTTTCAGTAGAAATATTAAGCTAAAATATATATCAAAGTATCTAGTAATTTTGCGAATAGAGGAATTTTATTTTCATCTGTAAACATACTTCCAATAGAGGATGCTTAAAGCAATCTAACAATATGAGAGGAGTGTAGCTTTGACCTTAAATTTCTAGTAAAAGTTTCTTGTATAACTATTAATTTTTAAAGATATATTTTCATGTTTTAAGGGACAGCAACATAAATTGTTCCGCATGCAGGTATTAGTTCATCATCTGTGGTAAAATTACTATACACTTGTTTTTTGTGTATATAAAATATTTTAAATCGCAGGCTCTAAGATCCGAGCTATATAATGTAATGTTTGATGAACTGATGCGTCAAATAAGATCATTATGTAGAACCGTTTCATTTGGACGAATAAAATATTCAGTAAAAGGTGAGTTATTCAGTGCACAGCTTAATTGTAACTGTTCTCACCTAACCTAATTAAAATTAGTAAAAAGGAAAACAAAACCATTTCCACCTTGAAAACTGAGTACTACCATTGAGGAAGTATTCATACCACACAAACATGGCCGAGTATGAGAGATGGCTGGGTGTAAGGGGTGCGAAATACAGGAAGAAACTACCCACATATAATCTGAAGTTAAAAGGAATTTAGAGACAACAGAAGTATATTTGGAAGGATCTATTGGAGGCTGACAGAGGATTAAGTCTTCTCCTGAGTAGAACCGACAGTTCTCGGATCAGCTAGAAAATCTCCTAGCCAATACCTTGCTTGCTGACGGAGTGTCTTTGAATTCTTTTGGGACAAAATTCAAGTGGTATCATTTCATGTTCTCCTGATTACATTCCGGAATGTAATGGCGTTCCCAAAATTTGTTCATGCATTCTAAAAGACCATCATTTTCATTTTGAAGAGATTGAAGTTCTCACGAACTTTGAACTTGTTTCTGCTTTTGTTCGTTAAACAAATCTTTCTGCATCCACCGCTTGTTTTCTCGAATAAGCTCATTAACTCATTAGATCATCAAACGATTGACTGCAGCATGAATCAAATTTAACACATGTTGCGATCCGGTGGCTTTCCAGTGCATCATTTCTTCCCGACCTTCAGAAAACCATTTGTGCCATTCAAAGACTCGCGTACATGACATAGCATTATCACGAAACACCGCCTTTAACATTTGTAAACATTCTGTTGGCAAGTTATGAATTTGACAAGGAATTTCACGTTAATTCGCAGCTCGATTTTTATGTCGACCATTATCACAGCACTACTAAGTAACAGTATCCTCTACAAATAAAGGTCGAAAGTAAACTAAACCAGACAGAGAGACGAAACTACGGATTGTTGCTTGGGAAGTATCAAGGTAAATGACATTCCAATTACGACGAAATTGGATCGCGACTGCGCGATCGAAGGAGTTTAGGAATTGTATTTTTGAATGTTTGTATGAGCTCAATAAATAACGCTATTGAATACTGAATAGCGCCATCTTACTGACAACGAAAACATTTAACGATTCTTCTTTGCGTCTGCTTTAGTTCGAAATGATATGAAATAGTAAGGATCTAAACCAAGAACCAAATCATGTACTTCTCATGAAATAGGGCCAGAGAAAAGTATAAAACTTCAAAAACATGTATTATAAAAGACACATTATTCCTAACTAAAAATTCCAGTAAACATTGAGCAGAGTTAACGATAGGACGCAGATGATTTAATAAATTCAAATTCGAATAAAACACTAAAATGTATGCATTTGTAACTTACGCAATATTTATAATATAATACTTGAATCTAATGTTTATCGAAAATGAGAATAGAAATTTTGAGATTTAAATTTTGTAAATGAAACACCTTTAGTCTAAAATATAAAATATTATGGGTATACTATGTACATACATACCTGGCTTTTGCCAGTTTTCCATGTGCGACACTGTTTAATTATCTGTTGATGACAACTTAGTTGTCGAAATACATATACTACCGTCCATAAGTTTAATCGCACTACAGATAATTTTAATTCCAAAAGGAAATAAAATATTTAAGTTAATATACTGAAATGTTATCTAAACTAAAATCATTTTACATATCTGCACGTTATTTAACCGTAGTATTTTTTATAAACGAATGAACGCCTTGTTTTCTATTTCAAAAAATAATATTCAGGTAAGAAATATAATGGGGGTGTCATGGAGATTATCCCTTTCTCAGAATTGTTTACTGTATGATTTACTACGTGGACGTAATAGCCAGTCTTTACCTGATATTTGTGCGCTTGTAAGGGTATATTTTATGTCTATTACACAGTGAATACTCATTATTCACGTTATTAATGAAGTGTCAGCAAGTGCTATCGAGGGAGCGTATTTTTTTAAATTGTGTTTTTAAAATATGGCAAGGAAATAGCAAGTAATTCTTGAACAAAGGGCAAGAATTATTGCTTTGCACGAAATAAAGCTTTCTTTTCTAAAAAACTAAAAGCTTCCGAGTATTATGTTCGTCAAACTATGAAGAGAATGGCAGAAATTGGCCAACCGAAAACGCAGTGGACGGCCGAGGATAACTACTAAAAGATGAATATCTGAAATTAATGTGATTGCGCAATCGTCGCCTTACATCCCCGGGAATAGCAGCATAATATACACCACGAAGCCACGGTCAGTGTGACAACAACCAAACGTCGTTTAGTTGAAGTTGGACTTAGAGGTCGAGTAGCAGTATAAAAACCACGTCTGTCTGCACAACGTAAACAAAAAAGATTGACCTGGACAAGAACACAGAGGTACTGGACTGTCGAAGAATGTAAACAAGTTTTATAGACAGATGAATCCAAATTTGAAATTTTTGGAAATAAACGTCGTACTTTTGTTCATCGTCGTGTGCGAGACAATGTTAGTTGAATATGCGGTTAAGATAGTGAAACATGGTGGTGGAAATGTGATGGTTTGGGGTGGGCGCATCGGAAAATTGGTGCAAATCACAAAAAGAATGACAAAAGAAGTCTATTTGGGTACATTGCAAGAGCATGCTCTTTCATCAGCGATGGAGCTAATAGGTACGGGGTTTGTTTATCAGCAAGAAAACGACCCCAAACAGACAGCAAAGATTGCAAAAAGGTTTTTCGCCGACCAAACTGAAAGAGGAATTTTTATTACATTAATGGCATGGCCACCACAAAGTCCAGACTGCAGTCCGATGGTGTTGTTATGCTAGCAAAACAGATCTTTGGGATAAGTTGCGGAATGCATGGAACTCTATCGATGAGAAATATCTTGACCGACTAGTTAAACGCATGCCACGTGTTTGTGAAGCCGTGATCGCTACTAGGGGTGGCTACTTTTACGAGAGTAAAATTTAAGCTAACTTATTATAATATTACTTAGATTACTAATGTAAATTGCTTGAATTGTATGTTAATTTAGTATTTTATAAATAAATTTGCCATGAAAATAAATAGTCTCTTTAATATCATCGCGCAGTTCAAATTACCTGTAGTGCGGATTAAACTTATGGACGATAGTATGTGTATCTAGGAAAATTAAATGCTGCAGACTATCTACAAAACAGAATTTTTAAAATGAAAAGTCTTTATTATTTCTACGATTATGAAATAATACGGGTATGAAATAAAAAGATAAAAATATATTGTAGAACAGATATAACATACAAATTATCAAAAGCATTAAAATAGTGCCACGATCGTTTTAGTAATCTAATTTTCTGGTTCATGAATGTCACGTAATTTTTTTTAACAAAACTTGGTCAGCATAACATGAGGTTACGATATTGATCCGTAATAAAAACAGGATGTAAGATATAAATAAAGATATTATCGTACGAATATAAGAAAAAGCTGTAACAAAGTGACTGTCATTAACGATGATGATGTATAGGTTTGGTAATTATACTTTACTGGTAAAAAGGAAATCACATAATTAAAATGGTTCAGTTGGTGCTGTGTGAATTTTTTTCCTATTCAATTAGTTCAAAAGCAGTAGCATCAATAGCAACGGCGACGACTAATTCCACTTGCTAATCTGTAGGATACATAAAGCATAGGAATAGCGGTGAATTTCACTCAAATTACCCGCTAACGCTTATTTTCTATTTCCTCTTAATGAACGGTAGATTCTCGAGAAAATCTGCTGTAATTAATTCGTGTGCGTATAAGAATTTTTTTCTTTTTTCCATGGAGTTGTAACTAGAAACGGGAGGACTGCAATTAATTACAAAGTGGGAATCAGAAGCTGTGTTACGAGCAATAAAATCACGAGATAATTCCAATCGATTACGATAATTTCATGTTTGAAATTTTTTTAGGTCAAATTTCAGATAAATCGTTATGTTCCTGTTTTCTATTCTCAATTTCTTTATATAGAAACAAATTATCACTTTCGTCAAAATAAATAAATGCATCAGGCTAATTATACAACGAGTCTTGCGAGGAGGTTCTTTTTTTGATAAAAATACACACTGTTAGTAATCCAGTCTATAGTAGAAAATCTATATTAATAACCTACTAGCAGTACTATGTATATTATTGATCTATAATATATATAATTTCTTGAATTTATGAATCAAATGTTCAGAAATATATTATTAATAAATATGTTATTATAAAGGTGTCATTATATTTTGATAACCTAGAGAAACACTGGCAAATTTTGCGATCTTTTTAAACAAGTATACATCCTAGAATTATATTAGATACAAGGTTTCGCTAGAAAGTCCTTTGGATGATGGATAGATGGCGCAGTTTCAGACTGTTTTTGTGATGCACTGGAAAGTAGACTCGTTAACAACATCAACTGCCAAAATTCAGATTACTACGCCTCTTCGTTGTGATGAATGTTTATTTAAGAGCGTCGGGTTTTCGATGGAATGGATTTTGTTCAAATTCTTTTTGAAAGGTCTATCAACAAATATTTATAATGAGATGAACTCGGTTGCTTCATTTTGAAATTTACCGCTGTGCCGGAATTGTTGAAAAAGTGCATGCTATAGTGTTAAAAACTGTCGTTTGGATACTTCTGATATAATGGAGTTTGTAAACATTTCTAAATAACGCAATATACTGTTTTAAATGAAGAGTTAGATATGAAGAAGTTGTCCGTAGACCAAAAATTCATGCAAATGCAAATTTCTTGTTTGGAACTCTGTCGAAAAACGAGGAAGATTTTATACACCAATTTATCATCACATATGATACTTGACTTTATTATTTACGTTTGAAGCAAGACAAGAATAGAAACAGTAGCGGCACATTTGGTCTCCTTCTTCAAAGAAAGGGATGACTTTTACACCTGCAGGAAAGGTAATGGATTTCATTCTTCGGAATGCAAAAGGTACTGTTTTTATGATTGTTTTCCAAAAAGCCAAACCACGACAGGCATATATTACGTGAATTGCTCAAGCAAAATGTCTTTCATATTAGAAATTTTTAAGAGACAACGATGTTAAAGTTGAATGCATAAATTGTAGTGAGAGTTCTGTATTTAATCCAGGCATAGAAACTTAGATCATCGTTGATGCAAATGTATCAATGTGGCAGGGGATAATATTTTCCTGTACATTAAAAATGAACAATTGAGAAATCTTTCACGAAGAAATTCTTATTTTGAAAAATTAACTTTTATTTCAAACAATAGGAATTTTGTTCTTATGTAAGATTTACCTAAAAAATAACATATCTTTCTACCGTGAATCCAAATGATACTGGAGAATGATGCCACAGGGTTACTTCAATTGAACTTAATACCTGACAACTGTTTTTGAGTGTTTTGTACTAAGATCATGTTTCAAGTGTTTATCCTTCAAATATAATTCATTACGGCAATGTCTTATAGCTGTTAATGGACATGATAATCGTCTCTAAATGATCCTTCAATTTAGAATGAAAAATCTTTCTAGCTGAGAAAAGCCAAATATTTTTCAATTTAAAAATGTAACGTTGACAATTAGGTAGATAGAGGGATAGATATCCTTTATTAGTATTTTAAATACTTTTACAATTTACATTATAATAAGAAATTTTAAAAACAAGGTAGAATGTTATGAATTTAAAATTAAAACTTTAAGTTGATTTCAACAAAATTAACAAATTAAGTTGTTTTTACCAAAATTAACACATTGTCTTTTGAAAATATAATAATTTCTTTGAGTTTTTAACTCATTTGGGATATCGTTATATAATTTAAGTTCCTTATAGAATAATGAACGCTGCATTGCTGTTGACGTTGTTCTCTGTAACCTAAAGTTTTCGGCGTTTCTAAGCTCATACGGTTGCACCTCACCCACATATCTGATGTTTTCACAAAGATACTCTGGCGCATTTCCCGTCTTCATTTTCTGCACAAAGCATATGGTAATCATTTCTAACTTCTGTTTAATATTTAACCATTAGGTATGAAAAATTTAGCGGCTGGCCTCCAAGTTAACAAAATATTTTACCAAATTTTAGTTTTCATAATGTTGAAAGATAAAGGTTAAAAGGTTATTTAAAAATCAGTTTCGTATTTTTTTCGATGTTTACTGGGTTAAAAAAAATGTGGCACAAATTTGAGGGGTAATAGTAGGCCCCATATATGTTATAAGTCTTAATGAATATGAGTTCGTAAATGAATGGTTTCGGGGATACAGAACATTTTCTTTGCGTCAGTTTCTTATTATGTACCAACAATTAATGTAATTTACGAACAAACAGCAAAAGCGAAAATTCAAATGAAATGTTTAAAGTGTTTTCCCTCTATTTCACAGCACCTATAACATCTCTGTCGCAAGGAACTTCCAACTCTTTCGAAAGCCTTCGCATTGGCTCAGATTTGGTAGTATCCTTGTTCTATTCGTTGCTGCAACTCCTCGAAGTCATTTAGAAGCATAACGTATACGAAAGTTTACAAATATCCATAAAGAAAAATGTAGAGAAGGTTTAAGTAAAAAGATTTCGATGATCCTGCACTTTATTACAAACTATTCAAATTTCAGAAAGCCATACAAATGTATGTCGCCGAGAATAGTTTCGTACCCAATGGCTCGGATTGCACTGCGGGGCGAGGGGGGGGGGCTTTGAAGAGTAACTGTTCGTATTAATTGAGTAGCAGATAATAGCTTTATAAAGTTTTGTTTAGAAATTAATAGTTTCGTGAGTTTCAGTAAGCATTTACCGACAATGTTTTTTTATGAATGCCGCGCGCGTGGTAAACACCACTCAAGAGTTTGAATTACTTTTAAATATTTTGTTTGAAAGAGTCAAGTAGTTACGCTTTTTTGGATTACCAGTTCGTTCGATGATCCCTTCTTTCCTAAACGATATTTATTTAAAAATAGCGATTATACTATTTCCGCCTGGATAGCGATTTTTCGTCTTATACAATATCAGATTTCTAATCCAGTAATAAACTAAATACAATTATTTTTATTATGATTGTAACACTATTACTATACGTGTAGTAACTTTAAACCAATCTGTGAATTATCGTTCGTTTCATTAGTTTCATGAAAAATGTTCGCAAGGGAAGCAGGTATCATCAACGAAAAGGTTAAAAATTAAAACAGGATAACTGTGTCTGCTCGACAGAACCTGCCCTTATGTAACGAGGGAGGTCGCCGCTAGTAGGTATACGTATATATATCGCCTGCCAATTAATTACCGACATTGACATAGGCATTCTATCGAATCGGACATATATATGTATGTATTGTACATACTTATTTGTATGGTAATTAATAATATAATAATAACAATTATGTTGAACGTGCGAAGAATTAAAATGCTTTAATTGACCGATAAAGTAAAAGAGTTTATCGGTTAATATGTGCACACTTAAAATATAATGGCGCAATAATAATATGTGCTGAAGCAAAACTGACTGCGAAAATCATGTAAACACTGTTGAATAAGAAATGAAAAAGGGGTGTACAAATTATACTTGATTTAACGTGCATGTTTTCGCTTGCAAGTTATTATTTATTTTAGTTAAGCAACAAACATTTCTGGTACAAATGTAATTCTCAGTAGAGGTTACCAACTCGGGCGACGTTTCGTAGTTACGTACCAACTGTGCGCAAGGATATTGACAACAGAATTTAATCTTGGTTAGCAAATATACATTTGTGGTTTTATAAATTGTTTTGTTTTTACATGCTTTCTATCTTTCCCTTTACTTACTGCGCAGGCGTAATATTATAGCTTTAGTAATTATTAAATTATTATAATTATCACGCAATCGTGTTCGACGCAATAGCAAGCCCATGTCGATTGTCGGTGATTGACTGGCAGACGATATACGTATATACGAAGATAGTTTGACAAGTAGTGAAAATGACACATAGGTGGCGCTCTAATTGATAAAACAAATGCACTGTGATTTAGGTTGCCTATTTACATGTTTACATTCCGATATTTAGATAAATCGGTTGAT
This sequence comes from Dermolepida albohirtum, assembly GCA_031893035.1. Classification (NCBI taxonomy): domain Eukaryota; kingdom Metazoa; phylum Arthropoda; class Insecta; order Coleoptera; family Scarabaeidae; genus Dermolepida; species Dermolepida albohirtum. Next base: position 11,630 of record JAVIWB010003241.1, on the reverse strand, counting down.
TAGTTATTTTTGACAGCTGTTTGAAAAAGAAGCAACACGTCGTTTTGTTAAAATGGAAAAAGCAGAGTATCGTGGGGTGATTAAATACTTAGTAATTAAGGGTATGAAAGCTACCGAAATAAAAGATGAGTTACGGGAAACACTAGGTGAATCTGCTCTATCATCCGCCACAATAAGTAGATGGGTAAATGAATTTAAACAAGCTGTGTTAATGAAGCGCGCTCTGGAGTACTCAAAATCGTGACTTCTAAGGAAATGATTATAAAAATCCATAATATTATTACGCAAGATCGACGACTCAAAGTGAGAGAGATAGCAGATATGGTAAACATTTCAGCAGAACGCGTACACCACATTTCAACTAAAGAATTGGGCCTTTCCATACTTTCGGCAAGATGCGTGCCGCGATTGGTTACGACTGATCAAAAGTTCACTCGTTTGTGCATTTTCAATGAGTGTTTGGATCTTTATAGGCGGAATCCGGTTGATCTTTGGAGGCGATTTGTTACTTGCGATGAAACTCGGATACACTACAGTACACCCGAAACTAAACAACAGTGGAAACAATGGTTAGAACGTGGTTCTGCAACTCCAAAGAAAGAGAAAACCACTTTATCGGCAAACAATCTGATGGCATCAATTTTTTGGGATACAAAGGGCATTTTGTTCATTTACTACCTTCAGAAAGGTGCCACAATAAACGGACAATATTATGCAGAACTTCTACAAAAATTAAATGTTGAGATTCATGCTAAACGGCCAGGAATGGCAAAGAAAAAGATTCTGTTTCACCAAGACAACGCTCCCTCGCATACCAGCACAGTTGCGATGTCCAAAATCCACGAGTTGCATTTCCAATTAGAACCGCATGCGCCTTATTCGCCGGATCTAGCCCCTTCCGGCTTCCACCTTTTTCCAAAATTGAAAACGGCACTAGGTGGATAGAAATTTTCGTCCAACGACGAGCTTATCATCTTTGTAAATGAGTATTTTGCAAGCCTTCCGGAATCGCATTTTAGAGATGGCATAAGGGAATTGAAGCACCGTTGGAATAAATGTATTGCTCTTTTAGGAGAATATATTGAAAAATAAAAATTATTTTGTATTTAAAAAATTCGTTTTTCTTTTCTATTCTCACTACTTGTCAAACTACCCTCGTATATATATATATATATATATATATATATATATATATATACATTACCGGTCACGGAAGTATGGACAGCAACTATATCAAGCAACAACAAGAAACAAAAATAAAAAATGTCAACGAAACTGAACAAAAATTAATATTTATTGATTCTTCATATAATAAAAGTTAAAATTACAATTCATTAAACTTATTCCTAATACACTTATATAGTATATTAATTATACTTTCTTTTCATCGAAGAAACCACCGTTCGTGGCGTTTACAGCCACTTTTTCTTATTACATCTGGTGTAATGTTATTCCATTCTTTTTGTAAAATTATGCCAAAGTTTTTCCTTCGATGTTTGATATTCCTTTCTAACTCTTCTATCGAGTTCATCCCATAATAATTCAATGGGGTTGAGATCCGGACTCTGAGGCGGCCATGTCATTACTTTCTAAATATTTTCATTTTTTTCCGCCTCCAGGTAATTTTTACACAACAACGACGTGTTTTTGGGGTCATTATCATGCATAAATTCAAAATTATTACCGATTAATCGCAGAGTTGACGGTAAAAAGTAATTTTCCAAAATTTCTCGGTAATTCTCCTTTCTCAAAATACCATCCATTATAAAATCTCCCATTCTGGCTAATGAAAATCAGCCCCCGACTACAACAAAACCACCCCCATGTTTCGCCGTTGGAGCTATGCAATCATGGCAACATTTTTTCTCGTGCCAATCGTTTGATGAAAATTCTTCTCTTGTGCCCGAACACTTCAAATTTCGATTCGTCACTCCACAGTACGTTCTTCGACTCATTGATTGTCCAATTACGGTGTAACCTTGCCCATTGAAGTCATTTCTACTTATTTCCATGTCGTAATAATGGTTTCCGTGAGGCAACGCGATCGTGTAAATTTGCTGCCACTAATCGTCATTTCACTGTACTCACAGAATTTTTTTTAGCACAACCCTGACTAAATTCGGCTGTTATTTCGGGTGCCGATAAGTTTTTATTCCTTTTGCTAATTAATTTAATTCTTTCGTCGTCAGCTTTGGAAGTACTTCTCGATGGTCCCGGCCAATTACGGTCTTCCAGACTGCCAGTTTCTTGAAACCGACGAATTATGAGATTCACTGAGGATTTTTTCACATTTAATTTTTCGCCAATACCGAGAACCGAATACCCCTTACGATGCAAAGTTAGTATAGCTGATCGTATTCCACTATCAAGCATTTTTACACGGGACATTTTGTAAACAGAAATTACACTATTCGCTTACAAAATAGACAACCTTGCACAAGCACGTTCAGTAATCTACTGATGGGCACAAGGATGTAGTAATAGGGTACTTTAGTTCCTTCTTAACGACCGTACCTTGATTATATATAGTTAGAATTATCGTACAACGCTATTGAGATACAATATCAGGTAATTATAGTTATTGTTAGATAAAATCCTTTCTATCATATTTTTTGGAGAATATATGCAAATACAATACCTATTTGAATTATAAACCTTCTTAAGAAGAAGGTATAATAATACTATCGCTATTTATTGGCATTAATATAATTTCTATGATCGTTATATAAAGTTTAATCAAGTGTAAATACTTCCATGAGCGGGAGTGTATATATGTATATACACATATATATGGATGGACGGGCAACCTCACTACACGAGAGCCGGTCTCGTTGGGCAGACATGATTATCCAGCTCTTCTGATAAGTAAAAAGTTGACCACCGCTGTTTTTATTCGTGCTGTTTGCTGAATATGGAAATACTTTTATGTTGCCTTAATTATTATATATAGTTATAAGAGATACAATATTTAGTTACAATAGCTATACTAAGTTTAAAATATGTACAATAATAAACCCACGAAAGGTTAGAAAATGCGATGCGTTATAGAAGCACATCATTATACATGTTCAGTAAAACTATAAAACCAAATTGTTAATAGTTAAAAATGAGGCACGATTCCTACAATGGCCGGTAGCAATTATATAGAAAAATCATGACACTTCAAGCAACCGTAACAGAATAACAAGCCATTACAGCGATATAATTAATTTTAAATTACAAGCTTTACATCGTATCACTGCAATTCGTCCTTCGCAAGGACGTTGGCTGTTACGGACAGCAGACTATAATTATTTAATTCTTTCTACTCAAATTATTGGAAAATATCTCTCACCATGCAACTGTTAATATTTTAGTAGTGAAAATAAATCGTAAATTACCATGTGTACATTTGCAATATTCACTTACCATCTATTTCCAGGGAACATGTAACGGTAAAATCTACATGTGTAATTATCGCTAGCTAAAACGTGATTGATACATGTGTATGTTCCACTTCTCTACTAACAAACAAAATAAACAAAAGTTATGCGCACATCGTCGCAATGAAAGGAACGAAAACATAAAGAAAAAATATATTTTGACATATACAACTGTATCAGCCGCTAATGTTACCGGGCGATGTTCTAATGGAACGACACGATTAAAAACCAGTTAGTAAAAATTACGTGTTTCCCGTCATTAGCACTGGCAATTATAGACAGCCGATAACCAGATCGAGACGAAGGAGGTGTAAATTACCTTACGTAGCGGAGCAACTTTAAATGCCATGTTCGTACAAGTGCTCAAATTTTCCTTTTCTTTCGATTGGGGCGTTAGTCGCAAATTCATATACCGAGCACTTAACTCCATTTGAATATTTATTAGAGGCACATGTACGAGACTGTCGTTCGAATTAATGAATTTATAGCAGGTAGGAAATGTCAACGTATGCAATGAACTTAATACAAAACAATGCGGAGATAGTTATGGGATATCCACATTCTAGCTTAATACATACACATTCCTGTAATAAATTATAATCTATTTATATTAGTGGCGCTAATTAAATAATGAAAGGCATTGAGAAAGTAAGAAAAGAATATATTTATTCTTTAACCTTTGTAAAGTACATTGTTATTTACATTGGGTATAATTAACATGCTTTTAGTACATGTTCATTAATTGTTGCTCTAGATATGTAAATGAGTGACTTATACATGTACACCGTATAATCAATTAAAACTTCCGCGTCTATAAGAAGTCTAAATATCAGTATATTTTTACGTCTAAAATGTATACTTATAAATGTAATAGCATGTATAATAATAGAAAAACAGACAAGAAAGTAAACAGAATAAAAAACAGATTTTTTGCCAAAAATTAGTACTACTTGAGAATAGAAAAGGACACGGCTGTTTGTTGAGGTTATGATGAAGAGATATCTAAAGAAATTCTTAATGCCTCCGAAGGTAATATCTCCTTTAATTACAAAAGCATGTGGAAAACCTAACATCCGTCTCTTACAAAAGACGAATAGTTTTCTGCTCTTAACTTGCTAAAGGGCATCTAACAATAAGTTGAAATACTAATAATGCCTTACGTTCTTTATCATAATAAGAATTAAATGAGGAGTCAATATGTTCAGGATTTATCCGATTTGAAAACCTTTTCATTATTATTTCTGCGATAGGGTCGGTAGTTTATAAAGAAATTCAACATTTTTTAGTTTTAAACTTGATCTTAGTTTTTGCACTTTATATAATTTTAAGTTTGGGAACGATCGAGAACCATTGGAAAACGATTTTAGAAAAGGATTTAATTCCACTCTGAACAGATGTTGCTGTGTTTATTAACCGACAAATGAGTGTTTAAATGTTATTGGAGTAATTCAATATTCTTGTAACAAACGTTTACATCATCATATCTGATGTATTGGGTAAGAAAAAAATGAGCCAAGTTTGTTTCACACATACTAACTAATTAGTAAAAGAAATATTGCATGGCGATTGCATCGAATATGAAGATCGCCTTGAAAATTTCTTAAGAAATGTCATTACCGGAGGCGAATCAAGATGTGTTCAATATAATGTGTCTACTAATCTACAACAAGAAGAAAGTTTGTGGTGTCTAGTAGGATGCCAAAATAATTTTGACAGTTTTCTTAGAAGCTCAAGACTTAAAACACTTTTCTCACCGGGTCAAATGGTCAATTCAATTTCTTTCATGGAAATTCTAGATTGCTTTATAAAACAGACATGGCCAATGCGTCCATATTTTAAAGATTTCGGTTTCTCAGTTTCAATTTATAGTAAATTCTATCCACTTTTGTTCTTAACCATCTGCCATATTAGCCATATCAAGCTGAGAAAGATATCTTTGTTCAAAAATTTAAAAATTGCATTAAAAGAATATTTAGATGAAATCGAATCCATAAAAAGAAAGGGGACAAGTATTTTGAAAACAAGTTATAATCACATAGTCCTTTAAGTAAGTAAGTCTTAAGTAGAAGCTATTCATTTATTTCTTTATTGCATCATCTCGTATTACAACTGCCTCTTATGAACATATTATCTGATTCCTATCATCGTAAAGGGCATCTAAATTGAAATAATAATGATGCTTTACATTTCTAATCATATTAAAAACAGCTTGAAAGATATAATTTTTGAGATATTAACTTCGTATATGAGACGTTAATAACATCGATATCATATTTGGAGAAAAATAAGATTTGATGAAAGTATAAGGTTTAGTTTCATTTTAGGAGTTATTTAGAAATGAAAAGAATATTTTTAGAAACCCAATCAGATGAAAATTTTAATTCGTTAAAAAAAATTGTTTTCGATGATTGGAAAGATAATGATAAAAATAAAATTTTCGAAGTAGTAAACTCAAAACTTATCAAATTATAAGCCTTCTCAGTTATTATTTCTATTAAAGGGGGTAGTTTAGAAAAAATATTCTTCAATGTACATCGTACAGTGCTTAATTTTGTATGTATATGAATGCAAGCATATACATAGTTTTATTAAGCATCAAAACCTGATTACGGGTTAGAATTTAATTAAGATCTGTTTCCATAATATAGTTCTTCCAGTCTCTTAATATGCTATTAGGAGACTGGGAGTTGCATTGCCTAGTAGATTAATTGGCAAAGCGGCCGTTCGGAGAATGATATTGATGCAGATTCGAGTCCCGTTCGGCGGGAAATTAATAAACGATATAATAATGTTCGTTTACGCATACTGTGTAATGTTTAATTGTATGTATAAAATGCATGTATATATTGTATTAAGGAAAATTCTTTTAAATTCTGAAGAGAGCATTAGTTGTTGCATTTTATATAATTGTAAATTGTTTTAATTTTCACTCTATGTGTTTGCGACAGAAACACAGTGTAAAAATGAATGTGTTTCGAAAAGAACTGTTGCGAATTTTCGTAGGGCAACAAAAATAAATTGATTGGTAAATCTAGTAATAATATACTTAACAACGTTGTAATTTGAAAGTTTTTGTAATGGGGCCGTCCAAAGCTTTGATATGATTTTATATATAGTAAATAATTATTTAGAAAGGAACTTTTATCATTCTCGAAAACCTTTTTCCAATCGTTCAAATACTTTCATCGTAAAACCTAATCTGATTCATTACTGAAAAACAAATTTAAGTAATTGTTTTACAACTTCTAGGGATGTGAAAATTTTCCAATGAAAGTGTTTTGTAGCGAACGAAAAACGTAAAAATCCAATGGTGCCAAATCAAGAGAATACTAACCATTAGAAATTATTTACGTAAATGTAGTTGTTATAGTAACTATTTATTAACAATTTATGTTTTTCCTATTAAGTTAATATCAATTATGATAGTAATTAGTGGTGTAGACAGTTGAGAAAAGCAAGCTGTACTTCTACTATAAAGTAGATATATACGTATACGTCAATGTTAAATTGCTGTTTATGAACAACTCTGACGCAAAAATTACCACAAAGAATATAAATATTAATTTGTCACTGTTTAGCTCGGCGTAAATACACTTTATGTTTCTCGCTAAATTCAATCATAAACAACATCTAGATTGTTATATTAGAAAGTTGAAAGAAAATATTCAAAGAATTTACTTAAGGGAATTCTTGTTAGTTGGTAAGCGGTTCTACAATTATTATGCAGAATTTATATTTAGTATTTTGAGATCATATTTTATAACTTTATACAGTTTTTTAAAGTTTTTTCAGTAGTAAGCATATTCAGAGGTCGTAAAAGGTAAGGATATTTGAATAGACATCGAATTAGTTCACAATGATTTATTTGACATATATTTCAGCCTGTAAAGCACAACTTTATTCAACGATTACACTATATAAATTCATGGAAATCCTTTTAAGGACGAAGAACTAGCGTCCCTTCAATAGAACTCTCTCTTCATTTCTGGACTTTATTCTGACTTGTAATGTATGTACATATCTTAACACAGCTCCTCCATCTTTTGTTATTACATTGTTATATGTAGATATGTTCTAAGAGTTAAATTCAAATTAACTGAAAACGAAAACCAATTTCTATACGAACATGAAAATGGAGCTATCTATGTTTCACTGAGGAAATTATTTAGTTTGATCTCTACAATTACTAGAAAAATTATGAAGTTATGAGTGACTGTATTAAATGATTTTATCTGTTTGAAGCGCACGAGTTTGAACTAATGAACAACAGAAACATTGAGTGGTAACTGCAAGCAATTTTGTTTTGAATGGTAAACAGCTATTAATATTACTTAAGAAACATCATTGCTGGAGAAGAAAAATCGACATTTGGAAGACCTTTATAGTTTGTGGTACCACATAGAAAATTAAAATAAAGCTGGTAGCTTTCTTAGATGTTCAAGACTTAAATTACTTATCTTACCAGATCAACTTTCTTCTATAGCGATTCTAGATTAATTTTCCAAACAGGCATGGCTAGTGCATCCAGATTTTTCGAATTCCGGTCTTCTGGTTTCAATTTATTGTTAAAAGGAAGCATATTTGTTCTTAGCCATCCATTACATTCATCAGCACTAATTCTGATAAGTCCTTCTATTTATAAATTTGAAAATTGCAATAAAAAGAGAGCTGCAAATTCTTTCGTTTAAATAGCCCGTAACATCGGGTCTACAAACGATAACAAGTATTTTGAAAAAGCTTTTAGGACAAGATTTCACAGAGAAGTTCCAGTAGTTTTACAAGCGTTTTAAATTTGACTTAAAGGAGTACGTGGACTATGTACAATTAAATGGAAGCCTTTTTCTTCGTTATTTCATCATCTGATATAAGAGAATATTAAATTCAAATTAACTGAAACTAGAACCTTTTATTGTTTCTGAAGTAACATCAGTATATTACATTATACTATTTTGAAGACGAGTTTGGAAGCCGAAATGATATTGTCAATGATCACATAAATCCGTAATTACGGTGAAGTACGCATATTCCATATTCATCATTATTTATTATTAATTTGATTCTCAGTGTGTACCCACTGAACTACTGAGTTAGTTACACATATTTGTATAGACAATCAATTCAAATGTAGGTTTCCTGAGTCAAATGGTTTTGATGAAAGATAACTTTTATTTATTGTTACAATGTTATATTCATAAAAACTATTCATTAAAATTCAAGGCTTATGTAGATCTTTTTGTTATAAATATGTAGTCATATATGATGTATACTTTGAGTTTAAAGAACAGTTAATATAAAACCTTATCGAAAATATATAAATAGAACTCATATCGGCAGTAGTTTCCTAATATATACCGGAAGTTTAGTATAGGTATAAAGTGAATATTAAGTTATCTTTTGGCAATTAAACAGTAAATAAACCGTTGTAAAGATTAAAGAAAAAGCGACATAGTAATGTGTTTGACATTATTATCGTTACTTTTAATTTTTTTTAAGTATGTAGCAGTTTAAAGAGGAAGAGACCGAACTCACTTTTGTGTATAAATAGAATTATATGTATTTCATGTGAATTATTTTAGCAACTCATTCGTTATCTAATATGTGGAGTATCTAAAATATGATTGCATTTTTTGTGTTAGTTCGAAATGTGGCACTTGCTACAGGCACTCTACTGCATATTCAAAAAAGATAATTTTCATTCTGTAGCAATGGTGATGTACAAAATTTAAACTGGTATATCAAATTGAATTCCTACCTGATATATTTCAAAACAAGTTCATCTTTTATAAATATTCGTTGGTCTACCAGAGTGAGGCTGATTATCAAAATTTAATTCACTTTTTTTAAATTTCGTAAATATTCTCTGAATGTTACATGCATATGTATTACACCAATTTGCCTACACAATCGACTCATTGTTTTACTTTGCAACGTATGAACATGAATCGATCAGGTGAATTTGATCGATCCTGCTGTGCTTGCAATTCAAAAAGATATTCGTTTTGGGTTGCAAGTACAGCACGCCTTGACGACTGTATTTACTATATATTAATATGTCTTCTATGAACCAAAAAAATGACAAAATTTTCGATTATATTTAAGAGGTAATTAAAACCGTTATTGAATAATTTTGGATTTAGTTCATTTGTCGAATATTTTATTTTTAAATTTGGTAATGTCGCATAAGTAGCTCTTGTTTTTTATTTATTCTACTACATTACTATATTATAGCAACCGGATTAGAGCCATCTATAATTTATAAACACAAACACACACACACACACATATATATATGTATATATATATATAATAAAAGTTATATATTAAATAAAGAAAATATCTAATTACTGATTGCAAAATCTTCTCTATTGCGTAGGGCAATAGTTTTGGTACCGGGTTTAAAATTCTTATTACCCTAACCACCACCAGGTATGCCTTACTAACAGTGGCGAGATTTACGAAAAATAAGGAGCGATACTGCTACATGCTTTTCATCACTTTGTATCTATCGTTGCAAGTGTTAAGTGAATGTTTTGTAACAGTTCCAGACAAGCGTTTCCATTATACCGTGGACAGAGTAGTGAAATTAGTTCAGGAAAACCCTCTATGTAAATGGGGCGTATGCGTTACCAAGGGACTAGAAAAACTACAAAAGAAGAAGTTTGTATTATTAAAAAAAGTTTGGAAAATCGATCTCTTAGAGGAATGCTACGGAGTTTACAGGAAGATAACAAAGATATCAGAACGAACACTAAAGTCATAAAAATTTATAAACGGTGCTAAGCAAAAAGAAAAATAGACAGAAAAAATATAGACGACGAGGTTACTGTAGGCGAGAAAACATAAAAACCTCACGGTTGATAACTGTAAAGAGGTATACATCATTAATTTCATTTAAATACTTAAAATACACTTGTAAGTACACTACATTAATGGTAAAAGTATAATTTGATCGGAAATATTTTTTTAAAGGTGGCGACTCTCGGTTACAGGTAGTAAAAGAACTTGCTCATTTGTTAGGGGGAAGCCATCTGAATGGTTTTATAAAAGTGCTAAAATCAAAATCGTTAAACATTCCCCAGCAATAATGATTTTGTCCTGCATAATAGGCGAGGGGCTTGTACTTGTTTGTTTCGTTATTGAAACGATGAACTAGGCCAGTTTTGATTTCATATATTGAGTTTTTGAGTTCTGAGTAAGCTGCTTACATAATTCTGCAAGATGAAGTTACCATGCCGTAGGGCAAAAATCCACCAAAACTTTATTTTCCATACTTTAAGGTTTTGTCATGACCAGGTAAATATCCAGATCTAAATCCCATTAAAAATGTCTGGAGTAGTCTAAAACGGATTGTTTATGTGTCTCGAAATCTAGCATTAGACATACTAAGATAAAATGTGATCATATATAGTGTAAATAAATATTATTCATCCGAGAAGTTTATATGGTGGGTCTAATTCGATTGCACAGTACTGTGTATATTATTTAGAAGTAATAATAAAACACTAAATTCTGCAATTCAGTGATAATTCTTAAATGTAGAGGTTGTGTGATATTGTAGGGCTCGTGTAAAATATAAAATTTTAATACGCGAGTGTTAGATATATAGAAAAATATTTTAATCTTTTTATGTTTATATTAAGTTCCTGGTAAAATATTTAATAACGTCGGATAAACAAAATTGCAATGTAACATTCGCATTTTTATAATTTCCTAGAACTATGTGAACTAGTATATGTACATAGAACACATCCGTAAGCATGAATTACGTACTTATGTATGTACATATATATGTACGCATTTAGAACAAAGTTATCTAGTAATTAGCTACAACATTTACGATATCCCGTGATAAGAAAGAATTATAACTTAAAATTGCTTTCTTTGTTTTATATCTTCCGTGGGCTATATTTTCTTCTTCTTCTGACGGAGATTTCATCACGATTCACCTGACTCCTCCAATTCGGATTTGTTAGATTAATAATAATGTAATAAAATATTCAAAATTCCTATTAAAACTCGATATAAAAATATCTAATTTAAATGTATATTAAACGTTTCCTTTATTAAAAAAATTCTTCCGTTTTTGCATAATAATTAAATAAAAGTAATATCATTTCTATTATATATTTTAATAATATTTTTACAACAAGAAATATAACATAAAAATTCTTGACATACAACGAAGAAATATATACATACATACAGTGG